>CM050164.1:343692079-344292079 GCA_027410445.1 Discoglossus pictus | reverse complement strand
GAGCGCCAAAGGAGCTTCTTGCAGGGGTGGAGATAAGCGCCGCAGGCACTCATCGTGAGGCCCACAGGACTTAGCTGCAATGAGCTGCAACGAGGCCCACAGGACTTAGGTTTAGGCTGCAATGAGTGCCAAACTTGCAAACTCACAGACAGCACAGGGGGAGAGCCAGGGAGCCTGTGAGTGAGGTTGCAAGTTAGTTTGAGGTATACACGCTCAAAAATAGCCTAAGTGAGAAAAAAAATGGAGGCCAAAAAATCGTAAAAGGATGAAAATAAGGCAGAAGGCAGTAAAAAAAGAGCCTGAAGCCAGTAACACAACCAAAATCAGTAACACTCATTGTGAGGCCCCTAAACTACACAGGAGAGGCTCACAATGATCGCCGAAGGTGCTCAGAGGGGGCAGAGCCTCGCATTGTGTGGCAACCATGAGCACCAAAGGCGATCATTCTGAGCCACGTGATGAGCGCCAAAGGCGCTCAGTGCAGGGCTTGCGATGAGTGCCAAAGGTGCTCAGAGGAGCCATAGCCTTGCATTGTGTGCCAAACAGCATTGCCGTGGCTTCAAAGAAAATTAGGTGGAGAGTGCAGGTAAAATAGGTACTCAAAAATGCTGTGAAACCAGTATTAATCATTTTGTGACCGGAATCCGAATCTTTCTATTCTCTGACACTCCTACTTAATTCTGGAAGGCCCACCAATAATCCTCTGGTTTCTGGAAAGACTAGCACATCTGTTTCATTGCCAAAGACATTGTGATCACATTTTTGATCACAACTGACACTATCAATAGAAAATCAATCCAAACAATTATTCAACCATATATATTTATTCACATTGGTATAATGCATTTTCCCAAAGAGCTTTAGAGGGTGGTAACAACATAGTTTCAAGGTTTATGACAGCATTGTTTGAAGGGTTAATTGTAATACAGAATTAAACATACAGATACCTGAATAACAATCTAGGATTTAAGATGCTTTTATCCAAAGCTCTCTATAGCCAATGACTGCTGTTTACTGTAGGTGAGAGATATCCTCTCTTAATTCCCAAATCAATATACAACCCATGTGACATAGGACAAATATGCTTATTTATCAGAGAGACTTAATAACATTATTGCCTCAGTTATTCCACAGAGCTTCTTTTTTAATAGATATAAATCCTTAGACATTTCGATAACTAATCTCCTCTCAAATTACATGCTGCTCACCAGGTGACTGTACTTGGATTATCCCACATAATAGCCTACTCATAAAGTCACTCTTATTGTCCCTCACTTATCAATTTTTCATGCCAAGTTTCTTTCGTCCACACCAACTTCAGTTATTACTTCTCTTCAACCAGTCACTAACCATCCTAAGGTTTCCATTTAAGTTCAAATAGATCTCATTCTGTCTGTTATTGCACCATTTTCTTCTCTTCTTAGCATGGTCCAGATTTCTCCCTAGGCCAACTAGGAAGCTGCCTATGGGTGTTTTTCTGTGAAGAACACCTTGTTTCACACTTCAAAATATGCCTTGGCCTAAAAAAAAAATTACTGCAGATCACAGACTCAACATTAGGCGGGGAATGCCTGGAACTAGAGAGTTACAAGAGGCAGAAATCTGCTGTTAGAGTTGTTATTATTTAAATTCAATTATTCAAGCTTGTATTATGAGGATAGATATATTAGATGGCTCCACTCTGGTTATGAGGGGCCATGACATTTTAGTATCTTGATACACTGATATAATGCTGTATGTCATTACCTCCCTGGTCTACATTTCCACATCCTGTCCGCCTCAGCACAGAGTTTCTTTGTCTCAGTACTCTGACTAACTGGCAGACTCTCCTACAAATTAAAACAGGTTTGTCTGCCACTTGAAAAGTCATGTTACAAAGAATTCTATTTAATAAATTGTCAACATTTGATCAACACTTTCCTTTGAGTCCCTATGACATCCTTTTCCAATGTACCTACAATATTCAGAAGAATGGAATCATCAAACATTTTTGTTTCCAAGGGGAGGGGGGATTCAGATTTGATGGCAAAGTAAAGTATTTTTAGACATTAAAATTCTTACTCTGCTGCCTAATCCAACAAATTCAAAAAGCCAAGAGAAATTGGCACTGGTTATGCTTGAGCTATATACCAAAACCAACAAATAAAAGTACATTTAATTGTAGGGGAGTTTAGTGGTGCCAAAAAAGGTTGGGGGCACTGAATTTACTTGTATTGTCTCTAAGTCGCTCTTATTTATTTATACACTGCCTCAGGGTACACAACACTAGAAATGTGTTTAACTTTATAAGTTAAGCATAAAAACAATGATTTTTTCCCACAGATCAGAATAATATCACACATTCAGACCTTTCATCACCACAGCACCGTATTTAATTTACGAGATCAGGAATACTACAAGCAATCCTGCTTATATTATATGAGAAGCTCTTGCTTGTTGAGTTTATTGTTTTTATTGCCTACAAAACATTACTTTACTAATATGATTTAATTATTTTGTATTTGTTTACACTATCTAAATATACCACTTTTACTTAATTAATTGCTATTCAAGAGGCTGCGGTTTTCAACAACTATTAGCTAATCCACTGAAAAGCACTGAGGAGGTTGTAACTTTGCTAATTGTAACTGAATTAGGCAAGAAGAGCAAATCCATTTACAATACCAGCCAGCCTATTTGCATAAACATATTTACATAATTGTCTAACAATCAGCTTTAATGGGAAAACATTATAGGACAGTTTTATATTAATGTATTTATTATGACTATAGATTTGAGGATATAAGTAATTCATTGCCTACAAAATAACACATTATTAAATTACATCCACTTTTAACCCTGTGTTATGCTAATTCTCACACAATACTGAAACATATTTTTGCTATGTTTGACCAAATATAATACAAGTATTCAAACAGTTAAACTGGTTGTGTGTCATTCTGTTAAAATCCCATTATTTTCCCAAAGCCACCAAAATGAAATCCATTTTGCATTTATGAACAATTTAAAATAATGCAGATGCTAAGGAATTTTGAGCAGCATATTTATTGATGCTTAGACAAATTGCTGAGGAAAAATTATATATTCTAAAGTAAGTAATGGGTGTCTATTGCCTTGAAGAACATATGGAAGACCTTTTTACTAAAGTAAATAGTTCTCATAAGTACAAATTTGGCAAATTAAAATCATATCATCAGTAAAAAGTGAGATTTCAAACATTCTGTCAATAGCTACCAAAGCATCCAATTGCAACAGTGTACGCTATATATTTATATATTAGGTTCTGATTTACCTAATACATTTAGTTTATGTGCTAATCAATTACATTTCTAAAGGTAATTCTAATCTATTTTATTACATTTTAGGGCTACAATGCATGACAACATATTTAATCAAATACATACAAGAGGGTACATTCTAAAAACATATAATAGTGCTTTTCTCAAACATATTTTATAAAACAATGTAATGATTAGTTGAGAGGATGTTGCATTTCTTCATTGGGTGCTAGTCGACCTATATGCTAAATACATTTATTTTGTAATATGGCCATCTCTGAAGTAGTATCAATGTTGTTGCATTAAATAATGCTTCGAACAAGACTTGGAGCATATGGTGCCATACTGTAATACATTTTATAAAAACGTCTTTTATTCTATACATCGAAATGCAATAATCGTTTTAGAACATTTTCTCTTTAACAAAAGCCAAACTGACAACAGCAAAGACAATTCACTCACAATGGCTTCTAACAGATGTTATGGAGCCCTGCAATTCACAATCCCTTGTTTTAGATTCTATAGGTTACCAACGTGGCAGTCATGTGCAGTTACTCAGACTCTACATTAGTGGAAGTACAATCCTCTTTGTATGCAATGTTTTACTGTTGGGTTGTGCCTATGAGTGGAAACATCACTGGGAAAATTGATTAAAAATAGATACTTTTATATTAGTGTAATTAATAAACTGTACATATAAAGTGCCACAATTACACAAGCAACCACTATTCCAAAGCAGTAATATATTATATTATTCAAGATCCTAAATCAGTTAATTTTGCAGTTAAGATGGCAAGATTAGTGTCATGATTACATTGTTTAGTCACTGTAATATTACCATTTATTATGGTATGACAAAGGGAGCATGACATTGTCGCATTGTGATTACGTATTATTGTGTGTGGTTATATATTGTTTGTACATTGGTATCTTGTTTTCTAGTTCTAACATGTTATAGAGGGAAAATGTTATATAGAACAGGAGAATACATAAGGAAAAGGTAAAAATGCACTGCACATAAGCTTAACTGCAGAGCATTGCATCCACACACATACAGGCCATGATAAACAGCAGTCAACACAGATGCCTGCACTTCAGAGAATCCTAGGCAAACACTTGAGATTAACATCAAGGTTTTCTGTCCTAGCTATCTATAGACACCTAGCATCTCGTTTAGAGATCTAACGAGTTATCTCAAGTGCCCTATGGCAACTAAAGCTGCAAGGCAGATGTGTTTCATTACACATACACAAAGGTACACAAGGGTGTGGTATGGGAGATGTATAAATATGTTGGTTCTATGATTCAATAAAGCTTCAGTTCTAGTTTCACATATCAAAGGTGTGCAGCTGCTTATTGTGCTTGTGCCCTGAATTGGAGAGTGGTCTTGCAGGAGGGCACTAGTAACCTGTATTCAGTATTCTCTGCTGTACCTTTGGGCCTTGCCCTCTTCAGAAGAACAAGAACTACACGAGTCTGCTGGGGTAGGTTTGAACTAGGTTTATATCAAGCACCCTTGAAGAAGCAGATTGTGACAATTGGCTGGCAGTCGTGGGATCTCTGTATAAAACGGAGAAGGATGGCAATTTATAAAGAGATGCCTACAGCAGAGGAGGAGGAATTGTCCAGATTGTAACAAAGATGGAAAGAGATAATGCCTGCAGATTCAACCAAGGATGAGCAGAGTGAACTGATCATACAGGAGGTACAGGAGAAGTGGAGAGGGGTAAGCAATGGCCCTGACTCAGCTCCTGTGAAGGGGAAATGCTTATCCCCAGTAGAGACAGAGAATTTTGTGGTGACTGTAAAGGACTTTCAAGGAATGGGCCGTCTAAACAAATGGATGGCATTCCTGGGACTATGGCCAGGTCACAAGCTAATGGAATGGCTGAAGAATTGGTAGATGAGGATATCGCCCTGGAAGAGCAATATTCTGTTTGGGTGAGACCTGTTGGGATACCTCATGGGCCCCTGTTTTTCATTGGGGCTGGAAGAGGCACTTTGGGACATTCTATATGGGGATCCGGATTGTGGCTTGGGGACAAAGAGAAGACAGTTGGGTTTATTTGCCAATCACTGTCAAATGCTGGGACTGGAGACAGGCTCTCAAGCAGCTAACTTACTTTGGCCTTTGATGCAGCAGGAGCTACAGCTGGAGGTGGATTATATAGATTTGCTAGATGATGCATCCCTGGATGGGTTGTGGCAACCCACTTGTGAGGGGTCAGGCCAGCTAGGCATGAAACAGAACCACCTAGCAGAGACTACAGGGACCCAGCTACATTTTGCCAAGGCTGGGTCAGAAGATGAAGTTATTGACTGTTGGGAGAATTCTGATCTCAGGGATTCTAAAATTAACAAGGATGTAACAAGGATGCCTTCATGCAGTGGGTTGACTGGGAAGAAGAAAGATAAAAACTGGTCCCTATCTTTAGGGGGCTAAGCCTCACCCAGTTAGAGGCATGGGGACAGGGACAAACCACAGCAGTGACAGGACCAGGGGAAGACCTGGGGGAGCTACCCTGCTCCTAGAGTCAGAGAAGAACCAAATGAGCACTGGGCCCTATCAATGGACTGTGAAAATAGGGGAGAGGTTCCTTGGATGACCATTGTCCAGGAGCCAGCCACAGACCCTGGAGCATTAACAGCAAGCAGCCCTGCTCTTCAGCCTGCACAAGAGGCAATAGCAGCTGCTTCTCATGTCCTGCATGTATCTACACGCCAGGCAGTCTCAGATGGAGAGAGCCAGGAGGTTCCAACCTGAGGATACAGAGACCAAAGAGCCAGAGGGAGTTGAGAGGTGTGCTCAGACAGTAGTTCCAGAGAAAGGAGGCTGGGTGACAGTGAACTCAGCGCAGCCCCAAGGAGTGGAGACCCCAGACAAGGCCATCAGGAGGAGTACAGACTGGCAGATGCAGCAGATACAGTCCTTGGAGGAACTATTGTTTTATTGGGTACCCCATAAGAATATTTTCCCTAAAGGAGGGGGAAAAGGAGATAACCCCTGATAAACAGTCACTTGACCTGGCTATCCCCCTTAAACCACTTGAATTGGGTAAGAAAGAAGGCCCAACAGATCACCGGGATTCAAACATTGGACAGGGGAAGTAGCAGACATGGGGAGGGGAAGAATGTAGGCCACTCTTGGTGCCTTAGGCCCATGGACTGTTGTAAATACCACCAGTCAGCTCTTTGTACTGGCTTGGCTGGGGAGGGTGGGGCCCACCGGATTACCTTAGTTTGTTCACCACTGGATGGGCCAGAGTGTGGTTTGCCACCTGGCCTACCTGCAATTTCTCCCCTGCAGTGGCTCAAAGACACTTTATGTTTCTATCACTGGAAAGGAGGGGCCACTGGCCGGGATCAATGGCAAGGGGGTAGTTGGGGTCTTCCATTTTGCCAAGGATACCTGGTACCATCCCAGAATCAGCAGGTCAGGAGGTCTCCCTTGCCTGGAAGGAAAGGGTCTTGCTGAGGAAGGATCCTCCCAAGTTTTTGCTGGACCTACTAGCCTGGATGTACTGTTTCCCCTGAACTACCTTGAAGGGTTCTCCAGAGCAGAGGTCTTATAATTTTACTCAGGCCTTGGGAAGGGCACTAGGCCACTGGTAAGGAGGGAGTATTCACCCTGGACACGGGGAGGCAGGGTGCCCAGAGAGCCACTGAGGCTATCACTTGAATGGACTTTCACGCCAAGAGGACGGTAACCACCTGTATAGATGGAAAGTTATCCAACAGGATAAACTTCCCATGCTATACTAGAAAGGACATTGTCATGGTTACATTGTTTAGTGACTGTAATATTACCATTAATTATGGATATGGCAAAGAGAGCATGAAATTGTTGCATTGTGATTACATATTTTTGTGCGTGGTTATATGTTGCCTGTACATTGTTATCTTGTATTCTAGCTCTAATATGTTATAGAGGGAAAATGTGATATAGAACAGGAGAATACATGAGGGAAAGGTAAAAATGCTCTGCACATAAGCTTAACTGCAGAACATTGCATCCTCACACATACAGGCCCTGATAAGCAGCAATCAAGACAGATGCCTGCACTTCAGAGAGTCCTAAGCAAACACTTGAGATTAACTTCAAGGTTTTGTGCCCTAGCTATTTATAGAGACATGGCATATCATTTAGAGACCTGATGAGTTTATCTCAAGTGCTCTATAGAAACCAATGCAGATGTGTTTCATCACACACATACACAAAGGTACACATGGGTGTGGCATGATTCAATAAAAGTTCAGTTCTAGTTTCACATATCCAAGGTGTGAGGTTGTTTTTTGTGTTTGTGCCCTGAATTGGGGTGTGGTCTTGCAGAAGGCCACTATTAACCTGTATCCAGTATTCATTGTCTGTACCTTTGGGTGTTGTCCTCTTCAGAAGCCATATTTTGTGCCACAGAGAACAAGAACCACACAATTCTGCTGGGGTAGGTTTGAACTAGGTTGAACTCGGTTCATATCAAGCCCCCTTGAAGAAGCAGATTGTGACAATTAGTATGCAACAGAAAGTAAGTAGGATGTAAGAGATAGGAGAGGGAATAGAAAGAATGACAATTAAATAGAGGGCTGAAAAGAAATTTGGAAAGAAAATGGGATGTCAAAAAGTTGAGGAAAGTGGAGCAAGTGGGGGAATATGGGGCAAAGGGAACAATGGGATGAGAGGAACAAAATAAGAAAGAGTTGATGGAAATACAGTATAAAGGGGATTAATGAAGAAAGAGAGAAATAAACGGCAGGTGAAGGATCCTAAGAAGAAAGGCACTAAAAGTGGACATGGCATATGAATATAGGGTACCCATTTGCCTGCTAGCCCTCGATTCCACCACAGTCTGTTGGCCCTTTGGGAATTCTAACCTGATCATAAGGAGCTGATGTGGCATGACTGAGAGAAATGGCTAGAGCAATGACTGTACTTCATGGTCCAGTCTTTCATTTGTACAAAGAAGTAGATTATGTGTAAAAGAAATCAGCCAGGGGTAGGCAGAGTGGAACAGTGGATGACATTATAATTCAGATGAGCATTGCTGGTTTAGGTGGATATCCATTATTGTGGCATTTATGAGGGCTAATGATTGATAAGAAAGTCTGCTATAATAAGGTTAAAACATGAGATTAGAGCATGTTTAGGAATTTTGTCAGTGTGTGAAAATTCTGTAGCTGTTTTGTATGTGTAAGCAGCCATATTTTGTGCTAAATATAAAGAATTCAAAGGACTCAGTTATCAACCAGGTTTAGTATGGAAGGTAATTCAGACCCAGCTGACTCCTGTGTTATGAATATTTCATGTTTCTGTAGTTTTAGGACTCTGGTAAGCAACATAACATTTTGGCAGATTTCTAACTCTAAAGTAAAAAAAAACTCATAAAAATATTAGTTCTTGACAACTATTTGTACTCACTGATATATAACTGTTTAAACCTTTAGCCGGTTGTAACTTTTAAGGTTCTCATTGTATAGTTTGTGTGAACTGAACAAATCAAAAGTAAAATACAAATGGGGTAAAAACAAAGTGGACTAGTTATCAGATATGAAAAAGTGAAACTGAGAAGTGTTTTTTTACAAGAACCATTTCCAGCTTGAGAAACCACATGTTTGTGCTTAAGGAATAGATCACCTGCTCAAACAACATTGAAATAGTGTACATACAAGGGTATATTTTACTTCCTCTGAACATAATTATGGGATAAGTTAACTATATTAATATTTTAAAGGATAAATATAAAACACTCCAAAAAAGAAAAATATTACTATATTGCAAGTACATATATTTGGTAAAATACACAATACAACATTTAATAGAGATTACACTTTTTTATTATGGTTCTCCATAAAACTACCACCAAAAGATTCAGAAATTTGATGTACATTTTGGTCTCTAAATTGCAATTAAACTGATGAAAGTGTAATTAACAAAATCTTGCAGAAGGCAGCTCTTTCTGTCCAATTACAATACAGTTGCATAGTCTAAAATATGTAGCACATTTCTTCACAACAATTTATAGCCAAGCAGGAACATTATTTTTGGGGAACATAACAGAATTTTTACATTTAAAATATCCCACGGAAATACAGTTTGCAATTCTATTCGTACTGAATAATTTAGGAAACAAAATAAAAAGTAGATTGTAAAAGTGTTTTTTGTATTACCTATAAACTACTATCTGATAGTATATTCAAATTAAAATGCAGGTGGTTTGAAATATGAGTATGCTTGCATATATATAGGCTTATCAAAGATGTTTTTTGCATAACATAATCCTCTTGGGAAAAAATAATGATCTGCACAAATTACTTTCTTTGTAAAGTCAATAAAACCTTGAATCTAGTGGTATTCCACTTTTTATATGTATGTGTCAAGTCTGTACAAAAATGGTATTTTGCAAATATTGCTTGCTTGCTAACAATACTCAAGCTACCATTTTTATTTTTATTTTCCAATAATTATGTTTTGCTTCAAACCCAAAAATACTTTTTTGGGCCTTTTTTCTTTAATCTCTTCAATTTTCCTAATGATTATATTGTAATGCTTCAATATTTTCTATTTCCTTTGGTGAATTTTTCTAATTATGTTTTTTATGTGCAAATTATCTAAGAAAGTAAAATGTAGAATATTACAACTCTAACTTCACTATAAAATGTAATCTTTAACAAAATGTACTCTGTGGTATCTACCTGAAACTTTGACTTTAATTACGTTGTATAATCTATTACCTTTCAAGAAGCACAAAGGGCAGAATGAATCCAATTTCATTATTAATAAGTAAATAGCTCTTTTAAACTCTTCTTCCTAACTGTTCAATTTCCATGCATTCACTAGGTGACGGCTGAAATATACATCAATGTCTAAAATCAGACACTAAACACAGTTCTCATTTTATAGATGTGCAATATTCTTTGTTGAATTTTTCAAATTAAGTGAAAACAGCAAGCTATGCAAAAAAGTTGAAAAAAAGCATTAAAATAATGTGCACTGTAAATTCTTACATAAAACTAAATGGCATCAACTCATTTCCCTTATGACAGACTGACCTTCTCGCTAAAATCTGAGGAAGTCAGGACAACATATTTCAATCCGGGAACATAAACTTTCACACAAATATGAACACTAATGAGCACTAAAATCAAACTTGAAGCTTTCTGCTCAATTTCCCTCCCATAGTGATCTGAAGTCAAAGAATATTACTTGTATAGTGTCTGTTTTTCCAAACAATCCTCAGCTCTGACCAATTGCTCACTGCGCCCAAATAAATCAACAGTGCTACACTAACCAAATTTTACTATACATCTGTGGTCTTGTTGCTTCTCTACAGCAAGAGGGATTTTTCAGACGTTTCGGAAATGGTTTCAACTTTGCGATAGAGAAAGATACACCAAAAAAGATTTCTCCTCTGTAAAGGTAAAAGTGAGCTCAAACTCAAAAGACTACACTATAGCTGGTAACCATCCCATAGTCACTACTAAATGTTGTATGTTTTCAAGTGTGGCAACCTCCGCACCAAGCCTTCAAACTTTTGTCCTCTTATATAGTCTCTGGATAAGCAGCAATACACACATAATTATGTTATATTCAAAGATTTTACAATAATACAATCCCACCTGTTCTACATACAAGCAATTAAAGGGACTCCGTCACCCCAAAATGGAGTTGTTAAAGATAATCTTAAAGAACATGAAAATCTGGTTTTACAAAAAAAAATTCTAAATACATCATTAATGGGCAATGCTTGAGCACCATTATTATGTTAAAGATTTGCTCCCAAATACTTATTTCCTGATTTGTTGTGATGGTTAGTATCATGGGGCCCTATGTAAATCAGGTGCTTTAAGTTTGGGCACTCTCGTAAATTGGCTGGGGGAGCTTTTTTCTCTAAATTCTAAATAATATAAATCTTTTGCTCCCCCAGGTTAGGGCACTCAGTGCAGACCCGTAAAGATTGCTTTTCTGTGCAAGGAGTAGTTAAACCAAACTTTGGGGATGAGACAAGGCCCTCTGAGCCAAAAGGAAATGCGAATGTCATAAATATAATAATGAGTGGGAAGTGCCGTTAAACCAAACTTTGGGGATGAGACAAGGCCCTCTGAGCCAAAAGGAAATGCGAATGTCATAAATATAATAATGAGTGGGAAGTGCCGTAACAAGTGCTGTAACTGCTGGGCAAACAAACATTAAAGATATATAGAAAGTAATTGTTTTTTCATTAAAAATGTATTTTGATATTAAAAAGATGTGACAATTATATTTATAGTTTCAATTAGTAAAAATGTGTTTTTTTTGTGTTAAAATATGATATATTTATAGACAATCTATCAGAGCATTAGTACCTTGGCAACATGGTTTTGGGACATGTATTAACCCCTTGAGTACTGGGTTGTGTGTTACTCTGGATTATTTATCATAAAAGGAACTTAATACTAACATATATTTTTTAATTACACGTATGTTGATATTGGATTATTAAGTGTCAAATAATGTTAACATTTCATAATTTTGTAGAGCTTTTTGTGCTATAGTGTCACTTTAAATGCTTCTGGGGGACTCAGCAAGGGTTTGAAAACTAATTGCAGAGGTCTTTGGTACACGTTAATCTTTCTTCTGCTTTTTGCAGTTACGGCAGTGTTCTTATTTGCAAGTGATCCATAAAATATTATTAGCATACGGTTTGGGTGCCAAAGTGTAACATAGTAACTCATAGTTTATTGTCAGAGCAAACATCAATTGTCATGAAGTTCACTTGTAGCATTGACTCGTAGCAGTTTTCTCGCAATGTTTTAGGGATAGTTGTCACGCCTGACATGCCCAGGAAAACTGTTTTTGGACTTTGGAACTGATGGGGATCTGTGGTTTGATGTGGAGTTTATTGTGTGGGGGTGGGGTCAGGCACCTAGGGATTTAAAGTGTTACACTGGGAAGTGCCTGGCCTATCACCCTAGTTTATGTTTAATCAAGTTTATGTGTGTAATGGTTACTTTGGTTAATACATGAGTGTTTGCAATTGATCAAACGTAAGATATCCTGATAGAGCAGAATTAAGCCAATGGTCACCATTCTCAGGAGAGGGAAGTTCACATAAAAGGAGTAAATGCATATCCCCAACATATGCCAGTTATATTGATACCTGCAGAACATTTGGGCCACAAGGAAATCACCCACAGAGGTTGAACAGGAGGGCAAAGGTTATACTTTAACAGCTGAGTCAAGGTGTAGTGAGCAGTGCCTTGTGGTGATTATTCTGATATCTGGAATCAAGCTTAGCACATGGTGGAGAAGGGTTCTAACTGCATGATATCAATGTGTGTAACGTTCTAAATAAAGTGTCAGCTGGCTGACATACTCAATGTGTCTGTCATTGTATCTGTAACTGTATCTAACAGGATTACAAAGGAATCACATGGTTAAAGGTCTAGTCACAGCAGGTGTGAGTGCCACGCCTAGACACTTCAAGAGCTATTGGTCTATCTTCTGCTAGCAGAGGTGGTAAGGACTGTACGATTCTGGAGGGTAAGTTTGAACTAGGTACTTGCTAAGCCCAATTGAAGAAGCAGATCGTAACAATGGGGCACTAACATAGCTATGTAGGATTTACTGTGTTTATAATTGATTTTTCTGGGATTAGCATGGTCGGCTTGTTTGTTTCTGAGGTTGCCCAGTGTTATCATTCTTTTAGATACACACATACACTTACCAAGCAATTTGAGCTACAAATCAACATACAAAGCTGCATAACAGCATAAAAGAGCTTCACAAATAACGCTAAATGTCTCTGGAGTTATATTTTGTTTTACTGTAGATAGAATTGGCTTGTACAATATGTTGCAAAATGTTGAGATCAATCAAACTTGTTGGGGTAACAGAGTTACTTTACCACACATTCTACTTAATGGACAAATGGTACACCTGACACCCACACTACTACTTTCTTGCCTAAGGTCCTACATTCTAAAATTTCAATATTTCACACCCTTTTGTATTGATTATATAAAGGTTATATGCAATAACTGTCCAAAGATGTATATTATTTGCTGTTGATAGTATTGCTCTTTCAATACTAGATAATAATAAAGAGATATTTGGATATATAATGATGCTAATGAAAACAAGTAAATTGTTCCAATGTAAAAACATTCTATTAAATTATGTGATATTTGACCATACTTCAGCAACAAACTTACACTTTGCAAAACTCTTCTCTCATAACATTAGAAGAGTTACGTGCAATTGTAGAAGCAACTAGAATAAAAAAAGGTTGGAATTACACAGACCGAGGCAATCAAGCAGACACTAAATGTACAAGAGAGCTGGTAAGGAGTTTTTAACAAAAGAAAGAGGGAGGGAAGGAAACAGAGAAAATATGCTTACTGCATCCATTCTGAGTTGACAACTAATAATTTGTAAACATTATTTACACACGCCTAATAGTAATGGCTTTTTTGGTTGTCCATAATGGAAAATTGCAAGACAAAGAAAACGTGGGTGGATATTGGTATGGTACACATGTGTACTTTTGCACCATAAAAATAATAAACAAGGGAATACTATAAATATGAAATTAGAAACACTTTAACATTATTTACCTTAGAGATAGGAATCTGATGGATTATATTTTCAATGAGTCTAAACTAAATAGCAATTGATTGTATGAGTTTTTCAAACTTAGCAGTGGCTAGTTATATGTAAAATAGATAAAAACATTTTAGAAGAAACAACACATTTGGTAGAAATTTACTTTCGTTATATGACACAAGTTGGGGCTTCTTTCTCACTCATTGGATATGGGTCCCACCTATGTCTGACCAGAGGAGTAAGTAGCTACTCTTACCTAGCTGGCTATGGGCCCAATTCAGTTGCCCAATTTGTAAATGTATACACACTTAAAATTACTCTTAATATTGCTACATATTCAGCAAATATTCTCTTTTGGCACTAATGAATTCTTAAGTCAATAGAATGCATATAAACATTTATTTAAAAAAAACACCAGAAGCCAAATGTATGAGTTCAAGGCATTTGCAAGTAGCTAATAGAATATGGCTATATGTTTTACAAATACTATATGTTTGCAATAAATATGTTTATCTAAATATACAGTTTATCTAGCGCCTATAAGAAATGCTTTCATTGGCCCATTAGTTTAAGATGATTTTCATTATTTGTTTCTCATCTTTTTATTAGGTTTACAAAATAAAAATGTTCATGTTATTGAGGTAATGGGGCTTCAAAGGTAGACGCATGTTAATATTTGATAAATGTATCTAAAAGTAAAGCGCATATTGAAAATGATTCACAGTACTGAAAAAATCTAGAAAACAGAGGATCGATGGGCATATTAGACAGCTTCTACTAATGTTTCTATGTCTTTATAACATTTCCCATTTATTTTCTGAACACTTTCTTGCCCTTTCCCATGTAATTTTCACCTGTCTGTTATGTGTCATAACTGACTTCTCTCTCTCTCTTATTTCCAAGCACATTCACACCTACATTGTTGCCACAATTTTCTCCATAGCATTACTTGCTCTTTTATCTGCATTCCTAAAATGGTAATGTAACTCTCAACCTCTCTTGTCTTCACTAGTGTGACCACCTACATGTTTCTAACCTTCAATTTATTCAAAAAGCTGCTTTATAGATAAAATTACTATCCTCTCAGTCACTCTCTGCTTCCTTCCTCTTGAAGAAATGTTACTGGTCGTCTATGAATTTCTGAAACGACTAGAAAATACTTACTTTATTCTTCAGACATTTATTTTATTGAGCCTCCTTATATCACTGGAATACGGTTCCCACTATTCCCTACTCATGCCTAATGATCAAATAAAGGTGATCTCTTATAATCAGTGGCATCACTGCTCTGTCATGCCTCTATCATCCATACTGCACCATATATATGTAATTTGCACCGTGTATATTGTCTTCACACCACATCTAAAGACTCTCAAAGAAGCCTCCTAACACTATGCTAAAAAAAAAAATGTAATGTCATATTACCATTACTGCCACCAACTGAGGATACATCATAAAAACTGTACTTACAATGTACCTCAAATAAGGACAGGTAGCTTATTCAAACTGATTTTCATTACTTATGTCACTTGTATTTACATAACATAGCAGCTGAGGGCATAAAACCATTTTAGCAGACACTGTGTCTGATTGCTTCCATTTTTGTGTCTTACACACTTTCTGCTGGAGACTGAGTTGGAGTGTGCCATTGTATTTTGTTATCTATTCAAAAGTGGAATGAAGGGGAAGGAGGAGGGTGGGAGATTTGTTAATTCATTGGTGGATCAATTTTCGCACAGGACGGGGGCACCCTTGCCCAATTATTAGTATAATACAGAAATTTGAGCAATTCCTTTGATCTTGATTAATTATATTTTTTATTTTGTAATCTTTTTTTTTTTGGTCCAAAGAGATGAATAGAATGTTTACTTCCATTTTTTTTCCATAAGCACACTGTAAGTATAACTGTCTACAGACAAAACAAACAGAATTCTTAGCAAATTATTAAATGGAATGCAAATGAGGAATATGGACAACATTAAAGTTACAAGATGCTACCAAACTTACACAAAATTTGGTACAACAATAAATGGTATTAATTCAATCAGACTGCCATTCTACTGATTGGGAGAAACAAGGCATCATATTCAGTTTGTATCACAGATAAAAAATGAACTCAGAACATCTGTACCCCACTAGTATTCACCACAGACAAATGTAACCGGGCAATAAATCACACTACTAATATTAATTTTACATTTTGAAAATGTGCCTCACATCCATGGGTGTAGGAGCCAAAGAAAATCTGGCGGGGGGGATACCAGATATAGTATGAAAATAAAACACAACTGCTTCTCTACATACAATGAAAAATCTGGGGGGGATTTATCCCCCCTGTCCCTACACCCGTGCTCACATATATAATGATACAGACAGCATGTTTCAATGTGTGTCCATGTGAAATATTGCACGTGTACATAGGTAGTTTTGACTTACCCCAAAAACTCTATGAGATCAAATGTGTTGGTATGTACAGTCTATGATAGACCGCCCCACCTGCCCCAGTCTATATGAAAAAAAAAGTTCAACTATTTTCAGTACGCCCTATAAAAAAAGAGACAACATAGAATTTTTGCCTATATCTTGGATTGTTCTGACCCATTTATATAGTAAACTATTTGCTTTATAGCTTCTCTTTATGTGAAGCTGTTTTTTACAATTATAGAATAACATTCCACATAAAGGGCAAAATTGCAAATCTACAGAATTCATTGTCTTTAACCATAAAACAAAAAGTTTTCAGAAAAGCAACTGTAACGCAAATCTGCACCGTAAATCACTATCAGTAAGTTACAAATTATGTAAACATCACAAAAAAAGTACCAGGCTTTAAAATTATGGATCCTCCTTTGATTGATTATTGTAGCTTGGCTGACCTATATTTGGTTGCATTAAGAATGTGAGCTGCTTTACATGACAGCAAACACAAAAAAAGCAAAGTACAATGATAAATGTGATCTACTCCAGTCAAGGCTGCTTTACAACAAAGCTAAAATAAAACTGCTTTGCACATATTTAATAAAAAAGAAGTTACATTTTAAGACTCAGCAGAGTCTGTGGTGAAATAAACATGTTGATGACTTTTTTGAATACTTGCATACCACTTAAAGACCAGGGCTGCAATTTACATAGTAAGTGATTTCTTCATAGATTTCTAAGCAGTTTTGTTTCCATCATTCTGTTTTAATCTTGAATCTGCCAACTGTGATTTAATGAAATACTGCATACTGGGAATTGTGTAAAAGAAATCACATAATCTCCAATATTATACAAGAAGTTTCTTCTGTCATTGCTTGTCATTCCACATGTGTATCAAATTTGTATCTCTATAATAATTCACTTTTTATCTGACAACCCAACATTTTAAAAAAAAGATAGTAAGTAACTCTTTCTGACTGTATATCAATCTATTTGTGATTGAAAATATAACTAGATTTTAACTCTATGAGTGCTAGAGACGTGTTGGAGATCTCTGTAGCTTCTACTGTTATACTGAAGATATCTTCCATATCTCCATGAAAAGGGGCTTGTGGCATAATGTTTTAAAATAGATCAGAACAAAAATAACCAAGAAAGGGCTAGCAATAATGAATATGGCATTGAAGTCGACACAGATGTGTGGCAAATCTTTTGATGCCAGTAGAAACTGACTGGAATATGACCCAGTAAGATCCTCAAATCTCATGAAAATACATGAGCTTCTTCTTTCAACAAAAAAAACTCTAAACTTATCAGGGAAATTTCAAAATGTTTGTGTGACGTATTTCAATGGACATGTAAGTTTAGGTTACATTTGCCTATTTAAGGTTGATTACAAACTGGTTAAATGCTCAATTATTTTCTGTACTGCATATGTGGCTATACAAGGTGTATCACGATGCACATATCAAATTGTAAATTCAAAAAGCTCTGGGGTTCCTGGCTGTGCTGTAAAGTCTCTCTACTAAAAAGGTCAAACTCTGTAACTGGCTGCTTCTCCTCTGTGTACTTGGGCATGTAAGCCATCTGTGGGTGTGCAAAGCTGGATTTTAGTTTCCTGCCTATAACTTTGTAAGTACAATTAACGTTTCTATATAACACATATTTTTCTGATAATCACTGCCTGTTTTTTTACCAAACATTTGAAACCCAGGTAACGTACATATACCCTTATGAGAACTAACAATATAGTGTTCTGAGAAGATGAAAGTAATAATTTGATGGAAAAGGGCCAAGTAATATGGCTGAACCCTCTGTGGAGAATTATTCAATCTCTGAAATAGGTGGGCAGATGGACAGATATAGGTTGAATAATGCATAGAAGATGTGAATGATAACATTCTTATAGTCAAGAAGGGGATTAGGTATTGAAAAATTAGTCAATGTGAAAATCACAAAAAAAGCAGTGAGCAAGGTTTGGGGAGTATTGGGGAAGGGGCTTTGTTAAAAAGGGTGCTAAAGGAGGTTTTTGATAACTTTTTTTTGTGATAGGGATAAGATCTTTGTTGTTCTATTGGAGAGTTTGGGAAGTATATATATATATATATACATGCCACATTAATTACTAATCCCAGAGGTCTATTATCAAATTATAATATGTGCTCCAATATATATGGTACTCAGTGTGTAATATTATTCCTTTCACTTCATGAAAACTCTGAAGCAACTGTATATTTAGCAATTGTATTTTGTTAGTGAATGGAATTGCAACACATGAAATATTCCTAAATAACTATACATTACTTTTGATGATATATTTAAATAATGCTACATTTCATTTTACAAATGTATTTTAAATGTTTTAATGTATTTAAAATACATTTTGTATTCGTAATGCATTCACTTTGCTTCCTAGCCATTCATAGCATAGGTGCACATGCTTTATACTCTCATAAACCATTTATAGTGCTATACACCAGGTGAGTGCATGAATATGCAGTTATTTTGCAGTCACAAATAAGCATAATATACATAATCAGCTGGCATGGGTTATATTCTAATTGTTATTCTACAACTATATACACTATATATATATATATATATATAAATATATATATATATATATATATATATATATATATATATATATATATACACACACACACACACATCTCTACTCTTGGTAAATCAGAGTTAATAATCACATCAGTATTATATTACTTTTATTTGGAGCTTTATTATCTTGAAGGGATACCGTCACCAGAATATATTATGCATAGTATAGGATGGAGGAAGATAATTTACATGATATTTTCTATTATTTGTGCAAAATGTTTTAGTGATTATACTGAGCGTCCTTGCCCCCCCTTTCCTTCTAACAGTGCAGGTGTACATAAGGCTGATCAGATGTATTTGCCAATACTGACAGTAACCTTGTCTCAGGCTGCCAGCGAGCACTTGAAGCTTGGATAATTCCCTCATTGTCATTAAATCTACTGTGACCTCTTCTATATATCTGCTGTGTAAATATTATGTTTTAATTAAGGGAAATCTCAATTTCTTCACTTGTATGCAACATTAAACTCTTTAACAAAATCTTATGACTAACTTATGACATTATTATTATTATAGTTCATTTATAACGTGCCAACATATTCAGTAGTGCTGTACATAAGTTAAGTTCAAACATAAATACAAATTAATACTGTATATAGCAAAGCAAGCAGGGCCCTGTCTTTGAGCTAGGAATCCAATGTCCATGGTGCATTCCCAAAGTACTTAGGATAGAAACTCGCAGACTTACAATCTAAGGTATAGTGAGTGGTAAAAGAGGGAGAGAGAGGTGATAAGCGTGTAAGGGTGGAAGGTGATACACTTCTTTAAAGAGATGCATTTAAAGTGAGATTTTAAATGTTTTGAGGCAAGAGGATAATCTGGTGGAGCAAGGCAAGGAGTTCCAGAGACTAGGGGCAGCACGAGAAAAGTCCTGGAGGCGGGAATGAGAGGAGGTGACAAGAGTTGTAGAAAGAAGAAGGTCCCTAGCAGAACGAAGAGGGCAGGTGGGGGAGTATTTGGAGATGAGAGCAGAGATGTAAGGGGGAGCATTATTATTGAAGGCTTTGTAAGTTAGGGTCATGATTTTAAATGTTATTCTTGAGTCTAAGGGAAGCCAGTGGAGAGATTGACAGAGAGGTGCTGCCGACACTGAAGTTGTGTACGGAAGACGAGTCTAGCAGAGGCATTCATAGTGGATTGAAGTGGAGATAGTCGGGTGGTGAGTTGGCCTACAAGAAGCAAGTTGCAGTAGTCTAGTCGAGAGATGATGAGAGAGTGTATAAGGAATTTAGTGTAAGATAGTGACGAATTCTGGAGATGTTTTTTAGATGGATAAGACAAGATTAAGTTAGTGATTGTATGTGAGGGATGAAAGACAGAGCGGGATCCAGTAGAACCCAAGACAACGGGCTTGGGAGGTGGGGGTGATGATGTCGTTGACAGTGAGAGACATGTGAGGAATTGACGCAGTGGGAGAGGGATGGAAGATTAGGAGTTCAGTTTTAGACCTGTGCGTTTGAGATGGTGGGTGGACATCCAAGAGGATATACATCACTGCAGTCTTAGTTGGGGCATTGCTGAAAGTGCAGTATTCGTTGAAAGTTTTAAATTAGGAGAATATAAAACTTTTTGCAAAGATAATCTATTCCTTTATTTAAAGATAAGATGGGATGAATGAAAGTATACCCAAGGTGCATGGTTTTAGTTAACCAAGCCTATGCTGGATGATACAAAGGGGATGGGTATATTTAGGTTTTATGCTGCCCTAACCCATTCAGATTTGTGTGCCCCCCCCCCCCCCCCACAGCTCTACCTTTTCCCTTTTTATATCTCAGATCATAATTGTATGTGCTTATGTATATATATATATATATATATATATATATATATATATATATTATGGAAGAAAGTGTCAAGTATGCTTGAAGACAGAAATATCACTGCATACAGACATTTCTCTAAATATGTAAACATATTTCCATGTACTGACCTGAATCTTCAGGCAGCCTGCTGCCCCCTGAAAATTGTCTGCCCTAGGCCTGGTCCTTGTGCACCTTGGCAGAAATACACCCCAGATACAGTGCTGTCTCAATGTAAGGGGATATGACCCAGGTTGTGTTTGCATGGGCTTTGTGAACAAGATGCAAGCAAGTTATATTTTGTGTATTTGTCTGTCTATTTATATGTCTGTGTAGAGTGAAAAAAACAAAATTGCTTTTTAATGATGGATACTCATATTTCTATTTTAAAAATAAACATTTTCCTTCTGAATAAATGTTAACATATATTACTAACAAGCACAGACTATCCCTTAGTCCGGGACACCGTCTTGTGTGATTAGTAATTTCTCCCTGAGAAGTAGATGGATCCCGCTTTATTGTATGCATGTAGCATTGTAGCAGTGGCCATACTTGTTTCTGGCAGTGTTTTAGCATGAGTGCAGCAGCCATATTTGTGACTGGTAAGATGATCGTTACTTGTCTGCATGATGAATGTAAGCCTTTGCCCTAGATAATTGCACCAGCATAGCACCTGCCAATAATTGAAAGTGCAGCTGGAATCCAGATCAGCCATAGTAAGATGAATTTATTTGGTGATTGTTTTTTATATATATATATATATATATATATATATATATATATATATATATATATATATATGCATTTGTGGGCAAATTTGCACGTCCCAGCTCAGCTTCCCAGAATGCAGTGTTTTTTTTAACTTGCTTTAGACATTCAAATGTGAACACAGATGCACTATGTATTTACTATATATATATATATATATATATATATATATATACAAAAAATATATATATATTGTTTTATTTTATTTATTTTATACACATGACACACATGTTTTGTAAATAAATAAATCAATATATATTTGTTGTATGTATATATATATATATATATATATATATATATATATATATATATATATATAAAATAATCACCAAATAAATTAATCTTACATGCAGACATGTAACGATGTATATATATGTACACATATATATATATATATATATATATATATATATATACAAAAAATGTAAATAAAAAGGAACACTTTAAAAGAATTTTAATATAATTTTAAGTACCACAAAATATATTTTGCTATTTTATGTATGTGTTCATTGCCATGGTTCTAATTACAAAGTCCCAATACCTTACCTAGACAGTAAATTTACTTTCATATATTCTCTGTTTATGTACTGTGGGCAATAAAACAAATAAAAGCAGCAGTTTCCCCTCCCTGGTCAGTTAAAGGTACGTAGCATACTAGAAGGAAAATCGCTTTGCACATCTGTCCACTTCCAAAACATCTTCAAATTCATAAATGCAATATTCTATGCTATGATAAACCACAGTGCTTGGGTACAACATTCTCCTCGAAAACAGCTTTCATCTCTTTTTGATATAAATGCCATGAATCATCTTATCATTGTATTTCTGTTCTATGCCTCTACTTATCATTACAAAAGCAATCGATCCAAGCCTGTCTAGAAGTTTAATAAACTGTCATCACAGTCATTGGTCTAGTTTGATAGTTTGAAGCTGCTGGCTAGATCCGCTAAAGAAAATAAAGCATGCTCCTAGTAGATCAGGTGATTTCTATCACTTGGCTATTAAAGGAAAAAAATAACTGAAATACCAAAGCTGCCTAAAGAGTGCTCTGTAATGTTTATTATTCCCCTCTGAAGGTACCAAACATTCTTAAGTACTAAGACTCTACATCTTCAATGTCCCAGTAGAGCAATATTTAGTGTTATGACAATAAAACAACACATTTCTCTGAGAATAAAGAAGATAAGTGACAGTCAGCAGAGGCAATCTATACATACTTAGAACTGTATATTTTTATAATAAGATTAGCTATATTACAAGAACAGCACCTGGAGGTAAAAACACTGAAGTGCAAGTGATATGTTACAAATAATATTAAACTGTGATATTTCTATAGGAAAAGCATCACCCTTGTTTAGTCACTAGATTTGACACATGGCTAAGAAAGACACTGAATAATTATTCTAATTAATAATATATATTAAATAAAAAGTACATCTGTGTTCACATTTGAATGTCTAAAGCAAGTTAAAAAAACCTGCTTCCAGCTCAGAGTTCTGAGAAAAACAGTTATTACACTGCATTCTGGGAAGTTGAGCTGGGACACACAAATATGCCCACAAATGCCTCCCTCTTCATTCCGTAGCCATTATCAAACATGGCTTCCTTTAAGCTTATGCCTGCTGTATTACACAGCTTTAATAAAAAGCCAAGGTTGGAATAAACACAGGCTGAGAATCCAATACATGTACAGCTGTTTCAAGCTTACTGGCTATCATCAGCATGGAGCAGGATCTCAGCCTGTGTTGTGGACTTTATGAGAAGGTAGTTCACCACAACAATCATTTATAATATGGTGGGCAAAAGAGCGATAGAAGCCCTCCACCGTACAGTAGTACAGTAAATAAAAAGTACATCTGTGTTCACATTTGAATGTCTAAAGCAAGTTAAAAAAACCTATATATATATATATATATACAGAGAGAGAGACAAAGAGAGAGAGAGAGAGAGAGAGAGAGAGAGAGAGAGAGAATAAGAAAATACATAACAGGTAAAAATGTAATATGGTCCAATGGCGGAGGAAATGTAAATGTCATTAGAAATAGGTAATATTGGACTTTATTACATACACAGTTACCAGTTATGTATTGTTTATATTACATGATGTCTTATGTTTTCAAGTATGCATACATCCCTCTCTCTCTCTCTCTCTCTCTCTCTCTGTATATATATATATATATATATATATATATATATATATATACCGTATTTATCGGCGTATAACACGCACTTTTTCTCCCTGAAAATAGGGGGCAAATCATAGGTGCGTGTTATACGCCGATATTCCCTCCCCCCTCCTCATCCTCAACCTCCCTCCTCACTCTAAACCCCCTCCGTATTCTAACCCCCCCTCCTCAACCTAAACCCCCCTCCTCCTCAACCTAAACCCCCCTCCTCAACCTAAACTCCCCTAGCAGAAGCAGGTAAGTGAGGGGGGTGTATTTAGGGGGGTTTAGGTTGAGGAGGGGGGGGTTTAGGTTGAGGAGAGGGGGGTTTAAAATACGGAGGGGGGTTTAGAATGCAAAGGGGGGGTTAGAATGCGGAGGGGGGTTTAGAGTGAGGAGGGAGGTTGAGGAGGGGGGTTGAGGTTGAGGAGGGGGGTTGAGGATAGGGGGGTTGAGGTTGAGGAGGGGGGTTGAGGAGGGGGTTGAGGATAGGGGGGTTGAGGAGGGAGGATGAGGATGGGGGGGTTGAGGGGGTTTGAGGAGGGAGGTTGAGGAGGAGGTTGAGGAAGGAGGATGAGGAGGGAGGTTGAGGAGGGGGTTGAGGATGCGGAGGGAGGTTGAGGAGGGGGAGGGGGGTGGAGGATGATGAGGGGGGTTGAGAATGAGGAGTTGAGGTGAGGAGGGGGGTTGAGGAGGGGGGATGAGGATAGGCGGGTTGAGGAAGGAGGATGAGGATTGGGGGGTTTGAGGAGGGAGGTTGACGGGGGGGTTGAGGAGGGAGGATGAGGAGGGAGGTTGAGGAGGGGGTTGAGGATGAGGAGGGGGGTTGAGGATGAGGAGGGGGGTTGAGGATGAGGAGGGGGGGGTTCAGGATGAGGAGGGGGGTTGAGGATGAGGAGGGAGGTTGAGGGTGAGGAGGGGGGTTGAGGAAGGAGGATGAGGATGGGGGGGGTTGAGGAAGGAGGATGAGGATGGGGGGTGGAGGAGGGGGTTGAGGATGGGGGGTTTGAGGAGGGGGTTGAGGAAGGAGGATGAGGAGGGAGGTTGAGGATGAGGAGGGAGGTTGAGGATTTTGCTTCAAAGTTCTTTATTTGAATTTTTATTTTTTCCCTGAAATTCCCTTCTTAAAATGAGGTGCGTGTTATACGCCGGTGCGTGTTATATGCCGATAAATACGGTATATATATATATATATATATATATATATATATATATATATATACAGTTGTGCTCAAAAGTTTGCATACCCTGGCAGAAATTGTGACATTTTGGCATTTATGTTGAAAATATGACTGATCATGCAAGAAAATGTATTTTTTTGAAGAATGGTGATCATATGAAGCCATTTATTATCACATAGTTGTTTGGCTCCTTTTTAAATCATAATAATAACAGAAATTACCTAAATGGCCCTGATCAAAAGTTTACATACCGTTGAATGTTTAGCCTTTTTACAGACACACAAGGTTTTTAATTTCCCACATCTGTGGCTTTTTAAATTGCAATTATTGGATGTGTATAAATAGTCAATAAGTTTGTAAGCTCTCACGTGCATGCACTGAGCAGGCTAGATACTGAGCCATGGGGAGCAGAAAAGAACTGTCAAATACCTGAGTAACAAGGTAATGGAACTTCATAAAGATGAAAAAGGATATAAAAAGACATCCAAAACCTTGAAAATGCCAGTCAGTACTGTTCAATCACTTTTTTAAGAAGTGGAACATTTTGGGATCTATCTGTACCAATCCAAGGTCAGGTAGACCAATAAAGATTTCAGCCACAACTGCCAGAAGAATTGCTTGGAATACAAAGAAAAACCCACAGGTAACCTCAGGAGAAATACAAACTGCTCTGGAAAAAGCTGGTGTGGTTGTGTTAAGGAGCACAATACAATGATACAAAAATGCGCTGCATGGTCGAGTTGCCAGTAAGAAACATTTACTGCGCCAATGCCACAAAAAAGCCTAGTTACAATATGCCCAATATGTCATGCCTCACATCTTCTGACACACTGTAATTTGGTGTGACAAGACCAAAAAAGAGAGAGGGATCAGCAAGGCCTATAGTGAAAAGACTACCATCCCTACTGTGAAGCATGGTGGTGGCTCACTGATGAATTGGGAGGGTGGGGGGATCTCTAAAGGCACGAGGAATCTTGTGAAAATTGATGGCAAGATGAATGCAGCATGTTTTCAGAAAATACTGGCAGACAATTTGCATTCTTCTGCACGAATGCTGCACATGGACACTCTTGGACTCTCCAGCAGGACAATGACCGTAAGCTCAAGGTGAAGGTTCTGGAGTGGTTCATGCAAGACGACAAAAGACTTTGCATGACCTGGAGGCATTTTGCCAAGACGAATGGGCAGCTATACCACCTGCAAGAAATAGGGGCCTCATAGATAAGTATTACAAAAGACTGCACACTGTCATTGATGCTAAAGTAGACAATATAAAGTATTAAGAACTTTTTAACAGAATTCATTTTTTTCTTTGTTGCCATGTTTTTTTTTAATGATTGTGCCATTCTGTTATAACCTACAGTTGAATATCAATCTCATAAGAAATAAAAGAAATGTGTTTGCCTGCTCACTTATGTTTTCTTTAAAAATGGTACAAGGGTATGCAAACTTTTGAGCACAACTGTATATATATATTTGTGTGTGTGCATGAAAATCAAGGTTCCTCTTAGCCCTCTTAGGTGTTGACATCATAAAGCTTTTGATCGAATATGACAGAGAGCAGAAACTGAATGGAGGACGAGATATGCGCTACAACTAAGACTTCTTTATCTCCCCACTATTATACCCTATCTATTATCCACTCATCTTGTGGTCACTACTCCATGTCTCTCCTTGTCCCTTTCAACTATTCCTCCATTCATTCTCTTTTTTATTAGCTTTCTTCCTTGATATGCTAACATGTTAACTACACCACTTACACCACTTACATTGTTTATTAGTATATTTATTTAACTCCTGAAGGTAAATCATGAAATACTGATACCTTTGTGCTTAAAATAAATGCCAAACTCATGAGATTTTATGGTTGAGATTACTAGTTCACCACTGTTTGTTCTTTTATATTTAATTTTACATTATATCATTGGCATCAAACTATTGCAAATTTAATAATTCTATGTATTTTCTTTAAACACATATACATATAAGTTAAAAAAGGAAATAATAAAGAAATAGTGTAAATAAATACTTACTACACAAATGTCTTTATCTTCTCTTGTAAAAGTTCAAATGTAATAACCCTTCTAGCAATATGTTTGCTTGTGACATCCCAAGTGACTTTCAGTCTTGTTACCTTTATGAACTTGTCCTAAACATTACTATTTCTACTACAAACAGGAGCACAATACGCAAATATTGAAGTCTAGGGATAACAATATAAATAACAGTACGTATCCAACCTTGTCTACGTAGTTAAGTAGAATCTTCTTATAAATCAGTATATACTGGAATTATACCGCCCCTAGAAATTGCAGTCCCCTGTAGAAAGAACTGGCAACCCACTCCAATGTCTTTGACATGAATACAGTATGGATAGACACAAGCAGAAACACAGACAGTAGTGCCTGGCATGCTATATCAATATGGTCACTGAGAGTTGGATCCGACTGAAGGACTGAACAACAACAAGAAATAGTTTACCTGGTTATATTCAGATTTAATATAATAACTGCTATTTTTTTGCAGTGCATGAACCTGCAGAATACACTGCATGGATTTATAGAATCAGATTAAAGTAAAAGTTCCATATTCATTTAGTTGCACAAAATTAGCATTTTTACATTGAAGCATCATTATTGTAATTTAATTAATCCACCGTTAAGAGGCAGGTTATTTATGGGTGCTACAAAGTGTAAAATCGGTGTGACACCTGAAAACTAATGAATAGGGCTAATCTGTGACATTCATTGTCATGGCAATGTCATTTAAATAAATTATATACAAACTGCCTGTAAATGATATGAAATCCCTTGATAGATACATTTTAAAATGTAAAATGGATAATGTACCGTGCATTAACAATCACGCAGTGACTGTAATGAAGCTATATAACTCATCATAAAAAGCAGGAGATAATACTCGGTGCAACTGGTCTCTCCAGGGGTCTACTTTAAAGATATTTTTTTCAGATAAAATTGTTTAAAAACCCATGGTAAGTGAGTAAGCACAAATGCACATCTTCAGTTTTAGTGACATTATCCAAAACTTGTAAGCACTTATATATAATATTGTCATAGACAATATGGGAATAATGTCTGCCTTTGATTCAGGTATCCCAGGTAGATGCATGGGATGGGGCTCTATCAAAATGTAAAAAGACCCTCTCTAATAGTGCAAGTGGTACAGGAAGTGGCTCGGTTAAAGGGACATAGACAATCTGGTATCATTGAAAGATACATTATATAATAATTCATTTACATTTGAATAATATAAAAAATAAGTAGTAGGTTAATAGTGGATTGAAATGTTATGGCCATGCATCAGCCTCATTGATCCATTTTATCTATTACTGACTAGTATATCCAGTCCCTAGGGGTGCAGGACTAACATATAATCATAGTGATTTATGCAACTATAGAATAAAGTCTCTTAGCATAACATGCAAAATACAATTTACTAAAATACAACAACCTATTGGCAAATAGGGGGAAATGTTGTGGGATCAGTTGTAAACTGCTGAAGGATACTTCAATCTGCCACTGCTCTCTGTCCTAAATTCACTAAATATAAAGGGCCTCATTCAATTGCGATTTGGCCAATTGAATAGGGCTCTAAATAAGCACATAATATATATTTTTTAAATAAGTTTTTAGTTAGTGAAAACCTTGCTTTTTGCTAGTTGCTTACTAACTAAAAACTTATTTAAAAAATATATGTTATGTGCTTATTTAGAGCCCTATTCAATTGGCCAAATTGCAATTGAATGAGGGCCAAAGTGTCTGTTGATAGCTGCAACAAATTGTGGCAGATCAGGCCAATCACATTCACAATATTCACTAAGATTGCCATATTGCAACTCTCTCTCTCTAACACTATAATCACTATTTTTCTTTGATCTGGAAGATATGTCAATGCTCAGCAAGTAGTGATGAAGAGTAAGTGGTAATGCACAGCACAATCTACAATAAAGTTGACCAACTTAGCAGCATTTGTATAATTAAAATGGTCAGCACATACATTTTATAAAAATAACAAACATAATAAATTAATATGTGTGTGCTGATCATCTTTATTATATGTGGTGAAGATAAAGCTATAAAACTAGTTATATACAGAATAGCCATGGAACCACTGCCGGCAACAATATGTGAACATAGTGATATCAGTGGGATAAAAACTGGTCAACAAGAATTTAAAAATAGCTTGTTCACTGATGATGTCATTTTGACAATCACCAAACCTCTTAAAATGCTTCCTAATCATTTTACAAGACTGGAAAACATTGCAAATATCTTGAGTTTCAATATAAACACTAAGGCCCTCATTCAATTGCAATTTTCACAATTCAATAGAGGTCTAAATAAGCACATCACATATTTTTTGAAAGAAGTTTTTAGTTGCTAAACATATATCCACAAACAAGGTTTTCACTAACTAAAAACGGATTTAAAAAAAATATGTTATCTGCTTATTTAGAGCACTATTGAATTTGCCAAATCGCAATTGAATGAGGGCCTAAGAAATCTGAAGCTCTAAATATTAACATATTTAAATCCTTTAAGTGGTAAAACTCACATGTAAAATATATAGGAGTATATATCTCAGACAACACAGAAAAGCTATACAAATTCAATTACAATCCACTTTTATTGTGCTTAATTAAATTGCTAAACACTTGACATGATTTATAACTATGTTTATTAGGCCGAATAGCAGCTATTAAGATGGATCTGTTACCTAAAATTATTTTCCTCTATAGATCACTCCCAATTTGGATTTGTTTGAAAGACATCAAACTCTTACATACAGAATGTTTCAAATTTATTTGGTGACATAAACAACCTAGGGCCAATAAGACCAGACTGTATACATACCGTTTAGATGGATGTTTTTCCGTTGCAAATGTAATCACATATTATAATGCGGGTCAGTTACATCAAATCATGTAATGACTAATCCCCTGAGATGGGCAGAGATAAGAAATGTTCTCTTTCCAGAGAGAAACATTCAATATATTACGTGGATACCCTATAAACAAATATCCAAAATAATAACAATAGCCCCTTTACTTTCCATGCCTTAAAACATTTGAATATGTATATATTATTTGACATCTCTCAATTCTCCTGTTACATAGTTACATAGTCACAAGGGCCTCATTCTATTAACGGCCGTAAAATGGCCGCAAAGCTGTGATTCCTTGTGGCCATCTTACAGCCCCGTGTAGAGCTACTGCTACCCTGCTATTCAAATGGACGGCGCTGCAAGGATATACCCCTTTACGGACGGCCGCACATCATGCAAACGGCCGCAAGTGCTTTTCCCGCGCCCGTAAATCTTGTTTTCTGGCCGCAAAGTCAGAAAACTGTAAATGCAAATATAAATTCAAGATGGCACTGTGAAGCTCTGTAAATGCTAAGCATCATAATGGGGGACATGAGGATTAATAGCAACACCCTCTCAAGCTTGCACATCGCCCAAATCCGATATATCATTTACGGTTTATTTTCCATCCCGTAGTCCCGCGGGCTCGTCCTTGTTAAAACCCGTACGGGTTCGGAAGTTGAGGGCCGCAAACAAAGCATTGTAGAAGCCAATATATATTCAATCCAGCACTGCAAAGCACTGTAAATGATTGGGAACATAATGGGGGGGCATGAGGATTAATAGCAAAACATTCTCAAGCTTGCACATCGCCAAATTGTACTTTGATTTTAAAATCCGTCCAAGTCCCACGGACTTCAATGATCAAGCCCGTAGCTCGTTTATTCAAGCCCATAGCTATTCAAACCTGTGCGGGCTTGCATGATAGATAAAACATGAAGATTGAACATGAAGTTAAATATCTTTATTTGCGGATTTGAGAGTAGGGGAATGTTGAGCTATTAATTCTAAAACCAAACATCACTTTCACTTTTAATAAAAGTACAGCATGGCTTTCCTATGCTACGACTTGTAAGTAAGCCCTTTACGACCCGTGGGTCTATTTTACCCATTTACGGACTTGACGGAGGCTAATCCCGCAGCCTTTGCGGGTCTGAGGTGCTCCAAGCCCTTGGGACTTTGTCCACGGACATTTGACATGAATTAAACTAAAAATTATTTTCAGATTTGAGTGTAGGGGAATGTTGTGCTATGAATGCTAACACCTCCAATCACTTTATCCTCTCATCAAAGTGCAGGATGGCTTTATTATGTGCTTAATTGGTGCTAGCGGGACCTTTTTGGTGCAAGTAAGCTGTGGCTCGGTTTTAGATAATTACGGCCATGACGAGAGGGTTTACATAGCATTTGAATAGCAACCGGGGCTTTCTTGCGGCCGAAACTCTTGCGGCCGTGTAAGATCAAAGGCTTTCCTGCGGCGCGTGCGGCCGCAAGGGATAACAGGGCACCGGCCGCAAGCATGCCGGAGCCCTCAACCGCAAGGGAATAGAATAGGCAAATAGCCTGCGGCCGGTCCTTGCGGCCACGCATCTCCTACGACCTTTAATAGAATGAGGCCCATAGTATTTAAGGTTGAAAAAAGACTTTCAGTCCATCAAGTTCAACCTTTTAAGATCTCCTCTGATCTGCAATATTGCGGATTAGCTATTAATTAATTAGTTGTATAAAAAAAAAAAACAATTCCCTCCTGATCACAGTCACCGGTGACCGGACTTTTCCCTAGATCAATACTGCCTCTCTAATTATCCATGGTAACCCTGAATTCCCTTTTTAATTATAAATAAATCCAGTCCCCTTTTAAAGTTGTCTATCGAATCAGCTGTCACCACCTCCTCTGGTAGAGAATTCCACAGATTAACCACCCTTACTGTGAAAAACCCTTTTCTTTCTTTAAGGTGGAATCTTTTTACTTCTAACCTCAAGGGATGTCCTCTTGTCAGTTGAAAACCTCTTGGCACAAAAAGCTCCCTTGACAAATCTTTATACTGACCCTGGATGTATTTATATAAGGTAATCATATCTTCTCTTATACGCCTTTTTACTAGAGAATATAAGTTTAATTTGGTTAGTCTTTCTTCATAACTTAGCCCCTCCTTTCCTCTTATTAGTTTTGTTGCCCTCCTCTGTACCTTTTACAGCTCTAAAATGTCCTTTTTATGAAGTGGTGCCCAAAATTGTACTCCATATTCCAAATGAGGGCGTACTAGAGATTTGTATAGTGGTAGAATTATATTTGCTTCCCTTGCTTCTATACCCTTCTTAATACATGCTAATATTTTATTTGCCTTTGCAGCTGCTGTTTGGCTTTGAGCACTGTTACCTAGGTGGTTGTCCGCAAGCACTCCCAAATCCCTTTCAATATCTGATACACCTAGATTTGCTCCATTAAGATTATAAATTGCATGGCTATTTTTACTTCCCAGATGCATAACTTTACATTTATTCGTATTAAATCTCATCTGCATTTAGATGCCCATTTCTCAATTTTATGTAAATCCCTTTGGAGGGAAAGCACAACACTATCTGATTTCGTTACCTTGCACAACATTCGTGTCATCAGCGAAAATGGAGATCACCACACTCAATCCTACCTCTAAGTCATTAATAAATATGTGAAAAAGGAGAGGACCTAATACTGAACCCTGAGGAACCCCACTTACCACATTAGTCCAATTGGAGTATGTTCCATTTACAACAACCCTTTGCTTCCTGTCTTTTAGCCAGCTCTCAATCCATGAGCAGTTATAAATAATACGCAAGCACAGGGTCATTTATACCTTAAGAAGTGGGTTCAACTTGGCTTAGTACTGATTGTACATTTTACAACTAATGGCAAAATCATTCAATTTGAATCCCTTTAAGAACAGCAGGACATTGAAAAACAAATATATTACTTTACACATAACACATTTTATAAAAATGTTATTCAAAACAGAGGTATGTCGACCCTTACGACATTTGAGACAAAAACACTAACGGAGCTATAATTCTTTTTTATTTTTAGGAAAATATCTAAACTCATAAGACAATGGGAACCTGAATTGAACACAACTATTGTTAATAAATAATGTTTTAGAAGTTTAAATTGTTCTAGTTGTATCTGTAGAAATTACATTATTTTGGAGACTAATCTTAAAGTGGCATACAGATGGTATATGGTACATACATAAATATTCTCCAATTATTCAGATAGATGTTTGTGAGGTTGCAAGTCTGAAGGACCTGGTAGTCATGTCCCACAAAAAGGATTGTAAGGCAGACAGTTATTATTTACCCCCCAGTTATGTCTTTTGACAGCAGATAAAAATCTATTATCAACCATTTTTGTTATTATTAAAGTTTATTGTGCAACAAATTGGAAAAAAATCAACTCTTTCTTGGCACTAAATCATCACCAAAATTGATGAAGTGGTATACTTAGAGAGACCGACATTATTTGGAAAACGTTTGCCATTATATAATAAAACATGGTGACCATGGATAAACAGGAAAAAATAAGAATATAAAAAAAAAGGTTTATAATTGCACATGATCTTCTTTACGTATGATATCTGTCAGAATACGTAAGATATCTGTTCCTCTTTTTTAGCTATTTGTTTAATTCTTTTTCTTCCTTTTTATTTTCTTATTATTTTTGTTCTTACAGTTTCTTAAAGAAAAAAAACAAAATATGAGACCATGACACAGATTACAATGTTGAAATTGGAAATGTAATATATGCATATTGTTAATTAAGTATGTTTTGTGTTTAATAACATTAGACAATTAAACAAGTATATTGTATCTGTCTTGGTACGATATTTTATATATAATAACTGTGTCTCCTTCAAGAAAAATGAAATTAATAAAAAAACTTATTAGTATTATAGGTATAGGAGGAACATCACCACAAAGTTGGATATAATATGGAAAATGCTCCCATGGAAAAAGCTTCCAGCAGGATCAGATGTTGTTAGGAAACTTAGCTTAAAGCACACTTTGTAATCCTCTTTTTGAAAATGAATGAGAATTTATTGCGCATAGAGAGGGGTTAGGAGCAAAGAAAAAGTTTACATATCTCAAACCTTTTTAGATTTGTTTATAGGGTTATATATGCATATATGCTGTTCATTTCTAACTACTTAATATATTTTTAGACCAAAACATTTATTTTATTTTATATATGTTACTTTAAAGGTACACCACTGCTATATCAGTACCAAACAATACCAAGGGTATAACATATGAAAATAATATTATTAATAACATTGCAATTAATCACATTTTTTTTCACATTTGCAATTTAGGAAATATGTGTACTCACAGGTAGTAATTACTTCAGTTCTGCAAACTTTAGCACAGTTTCATGCTACTAAATATTAGGCCCCTGTTTCTGCAAAACGAGTGCACTTTTCCATGTTGATGTCATAGCAACTGATCATTGTGATGTTTTCTTAAAGGACCACCCTAACCACATGATCTAGATGTTTTAAGGACCACTGTAGTGCATTTACAGGTAAAACTTTTTTTTTTTTTTTTTTTTAACAGAAACAGGATGCAGTTTAAAATAAATAAAAGAAAAAATGAAGGGGGAAATGTAAAATTTCTATACTACTAGCGACTACCCGGCAATAAAATTTGAAGCATGGCAATGCTGTTTGCCACACAATGTGAGGCTCTCCCCCCCCCCCCCCTCTAACTTGCATTGCGAGCTTCTCCCCCCTGTACATTACGGTCCTTGCGATAAGCACTCATTTGCCGCTCATTGCAGGCCTCCGTAAACCTGGCAATTGCGTGCCTTCAGCGCTCATTGCGAGCCTCTCCCCGCCCTCTACTTTACGGTAACTTTGGCACTCATGGCAGCCCTTGAGATAAGGGCATTCGGCGCTCATTGCGAGCCTCTCCCCATACATGTGTCTCTTTGCCCCCTCTCCCTCCCCTGTGTTTCTTTGCCCCCCCTCTCCCTCCCCTGTGTCTCTTTGCCCCATCTCCCTCCCCTGTGTCTCTTTCCCCCTCTCTCCCTCCCCTGTGTTTCTTTGCCCCCCTCTCCCTCACCTGTGTCTCTTTCCCCCCCTCTCACCCCCCTGTGTCTCTTTCCCACCAGTCCCTCTCCAGTGTCTCTTCCCCCCTCTCCCTCCCCTTTGTCTCTTCCCCCTCTCTCCCCTGTGTCCCTTCCCCCTCTCTCACCCCTGTGTCTCTTCCCCTCACCCACTCTCTCCCCTGTGTCTCTTTCCGCCCTCTCGCCCCTTTCCTTCCCTTGTGTCTTTCTCCCCCCTCTATGCTCCTTTTGCCATTTATGCGTGTGAAAGTATTTGCGGCTAGGTGAAATTGATCTGCTTGAAACCAAAGTATGTCTTTACGCCCGCCATTTGTTTCCTCGCATAGCTGTTCTGAGACCACCTAAAAATGCCAATTAAATAGCAAATCAGTTGCAACCTCACTCACAGGCTCCCTGACTCTCCCCCTATGCTGTGTGTGAGGTTGTAAGTTATTTTTTTAATTAATTGTCGGCTTTTGGTGGTCTCCCAACGGCTTCCCAGTTACTGAGTTTTTTTTTTTTAAGCCCATAACTGGGAATCCTGTGGGAGCCTGTGTTGCGAGCCTTGCAATGAACACCTACATACATTTTAAAACAAATAGTGTTTCAAAATTAAGTTACTGAAGCAAATATGTATTTTTTTAGCTTACTTCAATTTAAGGATGTTCAAAATAAAATAAATGTAGCACATATAATGAATCAGAAAATGATCTCATTTTAATTAAAGGTTGTCAGTAATAAGTGCCAATCAAACTTCCTTAATCAGGTTGGCTTTTTCCCCTTTTGTTTGACTGCATACTAAAGTTGGCAAGATATTTAAATATAAATATAGATAATATTTGATACTTAATAGCTACCATTGTCGCTGGAAAAAAAACCTATAAAACAGTGACAATAACACTTTTTGAATTGCTAAAATATTACAATTTTCTCACTTGGGTAAGTAGTTCTAATTCTAAATATGCAGCATGCATTTTATATTTTGCTATCTTTTGTGATATTTTTTGTTAAGCCTGCAAAGTGAAATTTGCACCACTTATCTTCATTTATTAAAGTACTGTTAAATTGTACATAAAATGCTATATATCTCCAAAATTTCACTTCAGTGCAACTACAATATACTGTATGTACCTAAGAGATACCAGTCTTTTATCTCTAATTGGTCATAAAAATGTAGAATGCTTTTTAAACTACACTTGACTATAATTATAGCAGAATAAGAATCCTAGGGTGATACATGGATCATACATGCCTAATCAGTTTTCTTAATTGCTTTGAAGCATCATATCCTGCTTGATCCTTGTCATCTCTTATAGTCAGGTTAGTCTTAATGGGAATTTGTTCTCATTAAATAATGTTACCTATTTCTGCATCTACTTGGGCCAGACAACTGCCAATTCTCCACTTCTACAATAAGGGTTCAAAGACCCCCTTTTTGAGATTTTTAAATTGGCTAAGTTGCACAAATGATGCTTTGTTAATTTATTTTCTATGCAGGCCTTTTTTAGTTTTCTCTTGATTGTCAACTATTAAATGTAGGTGATCTGTACACATCTGGATTCTTGTGACTCACAGAAGATAAGGAGAGTGATTGCCAACTTCTCTTTGAAATATCACTGCTACCCCATGATGTATAGTCATTATCGTATATGGTTAAAAACTTCCACAGTTTAATACTGTACATGGACAGTCAGTTGCCTACAAAGCTTTAGAAACTAATACCTGTGAGAAGTATAATTATGTATGGCTATGGTAACACAACACTAAACAACAATGTAATTTACTATTAAAACTTATATTGAGAAAATAATAGTTCAAGATGCAATGGAGGGAAGCATCTCTCCCCATCACGCCTTGCCCAATTCATGAAATTTATTATAATAATGACTGAGGTGTTGTGTGATCCTAGTTTCATTTCACTAGCATCTGCCATCCATTGATAGACATTTAGAACATTTGACCTGTATATGCATTATAATGGAACAGTATATGTCTTAGATTAAAGTTCATTTGCAGTCCATTATATTTCTAACAATAATGTTAATTATAATGTTATGTGTACGTTTATGTTATTTAATTTGAAATATGCTGGGTCTCACATTCATTTATTAAAACCAATTGCATAAACCAGTATTATTCCATTATGATGCAATAAGGATCTCATTTGAAATAACATTATAGTAATAGGCTATTTTGCCAGTCTAGCTGTTAAGTAATACAGACATGTTTCTCATAAAAGGACTACATAATGCCCACAATATAAATACAAGATATATACTTTTAGAAACAAACTAAAGAGAGAGCAGAAACATGGTGTGAAGACCACCTCATACATTAAAATATGTATGCCAATAAGTATATCATTCATTTCCACACACAAAAAAGAAAAGATGCTTAATAAGCAATTAAGATTAAACAACAAAATCAAGAAAATTGATAAACTATTAAATATGTTTGGGTGTGTTTCTTGCAAGTGGCATAATGGATAATAATTTATTTATTACCCCTTTCCTAAAATGTTATTTTATCCTTACCTTTTCAAGAATAAAAATGTATTCCTGCTTTTGGATTATATTATGCTTATGTCAGTCTTTCCTACAGCCCACATTCACTGGAAGGTTTTGTGCTTATCAACTACCCTTTCTGTAAAGGAGTACAATGTCATATTACCTATAAAATCTATACCTCTTGGTATTTTGTTCCTCTTTTTTGTAAGACACTTCTAGAACCTAAATCCTCTCATATATTCCAAGATTTCTATCAAATCAGCCATCTCCCCCAAAACTGGACACAGTGTATCGAACTGGTTGACAAGGATTGGCCGTTTATAGGGTCAATCTAGAGTTAGTCACATCCCCACCTTTAAAAGGAAATATAAACTGCAAAATAAATGTAAATCAAATTAGAAGTTTGAGCTTAAATGAATCCTGGTGGGGGGATACCAAGCAGAGTACACCATCTATAGCAGACTTGAGAAGTAGACTCTTCCTGAACTTATAAATAACCAGCTTGGCTAATGCTAGGACAGGTTGATGAGGATGTCCCTGTGCCCCAGGACACTGGGCCCCAAATAAAAAGATGAGTGGAGAAATGCAGCCTGAAATGCAGGAGGAGGCTTCTGCACAAACTCTCCCTTGCTACAAAATGGACAAGTGGCTTGATAGTCCATGAAATTAGCCAGGTTCTCTCTTATGCCTGGGGGAACTCTACAACTTAATTTCCTGGTGGTTCATGGAATGAAAGAGGAATATAGATAACCTTGGAGAACTGGACACACCAGGATAACACTGATTGGCCTTTTATAGGGCCAATCAGCAGATACTGGTTAGTATCTCACCTAGTGGTAGGGGTTAAGAAAAACCAATCTGTTAAATAAACAAAAACTATATTAGGAGGATGAGGTTTAAAGAATCCAGATGGGAGATACCGAGCAGAGCACAATATCTCCCCACTGGGAGCTAAACTCAGACATCCTCCCAGTGGACGGAGCCAGGAGATACTCTGCCTGGATATAGGAGCGGGCCAGTGCCTGAAACATGGTCTTGTACAATGGATCCTCCGCAGCCAAACACTTCTTCCTGGACTTATAAATATCGAGCTTGGCTAATGCCAGGAGCAGATTGACGCGGAGGTACCTGGCCCTGTTGCCATTGGGAACCCAATGGCACTGGGCGCCCAAACACAAAAGTAATGTGGAGAAATGCAGCAAGAACTGCAGGAGGATGCCCCTCAAGAGGGAGTGCAGTATGGCACAACTAAAATAAATGTGAAACACCAACACCCCCATGCCAAGGAATGGACAGGACAGTGCTGGAGAGTCCTTGAGATCCCACATACTTAATTATAGCTCTAATTTTCTTAATGTCATTACTTATTACATTCTCCATAAGCCCACTAGTAATAGCACTAATACATATATTAAACAAAACAAGCCCCTGCATTCCTTGAGTACTGTGCTATTAATTAGCCCTTTCTCTGATATTAACTTTTACATCTACCCTTCAGTCGTGATCTAGGCTTGAATCCAGTTCTAGACAATGACATTTAAGTAACAGTTATGTGGGACAGTGTTGGACGCTTTATTAACATCTAGATGATCCACATTTACAGCTCACTCTGTCTATAACATTGGTTACACAATCAGATCCTGGCAACATCATTAGCAGAAGTGTGAAGTATCAATATAATAAGTCAAATAAAAATAAAATATAGAATAAGAAAAAATGATTTTCACTCCCCTAAATGTAACAAACTTTGACTTGTCAAGTGCTTCACTGGAGAGTACAATGGCTATGTTTGCATAGACAGATTTAGCACATACCCCTGTATATCCACAGAACTTTTTCCAGGGAGTGGTACGGTAATTTAATCAATTGGGTGTACATTATGAGCAAAGGTAGCCCTCAACAGGTTTTAGAATTATAGGTAAAAATGGTATTAAAACTATAATATTATCAGGGATAAAAGACTCGAATGATAACAGCAGAAGGACAGAAGCTGGTTTATTATATTGTACAAGCAATGACTATCATCTGTTCCTTTCTTCTTCCCTTTCACATTCCCATGATCATATATGATATCTAAGTACTTATTCTTGCACAAACAATTCTTATTACATGCATTCCCTCGTTTTGGTTAAAGGTGACATGTCGACAAATTAAAATGTTCTTCTTTTAAGGGTTGAAGGATACATATACACTATTTCCTGCCATACCCAATAAAGTTACACTAAAAAGTTTAATTATATCCAGTACTGCAATTCAACAAGGGCACTACTAAAATCAACACCAAACAGCATTGATTATCTGACCATGGTAAACTACAATAGGGACAAACTCAATCAGCTATTTAATTACATTATTCTTAATGATTGTTATGGGAGTTCAGCTTCACTATAAATTATTTCAACGTTGTACACTGAATAAAAAGTAGCTTTGATCAAAGCCAAAGAACAGTTAACCCTTATGTGTCAAGAAGGGAAAGAATATGAGAGCAACAAAAAAGAACTCCCACACAATACTGTGCATCCAATCTCCAGAGATTAATTTAATCTTCTTAACTTCAGCACAAGTCTATCCCATGATCACTCATATTGCTGTTTTGTATTGTGAGTTCTTATCCCTAACATGGAAGTTAATAAAATGGATGTCAAATTCATTCGGCACATTTCTGTATTTAAAATTTTAAATAAACATCTGTGCCTTTTTTTTTTATAGTCAATGATTTCATTTTTTTTTTTTTTCGTTTTGAGTATATCATAGCTTGGCTGAACTACCTGCATAATTACAATTGGATATAAAAATATGAGGGCTATTTCCAAAGTTACTTTGTTAAATATTTGTTTTTCACTTAGCAATCATTCAACTCAGTTTGATTTAATAACATAATACATCAAAGTAAGACAGAGATGAAACTTAAAAAATATAAACTACAGACTTTAAGCCATCACAATATCTTTCATGTTTTTTTTTTTGTGTTTAACATTTTATAAAAAAAATATAAAAGCATATTGTTACTATACATACAATTCTTTATGAGTATACTATTTTGTTTCATATTTTGGATCTTGAAAAACCTCTTTAGGAGGTCCACCAATGAAATCCACAAGAAAATCATGACAACATGACGTTTTATCAGCATGTAGATGTTATAAAGGTCAACAATTCTTCTTTAACTAAAGGCAGCAATATCTTTCAACCTGGTACTAACAAACACTTTTCTTATACATTGTTGTATTATGCCTACATATTTTTAAAACTATGTGCACTCACCATTCTTCACAGTATTTGTGTTTAGCTGAATTTCAAGATCAAATAAATACATCTGTTTGTATCTAATATGCATTATTATATATAAGCAATATACTGTGAAATTATTTTTTTAAATTACATAGTTACATAGTAATTGAGGTTGAAAAAAGACTTTTAGTCCATTAAGTTTTTAGATCTCCTCTGATCTGCAATATGTAGATTCATTTTTGATTGTTAATTGATCCAGAGGAAGGCAAACAGAAAAAAAAACAGTGAAACTTTGGCAATTGTCTTAAAAGTACAAATATAAAATTCCTTCCTGACCCCGAATAATGGCGATCGGACTCCTCCCTGGGTCAATACTCTCCCTCTCTAATTATCCAGGATAACCCTGAATGCCCTTTTTATTTAAAAATATATCCAAACCCTTTTTTAATGTATCTATCAAATCCGCTGTCACCACCTCCTTTTGTAGAGAATTCCACAGATTAACCACCCTTACCGTGAATAACCCTTTTCTTTCTTTAAGGTGGAATCTTTTTACTTCTAATCTCAAAGAATGTCCTGTTGTCAGTTGAAAAACCTCTTGGCACAGAAAGCTTACTTGACAAAGCCTTGTACTGACCCTGGATTTATTTATATAAGGTAATTATATCCCCTCTTAGACACCTTTTTTCTAGAGAAAATAAGTTTAATTTGGTTAGTCTTTCTTCATAACTTAGCCCCTCCATTCCCCTTATTAGTTTTGTAGCCCTTCTCTGCTTTTTCCAGCTCTAAAATGTCGTTTTTATGTAGTTGTGCCCAAAGTTGTACTCCATATTCCAAATGAGGGCATACTAGGGATTTGTATAGTGGCAGAATTATATTTGCTTCCCTGGCTTCTATACCCTTCTTAATACATGCTAATATTTTATTTGCCTTTGCAGCTGCTGCTTGGCATTGAGCGCTGCTACCTAGGTGGCTGTCCACAAGTACTCCCAAATCCCTTTCAATATCAGATACCCCTAGATTTGCTTCATTAAGATTATACACTGCATGGCTATTTTTCCTTCCCAGATGGATAACTTTACATTTATTTGTATTAAATTTCATCTGCTATTTAGCCGCCCATTCTCTAATTCATGCAAATCCCTTTGTAGGGAAAGTACATCATTATCTGATTTAATTACCTTGCCAAAAATGGAGACACTATTTTCGAGTCCTACTTCTACATCATTAATAAATATGTTAAAAAGGAGAGGCCCTAATACTGATCCCTGAGGAACCCCACTTACCACATTAGTCCAATTTAGGTATGTCCCATTTACAACAACCCTTTGCTTCCTGCATTTTAGCCAGCTCTTAATCCATGAGTAGATATTTACTGCATTTCCTGTATCCCTTAGTTTGCTCAATAGTCTCCCATGTGGCACTATATCAAAAACCTTTGCAAAATCCAAAAATACTTCATTCACTGAGTTGCCCTGATCTAAGTTACTACCTATTCATAGAAACTAGTTAGGTTTGTTTGACATGACCTATCCCTTATAAATCTGTGTTGATTCCTACTTTGATTCCTAACTTTTGTTTAAATAGACATATTCTTGTATGCTATCCCTTATTAACCCTTCTAAAAGCTTTCACACTACAGAAGTGAGACTTACAGGTCTATAATTTCCTGTATTTGTTCTTGCTCCCATCCTAAACATAGGGATTATCTGCTTTCCTCCAGTCATCTAGTAGCGACCCTGTGGTGAGTGAGTCTTGAAAAATTAGATATAAGGGTTTGGCTATTACAGAACTCAGTTCCCTCAGTACCATTGGATGTATTTTCTCCAACCTCTTTTGGATTTCTTCCTGTGCTAACCAATTATTTGGCAAAGGTAGTGTAGCCCCATTATGTTGCAGTGTCCCAACCACTGGTACCTCCCTTGTGTTTACCGAAGAAAAGAACCTATTTAGTTCATCTGCCTTTTCCTGGTCACTAATTGTCAGATGGCCTGTGTCACATTGTAATGTTCCTATAGCTTCATCCTGACCTTCTTCCCATCAATATATTTAAAAAATATGTAAACATTAACATTTTAAGAAATCAATATCTTATGATACCTTTATGAAAACGTAATATAGATATTTGTATGTATTTGGTACATTTTGATATGTAATAAATAAATTAACATGGCATCTTAAACTTGCTTTCTATATTCTGTTCTTTAGACTTTTAAAAAAAAGAGTTAAAATCAGTGGCGGAGCCCCGGTGCAAAAAAAAATGTGGGCGCAGTGCAAATAAAAACCAGGGCCCCGCCAAGAAGTGTTGTAAAACTTTTTTTTTTTTGAGCCCCATCGTACCAACTCACTCAGTGCCCCTTACTAAAACCCCTTCCCTGAAAATCTCCCCTCCCTAAGACCCCTTCCCTTAACAGCACCCCTCCTTAAGACCCTTTCCCATAGCTGCCCCCCCCAAGACCCCTTTCGATAGCTGAACCCCCTCAGAGAAGGTCCCTGGTGCTTTGCACAACCTGCACCACTGGTAGCTCTGCATCTGGTTAAAATATTAACCAAGAAGAGGTGCACAGATACAGATGTGTTGAAGCTCATTCACCAGTTTGGTATCTGAAACTGTTAACCATTTCAATTGATTTCAATGGAAAGGGGATGAGAGGTTGTTTACTCAACACGGTAACACAAATAATGATAAAGTTTAGCACTTAGCAAAATAGTCTTATAACAGCTTTTAAAAAATAGCAGCAATTATATTTGTTCAATAAATACATTTTTGCTAATTTTTGCCTAGATTATGTGTAGATTTCCTGTGTTTAGATAAGTACTTTCTAGTGCCTCTTGTTCCATGACTTTTGCTTGTATCTAACTGTTATCCCATGATAAATGATTATGCATTACAGGCAGAATGAAACTATCATATCCTTAAACAAATGTCTTTTTAAAGAGTGTAATACAAAGCAGGATGAGAAAGTCTGCAACCATAATGATTTCATGTTTTGCTGATCCTAGCCTTTTCTGCTGAAAGACTTTTTAGTGGTCCCTAGTGGAAAGTTGAGATCAGCATTAAAATGCAGGTCTGTCTTTTTAACACAAGTCTTTAGAAGTCTGCATCTCTAAGATGCTTTGGGAACCCATAAACAGGATATATTTGTTGGTGAGCCCTTAAATACATATCTAAGTCATCTATTTGTACACATTTGAAAGAGAGCAATGTGTTTATTTGTTGTTTGGTCTTTATTTGTTTTAGTGTCTATAAAGTAACTCATAATTACATATGTCTTGCTTAAGTCAGTCGCCAGAAGAAATACCATCTTGTTCCGACAATGTTTAGGGACCAATTAGAATAATTTCCTTCCTTCATGAATTAGCTCAACTAAGGCACAGGCCGTCCTCACTTGGGAAACAAAAATATTATACATGTGCAGTTTGCCAGAAGAAGGTTTTGCAGTTTTGGTGAGTTTTAATTTCTTTAATTATTAATTTAGAAATGCCCATAAATTTTGCTCAAGCCAACAGATGGTATTTGTTTATTAACACAACGAAACGCTGGTAATGAAAAACAAACATAATCAGCAAAAGTTCATTATTATTATTATTATTTATCTACACTTTATTTCCTTAATTTAATTGTATTCATTAATTTCTGCTGTTAACCTTGCCCTGAATCTCTTTATCCTCCGTTAGACTTTATTAAGACAATATCAGTTTAAAAAGGTCTCTTCATTTAGCAAAAATTATTAATACTGTTTGTTATAGTATTGCGCATATGCAACCTATAATATGCTAAATAATAACATATTCAGTTTTCAAAAGCAAATTAACAAACTAATGAATGACCGTTTAATCGAAAAAATGAACCAAATAAGTGGAAGATAAGTGATGTTCAGTATGCATGACTTAGTTTTCAAAAAAGACGTGAAATTCATAATATTAAAATACACTCAATCAGGAAGAAAATCAAAACCACGTTTATATATCTACTCATTTAATATAAAGAATGTATAGCAATGAATAAAAACTGGTAATAAATCAATGAATATTTTTAAGTTAATAAAAAATTGTCAATATTTTAAGATATAATAAATTATTTTTAGTTTAAAGCATTCTACACAACCTAGCAACAAGAGGTGTATGGTATCCAATCTAGGAAACAAATCAGAGTCTAGAAGATAACAAAAGAGACAAGATTATATGGGCTGGATAGGATTGGCTTTGCTTCCTGCGCAGACTCAGATATTGTTAATCAGGCCAATAGTGACTGGATAAAAAGAAGAATGATGTTCACAAAGATGTGAGCACCACTAACCCTGTGTGTGTGTAGGGTGAGACCTTCACTAATCATTGCTCTAGTTTCATTCTGTTTGAAACAAGGCATTCAACCTCAATTCCAGCGCACATCATCTGTAGTTATGAAACAACCTATCCTTTGCTGAGGGTGGCAAGTAGCCACCACTACACTATAATAATAATAATAATGCATGTTTATATCACAACAAAATAAATTATATATATATATATATCACATATAATAGTTGTCAAATTGCGATTTGTCGTCACGAAGCAGCCGCCCGGCACTTAAGCAGCCGCACAGCCAGTGGCGCTGTCACACATGCGAGCCTCGCAAAGCGAGGCGACGCAAGCCGCGGAGCGCGTATCGCTAACCGCGGAGCAGGTAACTCTAAAAAACCCACCAAAAAAATAAACAAATGTACACAAAATTACAACACATTCACACACAGCACGGGGGGAAGGACACAGGAAGCCTGGTAGTGAGGTTGCAAGCAAATTACAACGATATTTGGATTTTTCCCACCAAAAAAAAATCAGCCAAGCGAGAAAAAAAATGGTGGACGAAAAACGTAAAAAAATCTTAAACAGGATGAAAAAGATGCTCACCAATGAAAAGCATGCGGAACTTAAAAAATAGACAACAGAGAACCCAGTAACACTTACACGAACAACGCCAGGCACGTAGGACTTTGAAAATAAAACAAACGGCAAGCCGAAGCAGCCCCCGAGCGCGTAACTCTAAAAACCCACCCAAAAAAAAATTATGTACACAAAATTACAACACACTCACACAGAGCACGGGGGAGACACAGGAAGCCTGGGAGTGAGGTTGCAAGCGAATTACACCGATATTTGGCGCTGTTCACCACACAAAAATTGGCTAAACGAGAAAACAAATGGCAACGAAAAACATAAAAAATCTGAAACAGTATGAAAACAGGGCTCACCAATACCAAACACGCAGGACATAGACGGAGAACCCAGTGGCACACAGGACTTTGAAAATAAAACAAATGCCAGTATGCGTGCACACGCCTGGCACGTGGGACTTAGAAAATACACAACGGAGAACCCAGTGGCACGCAGGACTTTGAAAATAAAACACAGTGGAGAAACACACAGGAAAGGGGCAGGGGGTAGGTGGTGGAAAGAGATACATGGCATTCACAAGCACAAAACTGCCAGGTTAACGTACCCTGCAATGAGCGGCCCGTACAGCAGGCGGCAGGAAAGGTTCGCAATGAGCAACGAAGGTGTTCATCGTGGGGCTTGCGATGAGCATTGTGAGAGGGAGAGCCTTGCAATCAGCACCAAAGGCGCTCTTTGCAAGCCCCACCATGAGCGCCGTAGGTGCTCATCATGGGGCTCGCGATGAGCGCCGAAGGTGATCATTGCAAAGCAGGAAAGCTGAAGTACACGAGGGGAGAGGCTCGCAATGAGCGTCGAAGGCATCATTGCAAACCACAGAGTGGATTCGCGATGAGCGCCGATGGTGCTCAGAGGAGCAAAAGCCTCACATTTTGTGGCAAACAGTATTCCCAGGCTTCAAATTTTATTGCCATAATTTTTTTGACAGGCAATTCACTAGTATATATATAACAACCATATCATACAACATCAAACAAAATTATATTAAATGAATTCAAATGTAATGACAAAATAAATACACATAAAAAATATGGGGCTTAGAATGTTTTTTTTACACTATATATTTATTGTATTAATACAGTTCATATATAAACAATTAATCATTTCATAATCATTTTCAAAAGAACTTTAATTTATAAAAAACAAAGGAAGAGATGGGGTGGGTGAATGGGTTGGTTGGTGGTAGGTTGGCAATTAAATTCTTTCCTCTCAGACAGTTTGCATATTAAGCTGCCGTGCCTATGGATTTTACAGCTATGGAAACCAAATTTACATATATGTTTCATATTTGTCATAATACTAGATAGCTTTTTTATATATATTTGTTGTTAATTGTTTTTACTATATTAAAACAAGATAGGACTAAGGCATTTTATTGGATCCCTACATAAGTGATCACTCCAATACAGATATAGTGAAGCAGAATGTATTCTTTCATAGTTAAGCCATCCACATATACATTTTACAAAGCATTACAAGCAGTTAGATTAATTGGACAATGGAAAACACTGGAAAGCAATACATATTCTTTCTATTTTTGAACATATCCACTAAATGTGTTTAAAATCTACAGGTTCTCTACAACTCCTAAAGCATAAATCACTTAATCAGTACCAAAGGTATCTGGTTAGGAATGTAAGGAACTACTATTTTTGGTGCAATATTCTATAGGCCTGTTCATTAAAAGTGACATTATTAACATTTATTGAGCATTTCACTGTTGTCTCTAATATTTGTTCACAATATTCATCTTCTAAGTTTTGTTGTAACATGTTCTCCCACTTGGTAAAGCACTATATTGGTTTGTAAATTTAATAACCAATAAATAGTTATATTGGATAGATTTATAACTGCTGTGTTAATAATTTCCCCAAAAACCTAATAGAAAGTTGCCTGATGTTTATTCTGAAACACATTTACTCAAAAACTAATCCTCAAAATAAGTAATTAAATACTGTTTATGATGACTGGTCTATTGCTTCATCGGGACTTCAAGCTACTGGACCTTTCTAGGAGTTTTATAATAGGGAATACATACATATATCTATATTTAGTTATGTATTTAGCAATATATTTTAGATATCCTTTGATTATTTCTAATATGTGAATTGTTAATTGTTCCAGAAAAAATATTGCATTGATACATTTACAAATATCTCATAATGAGAAAATTCTCCTGATACTGGTAATCAGAATACTCCCATGGTCACTACCTCTCCTATTCTAGTTATCAAAAATAATATTGTATATCCTTTCATTCAAATAAAATCCAACCACATTTTACAGTTCTCTATTGAATCTGCTTTTATAACTATCTTTGATAGGTTCACGATCAGTCTGTCCTTACCGTGACAAATCTTTTTGTTCTTTAGGGTGAACTCTTTTTTCTTCTAACTTCAAGAGGTACCTGCTTGTCAGCTGAAAAACTGTTAGCAAAAAAATTCACCTGGCAAAGCCTTATATTGAACCTGGATAGATTTATATATTATAATCATATCCCATTTTAGGTACATTTTTAAATGTAATTGGATAGGACTTTCTTCAAAGCTTAGTCCCTCCATTGCCCTTATTAATTTTGTTGCCCTCCTCTATACCTTCTCCAGCTCTAAATTGTCCAATTTTTGCAATGGTGAGATCATACCAACGATGTATACAGTGGCATATTTATATTTGCTTCCCTTTTTTCTATACATCTCTTAAGGCATGCTAATATTTTAATTGCCTTTGTAGCTGCTGCCTGGCATTGAATACTGTTGCATAAACAGCCAATAACCCTGTAATTGTCAAAATTAGATTATAAATTGCATGCATATATTTCTATCTCAAAACCATAACTTTACATTTATATATATTAAATCTCATTAGCTGTTTTCTTGTGTCTTCTTATAATTAGTGTAAATGAAAATATAGAGAAATACAGCCCTACTTCTAAATTATTACAAACTATGCTAAAAAGAAGAGACTTGGTGCTTTATTAACAATAATTTTTTCAAGCCTCTTTTTTTATTTCTTCCTGTGTTAACCAATAAATTGTCAATGTAGTGCAGTGCCATTCTGTTGTCTTACTACTTGTACTTCCCTTGTGCATACAGAAGAAAAATATATATTTAGCCCATCTGCTGGTTGTAGTTAATCAGTCTGCTTTTTTACATTTTAAGGTTCCAAATTTTTCATGTATACATACTATTTTTATTTTATGGGGTTGGCATTTCAAATGTGATATTCAATGTAAACATGGTCGGTGTTGGTTGAATGGTGCTTACAAAGCCACCTGTCTAAGATGCCCCGAGTGAAGTGATGCAATGCAACGGGTCTTGCGCTAACAAATAGGCTGGTCCAAGCATTGATGACCTCCCAAGGAATTCACAAAGTATCATTTGTTTCCATGAAAAATTAATATCAGGTCTTACTGGAAAATCATATACAGTACATGATAAGGCTGTCCACTAACTGGTTTACAATTTCTGCAGTGTAGCCCTGACCTGATGTATACTTCAATCCCTGTTTAATCAGGTTGCAAGTTTACTGGCAAAAATACTTCCCCAGGCCTACAACTCTTTCACGTAAGGGAATTTTGTTCCCTTGTTGGACAGTCAAGACTTTTTGGGATCTTATGACAGACACATATAGTAGAGTATATCAATTGATATCAGCAGTGTATACAACATATACAATAAACATACATAAAATACAGATATATAAAATGCACTACACACATTATAACACTAGACCTACTAGTTTAGATACACATATGAGAAACTCATCAACCCCCCAGAAAGGCCATGAACTAGGGATCAATTAGCATGAAGCCCTATTGAGTTATTGAACGGGCTGTAACAGTGTTTAATTAAACTTTTTAGTAAGTAGACTTTGCAAATTATGAGTGTGTGTAGTCCTTCTTTATAGTATTTTTGAAGTGTGTAACAATTTGCAACAGATTATGATAAAATACGATAAACAGAATAAATAATTCAAACGGGATGCCTGTAACGTAAATGTAACATTGCTGGAAAGGAACGTTTTCCCTAAAGAGGTTCCAATCTAATCAGCATGTGGAGTGAATAATGGAATCAATAGGAGTAAGTGTAAAGGCTGTATTCCTTAAAGGTTTCTATTTATTCTCATGAGACATGAATAAGAAAAAACTTCCTGTGTAACTCTATAGAGCTGATTCATAAATATGTCAAACACACTTGCTGAATTAGCTTCATAGGATAACATAGAACACTGTTCTATTTATCTTATGTGGAATAGGAAATAAAGGATTAGAAAATAACTATTTATGAATATTCCTCAAAGTATATATTTATGCAGACTGTTACAGTTTATTTTGTAGATATCACCTATGTTAAAGAACCAGACAAATGGTTTTAAAAATGCTAAAGAGCATTAAGGAATTTATAAAATGTCATAACTGCTGTGGAAAATTTTAAAATATGTAAATTATCTAAAAATGTTAGTAACATTTTACATAATATGAGGCTGTTTGTTATGAAAATCTCATACTCAAACTTCTCCATGGTATGTATCTCTGTGTACATAGGACAGGAGGTGTTGTCATTAAATGCCTGGGATGTTACTGTGGGAATTAGTTCATTTTAATTTTATTGGTATTTAATATCAGGAGACTATATAATGACAAGGGGCCTCATTCAATTGTGATTTGGCCAATTGAATAGGGCTCTAAATAAGCACATAGCATATTTTTTTTAAAGAAGTTTTTAGTTAGTGAAAACCTTGCTTTTGGATACATGCTTACTAACTAAAAACTTATTTTAAAAAAATATGCTATGTGCTTATTTAGACCCCTATTCAATTGGCCAAATCACAATTGAATGAGGCCCAAAGGGTCTATGCCAAGAAAACCATATGGATGAGCACAACCATAAACACAGAAAAAAATGCCTGGCATGCTTTGCCAATATGGTCACCGAGAGTCAGACACGACAGAAAGACTTAACAACAACGACATGTAAGCCTATTGTTCAGGATTTATACAGTCCAGGACTAACATACCAATATCCCATAACAAACTCCCTTCCAATGAAAAGGCCATTGTGAGTTGTTATTTATCCAAAATAGTTTATTTTTATCTAAATTTTATACTGACATTTCTATATCATTTGTAATTTTTTTCAATACGACACCAATAGTAGAAATTAAATTTTAACAATTACTTTATACAGATCTAATGCTAATTCTGTTTTTTAAGCTGATTGGTCTTAATATTTGGTAGCTGGTGTATTTGGCAGATTGTGGGTTTGGTTGTGATTAGATTCTAATCCTGCAAGTAGTAGGGAGAACAAGTTGTATCAGTGCACCAGGGATAACCTATGCTGCACAACAGATTCAGCAAGCAAGAGGAAAGAGAGTGGAAGGCCTTTATATTAAATGCAAACTGTAATGTGGATAAACTGGGTGTTTTCAACAGAAGAAGTAAGATTACGCTAGATAATAAAGCAGAAATCCTCAAAGCAAAGTCGGTTGAGGAGATGGGTAGCAGTCTTCAAGATAAGAGAGAATTAAGGTAGCTGCAAGCACATTTTTATTGGTAAGAGAAACAGAAATAATGACAGATGTTAACAAAAAAAGGACATAATTAGTGTTGGATAAAGGTAAAGGAGAACAGAAGAGGAGTCAGATATGATTTCCGAGCCATCTGTTTGGATTAAAGTATGGATTAATATATTACTGACAGTGATTGAAAAATGGGGCATGATTTAGGTGTAATTACCAAAGCCGCTCAGTGTCAGAACTCAATATGCAATTGCCAGCTTTAATCCAGAATTATGTTCTACTGCAGATGTGAGGTTTGGTAGCTACAGCTGTGTGCAATATTCAAATTTAAATTAATTAAAATGATATCCAAGTAGACCCTAGGAAGAGTAAGAGAAGACCACTCATTGATCATACCTTACACTTGTCCAAACAACAAGGGCTACTGTTACATACAAGGATCTCTAGATCTCAGACACAATATAAGCTTTGTAGCCTTTGATACTCATTAGCGCACCAACAAACCGCTTTCTTAAATTAGCTCTGAGATTGAAGACCTTACAGCCTTATTAAATTGCGATTCGGCCAATTGAATAGGGCTCTATATAAGCACAGAGCATATTTTTTTTACACAAGTTTTTAGTTAGTGATCTTCTATCCAAAGCAAGGTATTCACTAACTAAAATCTTCTGTCAATAAAATATGCTCTGTGCTTATATAGAGCCTTATTCAGTTGGCCGAATCGCTAAGGCTGTAGGTACACTAAAAGAAAACAAAGAAATCTCAGTATAATATACACAACAATCAACAGAGAAGGCATTATGAAGAGTAAGTCCCTTATGGGATAAAACTAGTATATGAATAATAATAATAATTATTATTAATAAATGGTATTATTACTGATTTACCAATAATAGTAGTATGTAGCCCACATAATGCAACAAAGACTACAGCTTTAGAAAGATGATATGCATTTACCATGTAGATTTTGTGTGACTACATCATATATACACATGGATTAAACTGTTCTTTTCCATGTCATGAAATCTCAATGTCATTTGCAACTCCATTCTATAAGACTTTGTTTACATGACCCATTAGAAATACAGAATGTGTTTTAACCAATCTGCATCCACCTGAAGGATGTTCTGTACTTCTTGTGCTTCTCATGAATGATAGCAGGGCCCTCCTTTTGAAATATATGAGAGTGTGGACAGCCTGGGGACGGATTGTGCCGAGGGACATCATTAGAGACAGACTAGAGCAACATAAACTCTAAATACATCTCAGGTGAGCAGTGTGATCATCTAGCTGGAGAGAATAAACTATAACAGCATTGGAATAAGTTCCCCCTTCAGTTCTGTTAAAATGGTTCATGCTGTGAATTGTAGGCTTTACTAAGAAACAGCAGAAAACATAGTGTCCGAGATCCGCACCCCACTGTAATGCAGATAACCAGAAATGATGATGTCAGATTCCTGCATAGTATATGTGGGTATAGCAACTAATACATTAAATTATTTATTTATTTTAAACTTTCTAATAACATTTGTTCTCATTATCAAGGCTAGTTCAAAAGACCATACTGTAAATATGTAACTTTAGTCCTTTTGCCACAATATTGTTCTAATAGAGCAACATAAAAGGTATTATATCCTAAGCGAGGTTTCCTATCTGTATAAAAAATACAGTGGTCAAAAATGCTATATGATAACCTTTTATACCGATAAGAAAATATCACATCAAAGAGATGTGTGAAGCCTCAATATGATTGATGATGTCATAGGAGAATAATATGAGCAGTCAGCTGTACCGAAGCCTAACTGTGCATGGCATTTACACTTCCAAGACAGTACCAGCACAAAACAGTTCTGCAGCAGTATAATCAATGGATAGAGCACTTTATTTAAAAAAAAAAAAGAAGGAAAAATATTGTTAAACAATTTGTTATTGCAGCACAGAGAATAGAACAGGAACTTAAAAGATGTGCCAAAACCTTCCCATTGCCTGGAATGTAAGCACATGCAATACTATTTATCAAGTGTAAATGTAATCTGTTTTTTATTTTTTTGTACAAGTGTGTCCGCCTCAACGTGCCTTACAGCATAACAATAAGCCAAGAGTGTCATCTTGCATTATGATCTATTTCAATTAAGCTCCTACTAATCATAATTTAGCTTTTCTAGGTAACTTCTATGAGTATGATAGTTCACCTTTCTTATCATTGTACAATTTCTCAATTACATTCAAAAAGGGATTTTGCATAATATAATAATTATACAAATGGTATAGGTATGTGCAGTATAATTAAGCATCTATTCTACTGTTCTTTTTCATTTTATGAATCAATTTGACATTGGTTGACTGGAAAAAATGTGCAATTAGCGATGTCTGTGCGTTGGCATACTGCTATCAGTATGTGCCTACAACTGTGGCTTCCCTCATGTCATTGGCCAGAACGATAAGCACTTAAATCAGAAAAACCAGTCTTATGAAAATCAATAAGCTCCAGAGAACTCCAGTAATAAACAGCAGCTGTCATGATGGAAACTTTTCAAAGAATTAGCTGGATATTTATGTTGTGTTCAGGTTTTTTTCTAGTTTATGGTAGAATGATGATTTCCCATAACCCAACATGTCTAGGTAAGATTTTAAACAAGGTCAAAAATGGGCCATTCGAATGCATGTAAATAGTAATATTACTTTGGTCAAACAATTTAAAAGCAGAGTCAATGAATCAACAGGCAATACATAGACAAAATATCTATTTTCTAAATGGTCTTTTGAATACCTAAACTTGATAATTTGAACATGTTTGATAGAAACGCAAAATAAATAAATACAACCTTTACATTTTAACTTCCATATGCAATGTTTTCTTTACTGCAAAATTCCATTGTCTCTTCTGTGTTGATTCTGCCCTCATACTTTCTCAGGAGTTTGTGTCCTTTCAATACTCCTGTGGACAGCTATTCACAGTTGTAGCTGTCACATTCTCTTTGTGGCTAGTAGAAACATCCCTGTTCATTCAGTCTCCTCATACCTTAGGAAACTGATCAGAAGAAAACAAAATAGTAGATTACTCTGCAGCAGTATATATTCAAGGCTAATTGTATTATCTTTTTACTTTCTAATAACATTGTGCTGTTTTACTAGTGTAGTTCTTCAAAAGAGTATGTTTCAAATATATGATTGCAGCGGTCCTTTAACAAAAAGTAGAGATGGAGAAAAACATCCACAGCAAATCCAAGAACCTTTTTGACCATGGAGCATTCATGACCCAAATAAATTCACTTTGTAGATTAAATCAATTTAATAGTAGTGAGCAAGCCTTCAAGAGGGATACAATTAAGCAGAATCAAGCACCAAGGAAAATCTTCTTTATTTTCCAAAATGGAGATAAAACGTTGCTGTTGTGCACCTCCGGCAAATCCAAGTCTTGTATAAACACTAGAGAGCACGTTCCTTGATAAAGCAGGTTTCACCTTGTCTGGAAACTCAGCAGCTTGCTTCTTCCTCCTCAGCACCTTGTCTCCAAGCTGACATCTGAGAGAGAGACAGACCACTATAGTTGCTTCATTTTAAAGCTTTACACGTCTTGTTATTTAGCAGTAGGAACAGTATAAGAAACGAGTAATGCATGATTAAATCATAAAGGTACTACAATTGTATATGTTTAATGTAATATATGTGGCCAAGTAACAATTTTACAGTGTAAGTAATGATCTTGTGGCCCCTTCCCTTTTTCTTAGTTGCTTTAGAAAACAGCCAGATGACAGGATGATATACGACCAGACAGCCCTTGTATTTTATTTCTTTTCGAATCCTAAGCTATTTAACATTATCTCACCCTCAAAGCTTTGAATAGTAAGCCAATATAAATTGCACTAAAGGGCTTGAGTTATCATTAGCTTAAAATCACAGCAAGACATAGTAAGTGTCCTTTGTAGCTCTTCAAAGGCAAAATATCATTATATTAAAAGTTGAAAGTTCTACATAATAAACAGTTATATCTTACACACCAGCTACAGTAACACCTCTTTCCTCCACTACTCAGTCCTACCGTGCTGCCCATAGAGCTGAGTGGTATGCTATGTTGCAGCCTGCTAATATACAAGGTTATTGGCTATCCAATGTCAAGGCACCACCATATCATCTCTTGAATGTCAGTGCAGCAGCATGGGACAGAAGAGGAAGCGGTGGGTTGCCATTTTGTGCCAAATATAATAATAAACATTATGTTGCAGGAAGCTGGAGAGGCAAATGAAAGCTCGATTTATTGGAAATATAATTTTGATGGATTAAATAGACCCTTTACATTTTTCAGTGTGCCACATGGGCAAGTAATACGTGTGTGATAACTTACGAAGCTATGTACATGTTATCTGTCTACAATGAACTATTATGTTATGCAGTCCCAAAAGAGTCTAGCTGTGACACAGATGTATACAATTATATTAAATGTACAAATAATTGGCACTTTGAAAAATTCCACTGCAAGTGAAACATTTCTAAAAGAAGAATGTCTTCACTTGGATGTAGTTAAACACGTGCAGCAGCATTCATGAAAATTGCACCAATGTTATTTTTATTCTTGGAAAGAGGCATATAAATGGATGGGGCATAATCATAGCTACCAGCTGATGTAGCCATTTTCATATCGCTTGCTTGTGTATATTGGCGTCCCCACGTTACAGACGACATATGTTTCTGAGATGTTTTTTAGATTGGATTTGTAATGTAACTCGGATACCTGATTGAATAATATTAATAACAATAATACTATAATGGCTTATATGTGAGACCGGTTCTTAAGTACAGGTCATCAATAAGTTGGGTCGTGTGTAACACAGGGACCACCTGTATTCTTCTTATATTGAAATTCAGTAACTGATTATGGTCAGCAAGATTTATTTGCATAAAAACTTCATTGTCAGAACATTGCCATTTTTACAGCAGTTCTGGTTTTTTGCTTGCATCAGTGATAGTGCCCTACACATTGTTTAGGGACCACTTTGCACATTTCTAAATATAGAGCGTACACCATTCAACTATTAAATCTAGATAGTTTAAGGAGCTCATTTAATATTGGTCTGCATACTGCTGATTAAGTTACAGTCTAAAGTTTATACATTTTTAATAGGTCATTTCGAAATTCCCCAAATTCCAATTATTAATTATCTTGTGAGCTAGGTTTAAATAAGGCTTTTGGAGAATTGAAATGTTTTTTTTTCAGGAGATATGTTTCTATACTTGCATACGGGTCTTTGGAAAATATCCATAGTATTTGTATTCTGATTTGAAATAATAATCAACAATCTACATATCTTGATATATCAGTATATTTATTACCTGCTCCTATTGGTAGTGGTCCATAGGGTCAACACAATAGGTAGTGTGGGGTAACTGAGTGCAGAAAACATTTAGCCATTTCAATTGATATGTAACAATTTTAACTGTTCATGCTTTCAGTATGGCAACTGAAGTCTAATTAGTAAATAAATCCACTCTCTATGTGTTGAGAATAATCTTAATTCAGTAGCCAAAAAAAGATGACTGACCACAACATAGAATGAAGGATATTTACTAAGCAACACAGTGGCTTTTATATGTATCACTGTATTTCCTATTGTAGAAATTACCATCACAGCCTTTCATACCTCACCACATCTTCCTGATATCATCTGGGTATATTAATGGTAAATGTGGTGGCCCACATTAATACTTGCCGCTCATCATTTCCTTATGTACTAATATTTTGCCATTATAATAAGGAAGGCGATGGACAGCAAACCTCTCCAGCACTGACCTATAGTTGTGTCAATATCTGCAATGGTATGTCATAATACATGTGTTTACAATGTATTATCAAATAAAGGACCAGTTTATGATGAAAAAATATATTCAAAAAAATTTCTAACAAAAAGCATAATTATGTAGGAAAGGGTTATGTATTTAGCTTTTAACTAGAAAAAAGATTACATTCCTATAGAAGGAATGCAGCTTTATAAACAATGTGGCCATGGCACTGTGTGGAAAGCAATGTTCTTTGTTAGTTTTAAAATATATTTATACAGAAAAATATGACTAACTTTTCTCAAGCAGGGTTTCGTTGGTTATTGAAATGTTTTGCTAGATGTACTCTGGGCACTGGAACAATTATTTATAGATTTATATGTTAATAGAGTTGAGTAAACTAAAAGATGAATGAACTATTTCACCCTGTATAAATACTGCATAAGCTTGGAGCTTCACCTTTAGCAAGTAAACACATGAATTATAGGTTGTTCACACCTGGTTTGTCTACTGTTCTAGCCATACAATGTTATTAAAACATCTGATAATAAAACTCAACAAAAAAAGCACTGCAATGGTTGGCAAATGAATACTCAACAGTTGCTGTCAACAAGTCAACCAATGTAGTTAAAAGGACTCTGAACAGGTATTGATGCTAAATAATGACTTCGTTATACATACTGTGTTTAAGAAATTAAGGATTAAAACAGATCTTTCTTTTACTGAAAATGTGTTAAAATTAAGTCGTTTTCAAAGGTTTACTCCTTTCTCACATTTTGAGTCTTCTAGACATAGAAGTAGGATTATTGTTGGTCACACAGTGTTAAGCACATGCTCTCTCTCTCTCTCTCTCTTTCTCTCTCCCTCCCTGTTCTATTGGTCCCTCATACTGTATTTTTATTGTTTTCTTTTTAGACCCAAATTTTACCTGCATCCTGGTTTCAGAAGGCCTCACTGGTTACTCTGAATTTTGGGAGTTTCATACACACCATCAGGTATGGAGAAGACCTTGAAAGCTGCATCTTCCCAGGAGCCAATATATTTTATTAATATTTCTACTATATGCTTGTTATTATATTTGATGACATAGAATTATTTCTAACATTAGTTCAAACTCTTACAAATGTTTACTTTATCTTGCCTGGCTTTCCTCCCCCTTCCCCCTTTTATGGCCCGTATAATTTGCCTAGATCTCCTCCTTTCCACATGTCTTGGCATTTCCTTTCTGCTAATCTCTTTCTCTCCCTCTAAATGAAAAACCTTTCTAACTTTCACTTCCCTTCTGACCCTTGTTATTCCTTATGTGTTTAATCTTTCCCCGGTTTCAGTCCCTTCAATTCCTTTTAGATTGTAAGTGGTCTTCTAGGATGGCAGTCTTCTAGGATGCTTTGGGAAAAAGCACTTTCTGCAAAGATTCTAAGCTCAAAACAGGGTCCTCCATTTTTGGAAGGTTGTTAATGCTGTATTTTTCCTTGTTTTTATCCCCTGTATTGCGCTACTGAATATGTTGGCGCTTTACAAATAAAAGTTGATAAAAATAATAATTTGCGTTGTTGAGCAAAACCCACCAATTTAAGCAAGAGAATTATATTTGGGGTAAGGATAACTCACTCACGTTCAATAAGATTGTTTGCGTTATTAATTCATTTAGTAAAACATTACTGTAAACCTATTATTTCCAGCCTAGACTCTTAATTTTCATGACCCATCAACTCAAACTAATCCTAACTATCACTCAAATTTATATAAATCTAATACTTACTCTAAAAACCACAAACATAACTATATTCCTTATAAACCTACTTGTAGCCCCATTGTAAGTCATAAAATATTAAACCAAAACAAAGCTACACTGAATCATGAATAATATGGTAAATGATGAAGTGGAAGGATCAGTCAAAGTATTTGTGAGTGAGCAAACACATGTCTAATTTACTCATTGTAAATCAGACAAATGGGTCACTGAATCTGTTTGTGGATACAGCCATTACTATATTGATTATCACTAAGCTGAATGAAAGGCTTCACAGAGGATTTTTATGGTGCCTTCAGTAGAAAACGCAACAAACAGTGATAACAAAAATTATAACAGAAATGTAAATATTTAATAAATTATAGTACTATCACGCTCTTCTTTACCGATATAGGACTACACAGCACGTTATGGGGATCAAAATCTGAACAGAATAAATGTGCTACTTATCCCTTTAGTAGACGCCTTCACAAATGTACTTTCTAACTTATTTTTTTTTCAAAAGATAATTCACAGTAACTAAAAATATGTACAGAAATAAAGTTAAAACTACCTCTTATCAATGACCCAAGGGATAACATGACTGCTATTTATTTTGATAAAATAAATTCTGACAAATACATTTGCCAATATTGGTTTTCAGATTATTTCTGCCATATATGCATCTATGCCTGCTGCAGTCTGCTCGCTCTACATTAGACTTTTTGTCATATATTTATTTAAAGATCTGTGGTTCCACAAGTGTATTCAATAACTGAAATAAAAATGGACCTATAAGTCTTTTATTAGCTGATATGCACTGTCTCAAGTTCATATGTGGACTATTTTTGTAGTCCACATATGACTGTCTCTGATGTTTTAGGTGTGAAATAATGCTGTTCCTATGTAAATAGTTATAGGTGATCCTACAGAATGTGCAATTACAAACTTCAATTTAAGTTTACTGAAAGTTGTTGTCCATAAATATACATTAATTGTAAGGATTTATTATCTAAAGTGAATTCATGATGATCATAAGCATTATATTGCTTTATGAGTATATGTTTGCATTTTGGTGCACATGCATTTTGTACTGATCCAACATGTGGACAGCCCAGGCAATTTTGCAAATCTCTATTTGTTATCATTAAAGCGTTGTGTGTGCATAAATCCTACACATAATGCACAGTACTCAGGGGAAGAGATGCCCTCTCTAATCACAGCTTCAAATAATCATGGAAAGTAAGTTATGGAAATAAATTCCAGAATTGTGGTGGTTTGCATGAAGGAAAATGTTTAAAATAAATTAGGATGGTATAAACATCTAAATAAAACACAAAAATAAATATTTGTTTACATACCACTTTGTTCAAAAGCAATGAAATTCTGTAATAATCAAGAGCTTTACGAAGAACCGTCTAACGCTAATGTGATTGACACAGGAATTTTTCGAGTTTGACACTTGCAATTTCATATCAAAGCTAATATTTACACACAACATGTTCTCTGCTTAAACTATTGTGCCAGCAAGGTAAAGGGGCCCTTACATATTGCATTACAAGATCATAATGCTTGGCAAATAAAACCTATTTCTGTTTATATTATCTTGAAATAGGTTCATATATTGTTTCTCAATTAAAAATTATGTTTGAAAACTGTCTGTCTGAGTCTGACAAAGAGCACTATTGAGCAGGGAATAAGTCACAAACCTAGTGTGATACTTGATGTTTTGTGTGTGACAGGGGTGCTTACATTTCTGGGGGGTAGGGCTTGAATCTATTGAAAGAGGGCTATCTGTGTCTGAGCATGTGAGTTGGAAGGTAGTTGGTGTCCAATCTAAAAGCATTTAAAAACCTTGTTGACCTCATCTGCTTTCCTTTTGCTCCACTTCTGCCTCCAGTGAAAGACAAAAAACACACCAACTCTCAGGAGGTAATGAATCAAAGACAAGAGGGATTATTCTATGCATAAATAGAGGGTTAGAAAATTATTTATTTCTCAAAAAATGTTTTATGTTGATGATTTGAACAACTTCTAATGTTGTTGATTTGTTAAAAATTTCCCAAACAAATAAAATTGTTCTTGAACTATAGTGATAGTTTTATTTGTTCCCCCCACTGTTTGTGAATTCATATGACATTGCATCTTACATCCTAGGTCCTAAGAGCTTCCGTTAGGAGATGTTAGAATCAACGACAAATAACATCAAGATGAGTTGTAAAAATGTGTCAGGTCTGTCTATATAAATTTCCATATTTATAATAGGCTCTTTTGTAGAACTGAATGTGATAACAAACAAGTATTTTTAAAAAGTAAAAAGAAAATATACTTTAATCTATTATGTGCAATGATACGGTGAAAGGAGTAACTGTTACATTGTTGGTAGTGAGGAGGTGACCTTCCATGCTGATAAGATTGTGATTATTGTAATGAGGAGATGACCTTCAATGCTGATAAGATTGTAAGTATTGTCTTTGAAAGAGTTTATTAAGAGTTTATTCTGTAAATCAGATGAGTATTCATGGTCAATTCCTTGCTGTCAGTACAAAAAACACTGTAAAGACAGCAACCTTCAAAACGTCACTTATATAATGTTTAAATAAAGAGGAGCAGCGCCCCTAGGCACTATTTTTTAAACCATGAACATATGCTTTGTCTGGCTCTAATCTAGTCAGCTGCTAAGTATTATATATTTCTATACATTCCTACTTATCATTAAGAACACTCTCATTCCATTCAATGGCCAATTAAACCAATTCTATCTAAAGTCTTAGTATAACATTACACACTCCTTCCCTTGTATAGTCACACACAGATATATTTATATATATATATATATATATATATATATATATATAGATATATATATATATATATATATATATATATATATAATGTTAATTAGAAATTACACAGCTACATTTGTCTGTGTAGATATATACACATTGCTTACCCCATTCTATGCAGATAATATGCATAGCTCTGTCTCTAACTGTAGTTATGTGCACCCAGCTCCCAACACCTTGAACATATACACAAAAAGTGCCCACGCACTACTATATACAGACAAACTAGCTGCACACACTAACAGTCATATCCTATAATCCAAAAGCCAAAACAGAGTAAGACATGCACATACACACAGAAATGCATTGGACAACACAGAGGTTGTGGGTAATAAAAACCTATATTATAATCTTGTATTCACCAATTCCTCTGCATTTTGTGAGTGCCCTCGGTAGCAAGCAACTGCTTCCTACATCATTCAGAATTATAGTGTCTGGCATAGTAATGCTAGCGGGCATCTAGTGGGCAGTCTGGGAACTGTAGCTTTTTGTTTATTAAATCACAGCACAACAGCTTAAAATGAGGCACCCTTAATCAAGAAGCACCCATGGGCAGCTGCCTTATTAGTCTAAACAGAAATCTGGCCATAGAGATTGTCCAAGACAGCTGTACTTTGTACTGTACTCTATATACTTTACAATGGAAAATATATATATGTAAATATACATTTTGAGTGGACAGTAAAAAAATCATAAAGCTAGTTTGTCAGAGCAGTGCTTTCATCTATTAAGGCAAGCTATCTGCTTCGGACCAGGGAGGGAAAGGAGCAGTTTCATTTTTTTATTAGATCAAATTATCTAACAAATTATCTTGTCTTTTCTTTCCTGTTTCCTTTCAGACCCCTCCCTCCACTGACAAAAATATACACCCCTCAGTATTTGATGCAACAAAGACATGATGAAATCCTTTGTTTAGAAACAGAGTCTTCAAAAAGTCTTATTTTCTTCTTATTGGTTATCCTGACTAATTTTTTTCTAGATTATTTACCTTAAAGAAACACAAAATTCTATTTTCTTTTCAGATCTATGTTCTTAGCAGATATGTTCAGACCACAGCATGGTACATAAATTAGATGCAATTCAGAGTTTTGTGCAAGACCTTAAGACACTGTCCTCTCTCTGTGACTGCGTTTTACTGTCAGATGTTAGCTGGTTCTATATCTTGGATAGATGACAAAACAAGTTGCAGAAAGTGTTAAGGTTTAGAACAGAACAGGAAAAAGATACGGCTAGAACAGAATAGAAACAGTGTGATGGACAATAGTTACGCAGTCACATATATTCAGTAACTCATTTAAATGAATTACACAAAGCCTGTCCCCTTTATGATCATATGTTCTAAAAAACAATCAGCTTGCTCTAGAATATAAGCTCTCCAGTCGAGGCTGTCCCGGTATACTCCAACAGGTACAAAGCTTTGCCTAGTACCAACTTTTTAATTCCCTAATTGTCACAAATGGAATATGGGGGGCCAGGAGGGGCCCTTGTGAAATTCACTTTGTGCATCCCTGACCAGTTTAAAACACTTTCAGGGAAGGCCATGTTGCGTAACCATATTCTTTGTTATTGCTTTAATGTGTAATAGTCTGTCACTTGAGTGTATTTTGATACCTGTCCTGGGTTCTACTTTAAAGGGACCTACATCTGCTCCTGTGTCCCTACAAGTCAGCTGGATGCTGAGATTACCAACACCCTGATAATCTAGGGGTGATACTGTAGCTGAAAGCAGGAGGGTTTGGGTGCACCTGGTCCACTCACGCCTGGGCCATGATACCAATGTTCTCCTCAAAGACCCAAAATCCAAAAAAGAAAGCACAGAATGTGTCTTACTCCCTTAGATAACACTGTTCTCTCATGATATTGAGTCATTCTTCAAGCAGTCCTTTCTAGTGGCTTCATGAGTTCATATTTATATACATGCTCATATTTTCTTTCTCTATGAATTTATCAAGGGAGTAGCAGGATGTTCTTGCAAGGACAGTGTACAATGGCCAAACACAAGCATGTTTCTAGACAGGTGCCCTTAATTGGCTGGAATGTTTCTAATTTAAAATAGATTTTGCAACAAGCAGATTATCAGCTGTTAATATGAGGTTGTCAATGAACAGCATTGTCTAGAAACAAGCCTGTATCTGACTATTTAGCACTGCCTCTCAACTAGAGCTATACCCACCCACTTGACGACATCATATGGGCTGGAGACAAGCAGCCAAACTGAAATCATAGAAGTTAATTATTGAATAGGAATTTTATTTTATTATTATTTAAACATCTACCTCCTGTTAGGATATTGTAGTGCTCCTTTACGAAGGAAGTTGGCATACACAGATACTACAAAATGTTATAATCTCCAAAACTGATCCATAGTTGCAAGCACCTCTTAATTGCATTGTCCCCTGTACAATATCAATTCCATTGGGCTATAATCCAAAAAAGTTAAGGAACAAAAGAGTTCCACATTTTCCATTATTAATTTAAATGACATTTTTTAATATGAATACTTTTTATTATTAGGTTAAAGCATGTAAATATAATAAAATGATATCAAAATATTGATAAGGCATATTTACAAACCATGTACTTGTTTATATTTACAAAGATAATATTACATTTCAGATAGACAGTTACACAGTTGAGATTTGTTTTAATTATTGGTTAATCACCTAATAGATTTTTTATTTTCATGCAAATTTCCAGAAATAAAGATTAAACTAGAAGATAAAAACAATTTAAGTAAATAAAAGCAACTTATGGTAAAAAACGGAAGTGGGGTAAAAAATAAGGTAGTCTCCTGTCATTGTATTCCTTTAATTTGTTAGTTTTGGGTAGGCCCAACTCATATTCATCCGTCCCCCTCAAGCAAGCCACTGCCCCTCCCTCAGGGGTTCTTTAGGGTAGTTAGCTAGAGTGTTGCAAGGGAAGATTATGATAGGGAAATGCTGTGGGGTGAGTCTAGCCCGGGGCTCCAGATTTGCATGAATGTAGGTATAGAGTCTTCGATGATGTGTGTGAGCCTTTCATTTATCAAAATGTAATTAGTTGTAGGCTAAGGGTGTGAGTTTTCCATTGTTTGGCAATATGGCTCTTTGTTGCCAACATTAGGCATTGAAGAAATGTGTTTTGGGAGGTAGAAAGCAATGTGTTATTGTGTCCTAATAGGAAGACTTCTGCTTGTAGGTACAGCTGTGAGTTAAAGATATCAGAGGCTACTGAAAAAAACAACTTCCCTCCATAAGTGGATTTTCCGAGGGCAGGTCCGCCAAATATATAGGAAGGATCCTGTCTCTGGGCAGTCCCGGGACGGATTAGGGCTAAGGGAAAGCTTGCATTTGTGTATTTTGTCAGGGGTAATATATATCCTGTGATGGACTTTTATAGAGATCTCCTGAATGCTGCTTTTGAGTGAGCCTCTTTTAAGATTCTGCCATGATTCTTGCCACGTTTCTAGGTCCCAGGTGACCTTTAGGGTGGTTTCCCAAGTGTTTACATATTTCAAATTTTGTGTTGCAATGCCTGAATTGAATGTGCAATATAAAATACTTATAATACCTTCTAGGAGTGGGTCCTTATTGTAGATTCTGGTAAGCCAATTTGAGTTTGGTTTACCTAAAGAATGTTCTATAGTATCATTTTTAAACACTAAAAAACACTCTAGCATTTAATTGCTTCCACCTGTAGTTTATCTACACCCCCTTCAAGTTAATAAAAAAGATACAATTCTAATACATATACAAAAGCACAAGGTGATATATTCAGACAAATAGATATCCTGCTAGCATCAGAATAAAATGACTTGCATCCAAAAAGTATTTTTAGAAAATGGAACTAGAATTACAATTGCTGTTATTTTGCTTTTATTTATTTATAGCAAACTTTGCTGCATATTTATTACAGAATAGTGTATTGCATAGAAGCATAATAATAATAGTTGTATTCTTTACTGCAAATGAAATATGCTATATACTGTGTTCTCTAAAATGTCAAATAAAATGGAGTTACATTTGTGTAAATGCACATGCTATGGCCCCATTGTTGCAGCAAAGCCCATGTAATTATTTTGGCCTCCCACCAAATTTAAGTTGAATTTTTATTTATACCAGCTACTGCAGTGGCATAAGCAAAGGAGACCCTTGGGGGTTAGTTCATAAGTGGAGCTGGCTCTGATCACAGCCACATCAAAGTGATATTCGCACAACTGAGTCTGTTTGTAGATTCCCTTCTGAACATTTATGCAGCACGGCGGGATAACATTTTAAACTCAACAGCAGTACAACAGACTATCCTTTCTCTCTATTGTTAGAAAAGGATTTAGAGAAAACTGTTGCAGCCTTTTTTCCTGTCATTAATATAAAAAAAAAATCTAGGCCTACTGGGGAAATAATTGCTTCCTCTTGAACTTTGGACAAGTTTTCTACCCAGATTGTGGCTCAACTGGGATGCTGTTGGCTATCGATGTGCACATCCATGCCTGACTCTTAAGTTTTCATTGATCTCATACTTAAGCTTCTGTTGCAGCTGTTGAACCTGTCAGAGATGCAAAGCATATGCACACAACACCTCCAAGCGCATGAAATGTATCAGCAAGTGCTATAATCAATAACATTGTAATATTCCTTGCTAAATAACAGTATGGCAGCAGAAGTGCGTAAGACAATGATGAATTATTCAATAGGTCTGGCTTACTGGTACATTGCTCTTCCCATGCTTTAAGCCCTTCTGTGACTGAAACACCTGGCACTGTAATTTCATCTTCATCATTTCACTGAATATTTAAAGAGCACCTTTTGTTAAATTTAAGTGACCTTAAGCTCTTATTTCTTAAAGTTTGCATGATTGAAGTTGTAGGGGATTTTTTACTTTATATTTTGAAGCATTGACAGGCTACAGGTTATAATATATTATGCAAAATTTGACACCAGTGGTACACAAAATGATTAATTTCAACTATTTAATTGTTTAGAACACTTCATCTTCATTTTCACTAAACAAAAATATTTTTCCAATAAACTTAGATAAGATTTTAGAATATTCTGAGTACATATTTTGTTTTACAGTTTTTGATTCATTCTTAACATACTTAATAAGCGTGATATCTTCAGATATTTAAATAATGTATGAGGTCAGTCACAGGAAGGTGTCCTAAAAGGGCCTTGTCAAAACAAGTTGAATTATTTTAAAGCGCTATAAATTAGCAATACATTATTATAGACAAATAATGCTCAAGATTTACAAATGTCTTGTAACCACCTAAATCAAGAAAGTTACAACAGGAAAGGGAACTTACACGTACAGAAAAGGTGAAAATGAGGCCGTGCACACCTTGCGTACTCACTCGCAGGGGCTCCTCCACTTCACTGCCTAGGGGCTCCAAAAAGGTAGATACAGCCTTGCAGGCACCCCTTAGCATAACAGAACCACATATATCATGTGAGATCCATTCGAACATGTCTGAAGAATTATATACTAAACAAAGTATTGGTATAATGTATACAAAACAACTCAAACAGCGCCTTCATTTTGCGATGACCAGTACCATTTAAGCCACAAGACTGGACAGCTATTAAAAGTATTAACTGTTTTATTGTTAATAAATGTCATCTCTTGAAATTCAATACTGGAAAAAGACCATGAGAATATACTGGTTCATTGAGATATATTTCCATGGGGAATGCAAGTATCTGATGACTTGTCTTTATTAATATATCAAGTTCAAAAGCAACAGCAATTATATATTGTGAATGTTTCCAGCAAATATCATGGCACAGTAGTGTGTAAGTGCACTAATTAGTGAAGCTCTTGGTTAATAAATCTCTAAACCATATTACATACAGCCGGCACCCAGTGGTGGGCTTAGACATTCTTTTTTGTTATATTATAAACTATATCTGATATTCTACCGGGATCTATGACAGTTTAATTGCATATAATTCACATTCTTCAATCTTAGTATGGCTGTTCCATATATATGTTATAGATTTTCTGGAAATATGCATTTTCTTTACAGGAAGGAAGCATAGTGATATCTTAATGGTGCCATAACTTGCATGTTGATTTTTATGTGTGTTCATAAAGTGTCAATATGTAATATGTTTCCTATTTAGCTACAATTATCTCTTGCCATTTTCCTAGCAAGCCTATGTTTCCATTCTGTTTTAGTCTATACGTTTGTTCATTATTCTGTGTATGTTTTAGTGATTACTCACAATGTCTGCTTGCATTGTGTTCTTAACTCCCAGGACACTTTCTATTCATATTGTCTGCGGAGAAAGAAGACTAAAGCAATTTCTTAATGAATTAAAACTATCATTCTTATAGACTGTGTTTGAAAACACAACACGTGTAGTATCCTTATAGTCCATAGTATGGGCCATGTCATTTAATCTGTGAGTGATCTGACTTATTATTATTTTTTATTATTTTGGGATACCTAAAAAGCTGTATAAATAACAAAATGTGTTACATTTCCTCACGTGAATTAATATTAGTCCATTGTTACATTATATTTTAGTGGAATGGCCACTAAATCTGTCATTTTACATCATTGTCATTATGGCTAATCTTAAGTAACAAGTTATTTCAGCATCCATTTCCATATTGTTCCGTTAATGTAGAGACGCACCAAACGGTAAAATATAAAACTACAGCTAATACTAACTTTATCAATTAAATGTTTGTTTTTTAACTGCATTTCCTTACAGTAAGCTTACACTGAAGCTCGTTGGTTCAACTTTCTAATCATCTGCTTAAGCCTTATATTTGGTATTATGCTTAATTGTGGCAATTGCTAATCATTGCTATTTACTGTAGGTCTGCAATTGTCCAGAAAGTAATTGTTGGTGCTATGTTTTACTCTACTGACAAACCATTCGAGGAAAATCAACTTTTTGCCGCATTATATATTTCTCAGAAAATCTTCCAGACTCTAATTTTAAAGTGACCCTTTGAATTTTCATTTCTGTTTCTCTAATATTAAGACACAATGCTTAGGTCTTTGCATACACCCTAACACTCTCCTTTTATCTCAGTTGGATATTTTTCATACCTACTTCTTAACAGAACAATTATTTGTGTAGACATGCCTTTTCGTAATGTTTACTTTTATTTTTAAGCACTTATGTCCTTTATTTGTTACTGTAATATTGTCCTTTGTAATTGTTACTGCTGTGAAGCACCCTGTTAATGGATGGCTCTATACAAACCAAGAAGTACACAAAAAATAACACCAGCTTTACTAACAGTGTGTATCCAGAATGTAAGCTGGTAAAACCACAGTAGGTAACATATTGCAAAGTCTATTAAAACACTTATTGTACCATACAAAAAAGGGAGCTGATCCTGCTTTCTCTTTAACCATAGTTAATGGATTCAGGATAAAACATTATCATTTTTGTCAAACTAACCACTGCTGCTGTAAGCAAAGAAAACAGCTATCTGGCTCCCATCTATTGAAAAAGAAAATCTTTGTTAGACGCGTCATTACATTTTAATAGCAAAGTTTGAAAAACCTAACTGAAAAATCAATGCAGAAATATTAATGTATAAAAATGTTCTGTTTCACTCCTTCAGTCAGTACATCCCCGGCAGCTTCTTGTTATGTGTGACTGCTCTTGCCTGGCAGTCAGACCACAGAATTTGCCATGTGATGCCCAACATGGGTTCATATAACTGTGACTACGAGATCACGGCAGAAAATTAAAAACATTCCTTACTGTTTAGTGACTTATTAAAATGCACACATACAAATTCAAGCCCTCAATATATTATATATAAACAGACATAGAATATATTAAAACAAACCATGTAAACACGTCATGTATGTATTAGAGAGTATTTTTATTTTTCCATACATTTAAGGGTAGGTACAAAAATGTAAGTTTTTATATTTAAATTGGCACTGAAAGTATTTTTTTCTTTTTCATTTGCTCTAACAGAAATAAAGGTATTTGACAATGTATCAATATGTATATTATTTTCTCAAAGCAGGAAAAATAATTCTGGGGGCTCGCCCCTGTCAACCAATGAGTAGTAATACAGATGTATCAATGACATGTTCAGATGCTCTATGAATTTTATCGCAGGTTTTACTTAATATTTCTCTATGCAAAGCACAACTTTGGTAATGTTTAAACCATGCTCTTTTTAATACATGAAAAAAAGAGTGTTCTATATCCCTTTAATCTTTTCTACGTCTTGCACCACTCATGTCATAGTTTGTTCCAGGTCAATCACTCAACTATTTAACCACCCAGCCCAATAGTTGTGATTCTGCTTATTCTTCTTCCTTGCCCATCACAGTTGAATGGGAGCACAGGATCTCGATTATGGTAAAAATCCCAATTACAGTAGGGGTTGAAACTTTACCTATAAATAATGATGTTTGCAATTGGTTATTTTTAAAAGATCTGAATTGGTGTGAGAAAATGACACCGAAAGTCGCTGCTTTTAGGCACAAATTACTTTTCAATACCCTCCCTCCTGGGTCTATATCTTATTGGAAGTAATTAATTAAAATTCACTGGGAGATTAGGATAATCACTGAAGCATTTAATACTTACAAGCCTCTGAAATTACATTGATTCAACCAAATGGCCATGCTAATCACCCTCCACTATCTGTGCTGAAGGACAATGAAGTCATTATATATGCTATGAACCATCAGATAGAAGGTAGAACAGCATAAAGAAAAGTGATTTCCTTTATAAAACTGCTACTAAGATAATTGAATTATGAATGTTTGAAATAAGTGGTTTTAAACTGCTTTTGACCTGCCCTTGCATGTCACTGGTCAGTGGTGTTCATTTGCTGTTGATTAGGCTTTTTTTTTTACTCATATCAAAGCATGAATACCGTATGCTTAGCCCGAAGGTTAAGTCCCTGGAATGAGAAATGGTAGTGGTGGTTTCAACTCCTACCATAACTTTTTTGTTCCACAGTGATTTTCACTTTAGGTACAAGATAAGGATAGAACTAAATAATAATTGTAAGATGCGATTCAAGACACATATGGGTGTAGCATTGATGAATAGTAAAAGTGTTATATTTCTATATTAGTTTTGTGCCACTTATGTGGCTGTTTGTCACAACTGCAACACATAGCCAGTGGTACAACATCTGGACTGTGAAATGGGTTGGAATGCTACCACATCTTTTTTTTTATAGTAATTTTTTGAGGCTCACAAGATAAAACTAAAACTATATATAAACTATGGAGGCGGCGACATAAGACAAATATGAGAGTCGTAATGCTTTAAAAATATTTTGAAACTACTATTTACCCTCTACACAACATGTCTACTTGCTAAGCAATGATTAGATGCAGATTCTTGTGGGAGGGCATCAGAGACTATACAAGGAATGGCAAAAAGTACAATATCTATGTCAATTATTGATTCATTTAAAAACTTAAAAAAATTAGATGTAACATCCTCAGTATTTTTTGTGGTAAAGTTCATATGGCGACTTCAGTGTCGCTTAATTTATGATCTAAGATCAAGTAGACAACCAGAATGGAGGATTTTGAAAAGTAATTTCTGACTAAAATATCAACATTCAACGACAACTGTGTTTTTGTATTGATGCCATTTTAATTTCTAAAAAAATTGGGACCTTCCCGATATTATTTTAACCCTCAATGAAAAAGTGTTTAAACTTCATGCTGTTTGTGGTTCCCTAATTCTTTTTGGTGACATAACAAACATTGAGTTTTCCCCAAACTCTCACCATGAACAGGCAAGCCATATCTTTGACTTAGCTCCATTACACTATGCCAGAAGCTACCTTCACAATTAATATATTATTTGTTTTTCATTCCACCATCCCAAATCTCTGTTAAAGGGACATGGTAGGTTTCTGGATTTTACTAGTTATGTAATATGCCTATGTATTTATTTACTTGTACTTTTTTGTTTTATTAAGAAGCAATTAAAAGTCCTATTTTTACAGCACACAATCATACAAATAGCTCATGCATGGGTCTGTCCATTGTAGCAATTGATGTTCAGTGTAAATTATAGACTATCAGGGACTACGTCTCAGACGACATGCTTCTGTCACATGGTCCCTGATAGGCTAGGACACTACACTGCACATCAAGCCTTTCAGAGTCTGTATTGGGCAAACCCATACAAGGGCTATTGTATGATTTTAGGCAGTAGCTACAGAGCTTTTAATTGCTTCTTAATAAAACAAATTACATACAAGTAAATAAATACACAGGTATATTACATACGTAGTAAAATCCAGAGACCTTCCATATCCTTTTAATGCACCAGATGAGAGAAATAATCAATCATATAAACTCCCTCCTAAGGAAATCATGTGTGGTTTGCATTAGAAGTGACTGTAGTAGATTATATGAAGGTTATATAAATGTATTGGGGTAAATAGCAGACGTGGAAGAGTATGTACCTATACCAAGCCTGAAAGTTTGGTATAAGACAGATTTATTTTCATGATAGATAATTGTCAAGTTACTGAAATTAGCAAATTGTATACAAAAGTAAATACTACCAGATTTTCCTAAGAACAAGAGGCTTCATGAGACAACATATGGAGTTGACCTTTCATCATAGCAAATCTAAGCTAAGCTATTTTGCCACTATAAAGCCACAGACTGTGTAAAGATGATATTTTAGTTACAATTCAATAAAAAAACATTGTTAAGCTAGAATTAAATGAAACAAAGTCAATAACATTAATAAAGAGAATTGATGATTTCAGCTATATGACAAAAGTCTAGACATATCAGATACATTCATTTCTATTCTAGGCAATGTACATCTCACACAAGGTCAATTTTGAGAGGAAAGGAGGCTTTATTTCTTTCTCAAAATGCCATTAAACAACCATTAAATAATCACTTGTTCAAGAAAAAGGGTATTTGTTAACAGTGTTCCCAACTAACGTTAGCAGCTGTGTAGGCCATTGGAATACACATATTTTGTTGGGAAAATCTTTTGAATACTATGAGCCTCATTCAATTTGAAGTCCACATCTCGTGGTATATAGGCCGTATGTCTTCAGTCTTGCTGCGGGCTCGCAGTCAGCTACAAATCCTATTCAATTGATCAAGCCTGCAAGCCGAAATCGTAATCCATGCAATCGTATGTAGCATTTCAGGGCGTGAACATGATCAATTAAGCAAGACTTTACCTACCCATTTAGAAATAGCCAATAGAAAATGAGACTGTCATCATTATGGCAGTATAAGATGGAGGTTACATGTCAATCGATTAGTGTCTAGAGGTCCCATATGCGATCAGACTCGCAAAACCGCAAAATCCAAAATAATAAAAATGAATGACAATACTGTTCTAGTCCATGTGGTTAGCCTGATATGTATTAGCTCATTGATTCCGGAGATTAATATAACCCCGAAATGAAACGTAAAATAAATAATTTTTTATTGCAGATTTGTGAGCTTGAGACTGTTGTGCAATTAATTCTAATGTCTGTCATCGCTTTCCTCGTCATTTACAGTGCAGTATTGATTTTTTATTTGCTTTTACAGTGCTATGGATATGTTTTTAACCCCTTTGCGAGTCGTCTCTACTACTCGTAGGATTTCCCTCTACATTTGCCATCTAGGGGTGTGAAAACATTTGCGGGTTTGAGGAATTGTAGCAATTGAATAGTGATTTGCGATTGTAACTCTTGCGGACGTGAAATATCAAAGGCTTAGATGGGATTAGAAGTTCTGGTTGTAACAACCGCAAGGATTTCAAGCCCGTAACACGTAGCCCGTTTGCAGCTCACAAAAAAAATCCAATTGAATAGTAAATTAACTTGCGTCCTCCATTACGGGCTACTGTAACTTACAAATGCTCAACTGAATGAGGCTCTCTGTTTATAAGTTCACTTCCTGAAAGTGGGAACATGAGGGTGTCTTTATTTGTGAGGACTCGGGAAGAGGGAACAGACAGAGACATTAACATTGTCATCTCAGTGAGCCAGCCTTTCTGATCCACCCACAGAGTTGATTTCATATATTTTGTTAATGAGAGATAATTGCCATGAACTACTGGTTATCACCTGAGGAATTGGGTCCATTATTTTGAGTGCGTAATCTGCATACAAAAATAGACTAGCCATGCTCATACCCAGTTGTAAAAATGCAATATTTTATCAGTTGATAAAGGACTACTTATTACCTATAATGTTTAATTATACAGTATTTGGAACCTCACTTTTAGATTTCTTGGGGTGAAGCATTAGTCCTTTAGACTGTCGGCTACGAATGACTGGGAATGGTAGACTGTAGGGCGTGGATAATTTGGAAGTGCTATACTATTTATGAGAGAGAAGTAGTAAATTGCCTTGGAGGGGTGAGACAGGGGTTTGGGATGCGGGAGCAAGCTGCTACGCTGCCTAGGGCTCAACTGCCCATAAGCTTTTTCCTTTTGTAATTGCTTAAATCATGAGATGTTTGTATCCATTAAATATATGAATTTGACGTTTTCCTTCAGTCTACTGTACATCATTGCATTAACAAATAAAAAGCGAAAGAACCTAATTCCAAGAGAAAGACAGTCATGATTTAATCAAAGATGTTAATAACGGCTTTTGAGTGGGAGTGCAATCTCTTAGATTAGATAATGTTACTTTTTGCTGAGAGCACATTACAAAGAGAAAGAGCTCATTAATTATGAATTTCTTAAAGTAAATATAGTGCTCCATTAAAATAGTGTTCTCAAACATGTGAAGAGATACTTTAACAGATATCTAAAAGCCTATTTTCCATTTTAAGAAATATGTGATCCTGAATAAAAAACCTCATGTTCTACATTTTTGCACTGCATTGGTTATCTTAAGGAAATGTAATGTACACAATATTTAACAGACTTTTCACTGACAAAACTATTTCTTTTCCAGGAAATTGTAGTTTATGAAAGATGCATTACAATGCTTGCCACTAAACCTACTTTTTATGTGTTAATGATTACAGTTTAGAATTTCTGTTAAAAATACCATTTTACTCTGTTCCTCACAATAGTTGGAAACAGGTATATTATTATCTTTTATTTGTAACGCACCAACATATAACGTAACGCTACACAGGGGTTAAGTATAAGGCAAAAAAGCAATATTAACACATTGCAAAGAATGGAGGGTCCTGTCTTTGGGCCTCATTCAAATGCAATTTGGCCAATTGAATAGGGCTCTATTTAAGCACCCACCGTATTTTTTTACAGAAGTCTTTAGTTAGTGAAGTCATTGCTTTTGGATAGAAGTTCACTAACTAAAAACTTCTGTAACAAAAATATGCTATGTGCTTATACAGAGCCCTATTCAATTGGCCAAATCGCAATTTAATGAGGCCCTTTGAGTTTGCAACCTAACGGACATATAGTGCTTGTTCCCAAAGCCCCTTACAAGATTGAAAACTCACAAACATAGGCCCTCATTCAATTGCGATTTGGCCAATTGAATAGGGCTCTAAATAAGCACATAGCATATATTTTTTAAAGAAGTTTTTAGCTAGTGAAAACCTTGCTTTTAGATAGATGCTTACTAATTAAAAACTTCTTTAAAAAATATATGTTATGTGCTTTTTTAGATTCCTATTCAATTGGCCAAATCGCAATTGAATGAGGGCCACTGTGTTTAATGCTTTTAAATCGCAATTAACAAACTGATATTGAGTGAGAATTATTAGATTCTAGCGAATTGCCCGTCAAAAAATGACGGCAATGAAATTGTAAGGTAGCTAATGCTGTTTGTTGTGTAATAATGAAATATGTAATACATTAATAAATGAATATACTTTACATATTTTGAAGCATTGTGTTGAAGAGCTGGCAATCTGTTTTGATGTTGCTGCAGCATTAGTGGTGTGGAGCTGCTGTGTAAGCGTGCTGAATGTGTGCAGTGTAATACGGTGCGTGCGCGAGACGAAACCGTTAGCGTAGTGTTGTACTTCTGCATTGGCGTGAAATGGCGGGTTATCTGTGGTATGCGTCTTCGCGGATTATCCGTAGGTGCTTCGTGGTGGTTTTCGAGTTTCGTGTGGTGTTTTGCGAGTGTGTTGTTTTATGTGTTGAGAGTGCTGTAGCCTCGTTTTCGTTTTTTTCGGCGGCCATTTTTTCTCTCGCTTAGCGATTTTATTAGTGTGTAAATAGTTTTATTTTTATTTAAATGAAGGTGTAACTTGGTTTTTTGAGGTGCTGGATGGTTCCTCTCGCTGTAGGTAAGCTTTTTATGTGTGTGTTGTGTGTATTTATTGTGTTTTAAATGTTTGTATGTCGGCGAGTTGCGTCCGATGTTTGCGAGTTCGTAATGTGTGGTAACGTGTCTCGTATGGTGTTTGCGTGTGTAGCCTCGTTTTCGTTTTGTTCGGCTGCCATTTTTTGTGTCTCTTTGCAAATTGTTTAGTGTCTAAACTATTTTATTTTGTGTAAAATGAAGGTGTAAGTTGCATGTTTGAGGTCCTGGATGCTCCCTGTTGTTGTAGGTAAGGTTTTTATGTATGTGCTATGTGTATGTATTGTGTTTTAAATTTTGTAATGTTCGCGAGTTGCGTCCGAGTGTTGCGAGGCCGGGTATGTGTGTGAACGTGTGTCGTATGTTGTTTGCGAGTGTCGTAATGTGTGTGTCGTGCTCTTTGGGTTGCGACGTGAACTTTGCGAGGGTCGCAGTTGCTGGCATGGAGCGCACTAGGCGCTCCATGCCAGCAACTGAGACCCTCGCCCAGTGCCCTTGCTTTGCGAGGGCCTTGGATCGCTGTGCGAGCCGCGGCCCTCGCTACATGAGTGCCGCGGCTCGCTAGGCGAGCCCGCAGCGTTAGCAACAATTCGTACGCTCACAACTATATATGTTATTTGTTATTGTGCTTACTGAAATCAGGAACCAGTTTGTTTATGGTTCTTGAAGAACATTAATAAAGAGACCCACAGAACATATATGTTCCTTAAATTACTTATATATATATTCCAGATATAAATATTCTTTTTGTCTCTGGGCACTGATTTATGAAGTCAAATGTATTACTGGTACTGAGAGGAAATTAGAAATTAACAGGAAAGAAATCAGTACAGTTTAAAACATGATTATCTACAGTGCATTAACTAGTAGTGTGTAATATTGTGCACAAAAAATGTTTACTTGTGTCCCAATGTATGGTTTGGAACAAGTGAGCCCAACAATAGATAATTAGGTCAGCTCAATGAATAAAATGGATGCCACTATTCAGAAATAAACTACAAAATTGGTCAAGTTAAGATTTTAAAATGTGATCCCCTCCTGGAAGCTACTATTTATAGAAATTAGAAATCCATTAATCAGGAATTCTGGTGGTCCAGAGGTTAGGATTCTGTGCTTTTGCTGCTATGACCTGGGTTCAGTTGCAGTCAGGGAAGCAATAGCTCACACCACCCTGAAGCCGAGCAGGGTTGGGCCTGGTCAGCACTTGGATGGGAGACCACCTTGGAATACCAGGAGCTGTGGCCCACTGGCAAAGGAACTGACAACCCACTCCAGTATCTCTGCCATGAAAACCAAGTGGATCAGCATGACCATAGTCATAAAGATGTGCCTATTGTGTTACGGTCCATGAGATCACAGAGAATTGGAAACAACTGAACGACGCAAAAAATAAAAATGTTGTAACCGCCAGTTCAATTTCAAACAAACATACTTCCATATATACAGAAATAAAGCAATATGGCTTGAAACTTTTCTGATTTACAGAACTTCGGTTTATTAAATTTAAATCCCTTAGATTGTAAATTTGCGAGTTTTCAATCTTGATTTTAAGCTCAAAAACAGGGTCCTCCATTCTTTATAAGGTGTTAATTTTTTGCCATGTGCTTAACCCATGTACAGTGCTACGGAATATGTTGGCCCAATATAAATACAGATAACAAATAATAATAAGAAATTCCAGATTATACTACATTGCAGTGGATCGGTAATGTAGTGGAGATATTTAAAAGCATATTATGGAGGTAGACAGACTAAACTAATGTACCATGGTATCTGTGAATATTATAAATAAAAATATAATAACACCCTCTCATATATTTGCATCCAAAAAGACGGGCACTGTTGGAGAAACATTTACGTACTGTATTTTATTCCAATTGTCTACAAACAGGCAGATATAATTGAAGTCACTGAATAGAACTGATCATTAGGCAGGAGTAAGTAAGCATGAGAAATTACGTGTTTCTGAGCACTGAATTTGTTGAGTTACATTTGTGAAGCTGTTTTTTTTGGATCATTAGGTTAAGAAACAACTTCCAAAATATATTTGTCAAAATCCAGTAGTCTTAGTAAACAAACAACCCCTGAGATGAAGCTATGTATAAGTGGTATGCTAGTTAAGGGTACACTCAACTGTTTAGGATTTAGTAGATGGCCTAAATGACAGAAAAAAATAAAGTTTAAGGGAGATATTAAAATTATCCACCTATCTTTTACATGATTATATGTTTCAGTGAGGGGGTGAGATCCTTGACAAGTTCATGATGAAGATTACATTGGATGAAAGTTTTTTCTATGGTTATAGCTTTCCTTAGGTTGTTCTTGAGGGTGATTTATATCATCTTTATTTTTGTACTGGTTTCATCATAAGTTTGGGAAGTAGACTTTAATGGAGTTTGTGATAATGCAAGACTTTGGTTAAAAGTGAAAACTGCCATCTATGGTATATTGTAAAAACTACCTGAGAATAAAACAAAGATCATTTTATTACATTTTGGTCCTAAATTGCATTTTTAGGGAGAGACTCCAAGGGCTTCATTCTATTATCGGCCGTAAACCGGCCGCAAGGCTGCGATTCCTTGCGGGGGTTCTGTTACCTTGCAATTCAATTAATCGGCCCCGCAAGGATCTCCTCTTACGGCCGTCCGTAAATCTTGCTACCGGCCGTAAGCTCTGAAAACTTAAAACTCAAAAATAAATTCAAGCCTGCACTGTACAGCTCTGTAAATGCTAGGGATCATATTGGGGGACATGAGGATTAAAAGTACCCCACTCTCAAGCTTGCACATCAGCCCAAACCCGAGTTCAAATTAACTGTTTATTTTCCTGCTGCGGCGTGGGCGTGTCTGAGGTGCTCCAAGCCTATGGACTTTTTACATGGATATTTGAGGTATATTAAAAAATATATATTTTACAGATTTGAGTATAGGGGAATTTTGTGCTATTTTTGCTAACACCGAAAATAACTTTATAGTCTTCTCAAAGTGCAGGATGGCTTTATTTGGGCTATATTTCGTGCTTAATTGGTGCTAGCGCGACCTCTTTCCTGCAAGTAAGCTGCGGCTCGGTTTTAGCCTTGCAGAGAGGGTTCCCGGAGCAATTGAATTGCAAATAGGATTTTCTTACGGCCGATTTCCTTGCGGCAGTTTTAGATCAAAGGATTTCCTCCGGAGCGAGCGGCCGCAAGAGATAGCAAGGCACCGGCCGCAAGCCTGCCGGAATCCCCGGCCGGAGGGGAATAGAATAGCCGAATAGCTTGCGGCCGGTCCTTGCGGCCCCGCAACGGCTGCGGCCGATAATAGAATGAGGCCCCAAGTACTTTACCTGTCATAAGCACCTTTATCAGTACGGCAGTAGGTGGTGTTCAAACCTATAGAAAGACTTAATTAAATGTGTGTAAAACAGCAGACAATACTGTGACTTGTTCCTTTTGCCTACATTATAAGAGTGCTGGACTCCCCTCCATCTCCTCCTGCTGCATACTCTGCCTCCACAGTTGTAATTCAGGCATGCCTCTTTAAGGGCTACCCTTTAAAATCGATGTATCGCTATATCAGGGGTGTATTTCTGCCACGGCCCAGGAGGCCCAGGCCTAGGGCAGGATTTCGAGGGTGCAGAAGACTCCTTGAAGAGGAAGTACAATACATGGAAAGATGATTGTACAGTGCCTTGCAAAAGTATTCACCCCCTTGGCATTTTTGTGTTGCCTCACAACCTGGAATTAACATGGATTGTTTGAGGATTTGCATCATTTAATTTACAGAACATGCCTACAACTTTCAAGATGTTTTTTTTTTTTTATTGAAGCAAACAACAAATAGGGCAAAATAACAGAAAAAGTAAATGTGCATAACTATTCACCCCCCTAAAGTCAATACTTTGTAGACAGCTCCAAGTCGCTTTGGATAAGTCTTTATGACCTTGCCACATCTTACCACTGGGATTTTTGCCTATTCCTCCTTGCAAAACTGCTCCAGCTCCTTCAAGTTTGATGGTTTGCGCTTGTGAACAGCAATCTTTAAGTCTGACCACATATTTTCTATTGGATTGAGGTCTGGGCTTTGACTAGGCCATTACATCACAATTACATGTTTCCCCTTAAATCACTCAAGTGTTGCTTTAGCAGTGTGTTTGGGGTCATTTTCCTGCTGGAAGGTGAACCTGCGTCCTAGCCTCTAATCACACACAGAGTAGTACAGGGTTTGCTCAAGAATATCCCTGTATTTAGCACCATCCATCTTTCCCTCAACTCTGACCAGTTTCCTAGTTCCGGCTGCTGAAAAACATCCCCACAGCATGATGCTGCCACCACCATGTTTCACTGTGGGGATGGTGTTCTTTGGGTGATGGGATGTATTGGGTTTGCGCCCAGACATAGCGTTTTCTTTGATGGACGAAAAGTTCAATTTTAGTCTCATCAGACCAGCGCACCTTCCTCCATACATTTTGGGAGTCTCCCACATGCCATTTCACAAACTCAAAATGTGCCATTTTGTTTTTTTGCTGAAAGTAATGGCTTTCTTCTGACCACTCTGCCATAAAGCCCAACTCTATGGAGCGTGCGGCTTATTGTCGCCCTATGTACAGATACTCCAGTCTCTACTGTGGAACTCTGCAGCTCCCCCAGGGTTACCTTAGGTCTTTGTGCTGTCTCTCTGATTAATGCCCTCCTTGCCCGGTCCGTGAGTTTTAATTGGTGGCCGTCTCTTGGCAGGTGTACTGTAGTGTCATGTTCTTTCCATTTGGTTATGATAGATTTAATGGTGCTCCTGGGGATCATCAAAGATTTGGATATTTTTTTATAACCTAACCCTGACTTTTACTTCTCAGCAACATTGTCCCCTACTTGTTTGGAGAGTTCCTTGGTCTTCATGGCAGTGTTTGGTTAGTGGTGCCTCTTGCTTAGGTGTTGCAGCTTCTGGGGCCTTTCAAAAAAGGTGTGTATATCTAATGACAGATTATGTGACACTTAGATTGCACACAGTTGGACATCATTTCAGTAATTATGTGACTTCTGAAGGTAATCGGTTGCACCAGAGCTTTTTATGGACTTCATAACAAAGGGGGTGAATACATACGCACATGCCAATTTTCTGTTTTCTATTTCTAAAAAAATAGTTTTATGTATATATTTTTCTCATTTCACTTCACCAACTTAGACTATTGTGTTCTGATTCATCACATAAAATTCAGATTAACCAAACATTGAATGTAAGGCTGTAATTTAACAAAATAGGTAAAAAGTCAAGGGGGGTGAATACTTTTGCAAGGCACTGTATATGCACGGAAATGTCTGCATGCAGTGATATTTCTGTCTGTAAGTGTACTTGACGCTATCTAACTTGCCATACATATATATATATATATATATATATATATATATATATATATATACATATAAACTTAACATTTGAGATATAGAAAGGGGAAAGGAGGGGCTGCAAGTGGGGTGTTGAGGTGCATAAACCTTAAAGGCCTACTGTTGCATAAAACCTAAATATGCTCGAACTCTATATTACAGGTCCTAAATTTAGTTGAAACTAGATAATGTAATTACCAGTAAAATGTCTCTGTGTAAGACATGAGCATAAAAGCACTCTGTTTCTGTATAGAAGATCCCATTATGTCTGTCAGCATACCTTCCTGATAGGTAGGAGCCTTTCTGTTATGAATGGAGGAAGAGGTGCAAGAAGATGGATGGGGGATAAGGTCTTGTTAAATTATTGGAACTTTTATATTTGACACCTACCCCTCGGAAACTCATGCACAGATATTCATTTGCAAGGTAAACTATAAACCTCTTTCCAGCAGAAATGTAAATACTCCTCTCACACACAAAACAGTTTGCAAATTAAAGTAAGGACCCCACAGACAATTCACATTTAAGTTTCCTGGATTATGAATCAGTAGTGTGTGAAAATATTTTTTGCATGAAAAAATACCAAAATATATGATAATAAATTTACCAAAAAGTTTGCTAAATATCTTCAATTTTTTGACAGTTGGTTTCAGAGTGAACACCCCTAGAAAATCCAAGTTAAATTAGCATAAAATTCATATTTAGTTGGGGCCAATAAGAGGCAGAAGCATATCTAACAATGTTGCAGTGTATGCGGATCCAGACGCAATATCAAAGCTTCATGGGATTTGTAGTTTTTAGCCTCAGTTATTACCTAAAAACTGTAATTAAGATTTTGTTTTAAATAGTTAAACAGTAAGATTGTTTATTAAAGTTTAAAATATGCTATATATTTTTTTGTCAATTATTATGTGCTAGATTAGATGGTTTTGAAACCTGGGAAACTTCTATATACCTTTAAATGGCATTGTTTATTTAAAATTCTAGTTGTATATTATTTTCCTGAATTAACAAGCTCTTAGCCAGACTCACATTTTTCAATTTGCTAATTTTCTATCTATCTATCTATTATCAGACATATGTTTAATCACTCACCATCAACGGCTGGGGAGCAAGTGTGGATGCCAATGTGTGGATGCATTAACAATCTTTAACAATACTTGAATGCCTTCTACAAATACAAAAAGCTTCCATAGAAATCAGTAAAAAAAAAACATTTTGTTGTGCCAATTAACTATGCAAAATATTTGCCTGCATTGACATACCACACAAATTTCAGTAGAAAATGTACATGTAAACTTGCACTTATCTAATGTACTAATGTGAATGGGTTTTATTAGTGCTAAGTGATTCAAAAGTACAGCAGATATAACAAGGCTTGACACATGTTTTATGCTATGTACAAGGGTCAAACTCAGTGATTTATCCTTTTCGCTTCTTTTAAAATAAAATGCCATTAGCCTTCCCACTTACTGACACCAGTATGTCCGATAACTACTATTAATGAACCATCAGTGCCATTACGACCGACATCGTACATTAAAGAACCTGCTTTTTTTCAGCTTAGCTTATATTGAATTAATTTTCTGTAATCAAAGTCACTGGTAAAATACAGGCATTCGACTCAGAATAACCTATTGCAATGCACTCTGTCGTATGAAACAAGACACATACTAATTGAATGAAAAATGTAAGGTAAACAGAGGACACATTAAGATCATTGTGTAAAATTATAGGGTTTGGAAATCATATACACTATATTCAAAATTTGTGAGAAAAAAATACATAATTATGTTATTAAAAAGATAAATAAGCATAAAAGCAGAAGCAATAATAAAAAGTCCAATAAAAAAATATCTGTAAACTCTTTAAACTATTAACTCATTGGTAGGGTCAGACACAGTTAAGGAATTTAAGCTTGCCTTGGATAAGAATAAGGCTATCCCGAGGCTTAAAGGGCCACTTAACTCACGGTAAGTCCTCTACCTGGTGTGAAAGAGCACAAGATTATATGTTAAAATTATCTATTTTGTTAATAACACTAATATCAGAATAAAAAAATCTGAAGCTCTGTTTACATAAAAAAGTATATCCTGCCTACTGGCTGCTGCATGAGTAATAACAGATAGCCAAGACACTGCGAAGCAGTTGAAAGAAGTTTTTCCCTGGACTCCGTACTGACCAGTTAACCCATAACTGACCTGTTTACTGTTTCGTCTAGCATTCCATGCCTGCACATATAGATTTGTTAAGGGTTTGTTTTTCCTTTGATCACCACATGGACAGCATCAGAGCAGAACACTGGTCTGAATTGTTCCAGAGAAGCATGACAGCAGAAACCTGAATTTTCTGCCTTTAAGAAATTACAATAATTACAAATTGTGTTCCCTTGAAACTGGGAATGTATACAATCTTAGCATTGACTTGAATGAGATACACACCCTGCAACCTGATTGGCTGAAGTAATGCAAAAAAAGGGGTGCAATCTATTACACAAGAAAACAACAATGTTATATTATTTAATTTCTCAGTGAAAAATGCACATATTTAAAAAGAATAATATAAACTGTATTTCAACGTTCTTTTAGGAGATCTTTACTGTGACATGGACTACATTGTGCTGTATTAAGTGACCCTTTAAGTAAGCAAATGATTTAGGTAGTTAGAATGGGCAGACAGGATGGGCATTTTTGGTTCTTATCTGCCAACAAATCTATATTTATATGTTTCTAGCATCAAGCACAAGTGAAAATACCTGTTTCACAATTAATACAAGATAAAGACCAACTTACTGCTTTAAAACACAGGTTTTTATTTTAAAAGCGCTGTGACAGTGAGGGCAATAGATCTGTGTGACATGTAGAAGACAACAAAAGGTGCCTATTAGTGGAAAGCACTATTGCCCTCACTACAAATTGTATTTTTTGCAATCTGAACTGTATCAGTGGTCCAAAGATATCTGAAATCCAAAAGGAAAACTAAATATCTATTACTTTACACATCCAGTAAAAAGCCATTATTTATATACTTATGGTCAAATGAGACAGAAATATAATGTGGAAAATCGCTAATGTAAACAAAGGTATAGGATGGAAAGTGCTTCGTTCAGACTGCAATGGTAGTTTTCTCCTAAGACCACTTTCAGCTGTCTGCTATTCAACTCTTGCAAAGTCTAGGGAATCTGGGGGAATGAGTTAATTGTAATATTCTGTGGTTTAACCCCAGGTTAGAGTTGCGTGCTAGAGTGCGGTAGTCCCATCACATATTTTGCACCAACGTCGCTTTGCAAGAGCATCCATTAAATAATGTATTGTGTGGACATCTTCTCCACCTTACTGACAACATAGTATTCTGACATTATGCCATCATTTGATGAGACCTGCTTTTTTACCATAAAGAAATTATGGAGACAATATGCACTAGGCCTTACTTCTCAACCCATGCATGGGATGGGCTTGCCTTAAAATTACTCACCTAATTTGGAGCTCAAAAAGAGGTAGACTTTAAAAGAAAACTCAAAATATATGAGTTGTTTCAATATATTGCTAATTTACATTTATCAACAAAGACAATTAAATTTAAGAGCAGGTGTTGTGCTACTTTAGTACTGTAGTGAAATTAACACCTTTTCCTGTGAAGCTTATTCATAGACGTACATACTCAAGGCATTGTTATTTACTTTCATTCAGATATGAACATGTGACATCCCTATCTTGTTTACACGAACAGCGTAGATCAGAAAAAGCCATGGGGGGTTGTTTTTAGCTGGGTCCCCCTGAGACAAAATCACTCAGTGCTCCTCCCTCAGACCCATTCCCATAATTGCTCCCCTCCCAAAGCCCCCTTCCCATAACAGTAAACCTTCCGAAGTCCTGTTCCATAGCTGTTCCCCTACCATTACCTCCTGTCTGTGCAAAGCACCTCTCTCTGCAGTACAGCTCCAGGACAACTTTCACCGGCATCTCAATACACACACTAACTATACTATCTCTACATAGCATCCAGTCCCTTTCAACATCCACTTCCACACAACACCCATCCCTCTTAGCATTCATCCCCACACACCACCCAACCCCTCACAGCTCCCATCTCACATAGCATCCTTATCTCATTTGCTCCCCCTTCACCGAACCCATCCCCTGTACGTTCCATGCCTTGGTTGTCTCACCTCTTTCCTGATACACATCCCTAGTATGCTAAACCGCTTCACACTGCCACCTATTGGAGCTGTATTGGCATGTGGCACCTTTTTACTATATGTAATACAGCTGCTAGGATACCTATTAACTAGAATGAAAGATTGTATAACCTTGTCACTCTTCGTTGATTACATGGTCTGAAACAACCCATCTACTCTGCCCATTCTATCCATCTAAAAAGCTTGACATAAAGGGGCGTGAAAAAAATTGTAAAACTATTTAAACTTATTGGAAATTAAGATGAAATCCATCAGGAAATACCTATGTGTGAGCCGACAGTACGCACAACTCTAAATCTCATTAGCAGACACTTATGACTCATACAGCTATATTGCTGCACATTGGCTAACAGGGAACCAATGACAGTTATACATTCAAAGCAGCATATTCTGCCGCATGTGCTTCCTTTCCAAAGAAAGAAACACGCTGTATATTATTATCAAATGCCATCTTTCAGGTTCGGCAAAGAGAAAAATGTCTTCAATGGCCCATTAATAAATCCTCAGAATATCCTTATATATAAATCGCTTGCTTTTTACTGGATTAGTTCTCATCACTTTGTAAACCTTTTATCTATCTATCTATCTATCTATCTATCTATCTATTTACATTTCCTGTTTATATATGCATTTGAGTATTTGCGTGTGCAAATATATATAATTATGTTTATAAGTGTATATTTATATAGCTTACACAATTAAATCAAGTTTTAACTAGATATTATAAGAAACAAAGTTAAGATTTGAGAGTATGAAAGCTCTTTTTTTTATCTCTGAAAACATTAGTGTTGTTCTGCTCAGGCCTGGACTGAAGCAACCAAGATAATACTTAAATGCTGCAGGAAATCAATACCTTCCAAGTACATGATACAAGGAGCTTGTGACATAACTTTTTCCACATAAAATGTTTTTACTTCTCTAGTATTTCAAAAGTAATATTAAAGTTAGTAAAACGCCTAACTCACTTTGACACTTTAAAGTCTTGGTGACTTGCATTCCATATGTGTAAATAATGGTTTATAGATTGTTTTATTGTAATAATTACACAGAAAAATAATAAAATTACAATTGTGACTGTAGTTGCATGTGTTTTTATTTTTTCTTTTTAAAACAGAAAGAATCAGCATACCATAGAGAGCGTTGAAGCGTAATTAATATTATTGATTAATCAGATGTAACATGATAATTAGTAAATGGAATGGGATTGACAAACAAAATGAAATGAATGAAAAACAGAAAATATCAAACTGTAAGAAATCAGCAATACATATTGATTCTAATACATGGGCATCCTACTTTCACCGCCAAGAACCAGTAACAGGACTCTTATAATGGATATCTTAACAGGTGTTCTACTGCTCCAATACTCTACAGTATGGTGTCGTTTACAACAAGATAGTTAAAACTTTGATATATTATTTGTAATATTTGTAAATTTGGAACATAATTAAGCAGTAAAAAAGCCATACAGCTATTTTTTTTTATTAAAAAAATATATGTTGATGCCTGATATGTTGGTGGAAGTTGCGTGTGTGAGGTGGGCATTTCTATTTCTGTAGAGTTATGGTTGCATCCTTTGATGCAACATCCTGTGTCTGGGTCAGTGAGGTGGACGGTATGTGGTGTCAATTTCAATCATATCCAGTTATCACACAAAGACTCTGGATCTTTGTTTGTTCCTGTAGATTGCAAAATGCTGTTGAAGCATCAGAGTGGCTGTTAATATACAGTCAAGATACACATATAATAACTATTTGTTTCTATTATAATAGAAAATAAGCGTCGAAAAAAATCTTCCATCATGTTTTTTGGGTTTTAATAAATAAACCTAGAATGTGAATAATGACAAATCATCCCACCTTTGTTCACTGTGTAGTGAATACAGTAAAATGGATCTCTATTGCTGGGGGAATTTACTAAGCACTTTCTCACCTGCAAGGATGTGAGATGAGCTAGCATAATATGAGAATGGCAGTTTCCTGTGACTCTAGTGTTAAAAAATTATCTTAAGGGAAATAAACAGATATCCTTTACCTAAACATATACTGTATAATAGTGTCCAATATTGAGGATTTATTCACTAAAACAAATTAAATTATCACTATAGCATGTAAGCTCCTATAAGTTAATGATAGGTGCTTATACTGAACCTAATTTTTCAGTTTGCATTTTAATTATCAAACAATAATTTAAATATATTATGTCATTTTAATGGACTGATTTCAGTTTGTGCAGTAAATTGAAAATATCACCGGGAAAAAAATATCTGGAAAGTTGCCTTGGTTTGGCTCAAGGTAAAGCCCAGGGGAATTACTGCTCAGTAGTCTTTTTCAAATCACGAGCACAGTACAAAGCCAGAAGTAGTAGGCTTAATTTGCACAACAAAGACCTTCTGTTTTCCAAGTGAATACAAGATATCAAGAGCTTACACTGACATATCATCTTACAGATTCATTAAATTAATGTAATTACTGCAACTTAGCAGACCACTTGATTTAATGATCTGATCTTAAATAGAAAGCCGGAAAAGGCAAAATGTATATTATAGCAACATACATAAAAATATAGCATGTATTCAATTTGAGTCCACTGGGATTACTATAGCAATACATTACTGAGTCACATTTGTGTACGGTGATTGCTTGAAATGCATACTTTGCAGATCAACTTGTACATTCACATTTATTGTAAGCTATTAAGTTGTGCTATCCAACACAGTTAAATCACAAATGATAAAAAAAATGCCATGTCAGTAATGTCCCCCTAATGTCCTTGATGTGACCAGCATACTAGATTTTTATATATGAAATCACTTATTAAATTAGATTTGGATTCAGGTTATATACAATTGGATAGATATCCCTGTTTTGCTTTTTAAAGAGTTTGCACTTATTGGTAGTTATGCAGTTTTCTGTCATTTCCTGACACAGCTCACCTTTAAAAAATGCCTATTTTTGACAGCCCAAGCACATTATTCTATGTGCAACCTCAGCTGACACACCTGTCCTGATCAAACAGGTGTCAGCCAAGGTGTTGTCAAGTCAAGTAAATTGGAGTTGTGTAAGTGCCAGGAATCAACAGAAAGCTAAAATAAGAACAAACAGATCATTGTTTTGAATGTGTTCCAATTTATTGCACTGCAGATCTTGAATCAGTTTTGACTGTGCTAGCATCAGTGGTGTCCAGAAGAGAAGTTCTCTTGTTAGTAAATTGAATTTAAGGCAGGGGTTTGTTTGATGTATGTATGGTTCCTCTGACAATTGGGACTGGCAGTTCTCATCATTATATTTTTTCCTACCCACTGTCACTCACTTTCTTAGTATTCTTATTAGGTAGAGGCCCATTTGTGTTTGTTTTAATAACTTTATTCTTTTTAACTACATCTCAAATTGTTTTTATCTGCTCACTTCCTTTCCTTTGATCTTTTTTTTACAAACTTCCCATCTTTGTTTTATTCGAGTCCAGAAATAATGTTACGCGTTTCTATCAAATAGACATACTTGCTTCACAATCATAAATGACAACTGTAGTCACAAGAGTAAGAACACCTGATAATTGGCTAAATATATTTTAATAAAATAGAAAAAGTATGTCGTTAAGTTAAGTTCTGCAAGGAGGTGACGTGGGATGCTTATAAGGTTTCCATTGTTTCATATAAAATCTTGCAATTAAAGGACCACTTGACCATGAAAAAATATTTGTTTGAAAACTTTAAGTCTGGAAAAAAGTCATACATCTAGATCGTAATCAGAAAAACAAGAATTGTGATGCCTGAACAGGACCTTGGTGAGATTTGTGATACACTGGTGTAAGTTGTGTTACATTTCTGCTGAGATATTGTGACAGTGAATGATGCAAGGAGTCTGGACCATTGAGAGGGAACTGGTGTTGTGTCTATTTCAGTCTTATCCAATTATCTTTACAATGGCTCTCTGTTCCCTCATTCTCTATTCATATCTAGCCAAAACAAGCACCCTCATGTTTCAGTTCTTAGGCATTGATATAACAAACACAAAATGGATTCCTGTACTTATAAACAGAGTCTTCAAAAATTCTGATTTCCCCCCAAAATGCTTTATGTCCATGCTCTACACAGCTGCTAATATTCTTAGTTTTTTTTATTTTTTATTTGGAACTGCAGGGGTCCTTTAAGTCCTAATTTGAAGCAAAGGAATATTGTCAGCATCAAAGGTCCTTTCCCCATTGCCAAAGCAAATCATCAGACACAGTGAAGCCATTTCCTGGCATAGCATAATTGCATATTTGCACATTAAAGGCTTGATTTCTTTTTTCACTTCCCAAAATTAAAATATATTCCTATTTTATCATGAGCAGTTTTTCAAGGCAGCATACTGTAAATACAAGGTACTTGAATGTCCCTTTAAGACTATATCAAAATGAATAAAAATATATTATTAGAAGCCACACATGAGTATATCCATTCTTCACTGATATCGTTTCAGTATAGTACAGCCCGCCATAATAATTATTTGCATGGCTAGTGTAAGTGAGTCAACTTTTCTGAGGACCCGATATGAAATGCAGATTCCCTAATCTGTCAATGGAAGTCTATAAATTTGCCACATAAAGAGCACCATTTGTTCTGCTTTAAAAGATAGCATTATGTGGCTCGTTGCAAGTTATTGTGAATGGGTTGTTTAGGTGTGGTATGGGCATGTGGCACGCCGTGAAGACCCAAATTCTCCAAATCTTAACTCCCCAAAAAGCTCATATTCAGCACTGAGATAGCAGTATATTTTATAGTCCTGTATGGCCCAAAATTGTATTGTCACAGGCCTGTGAATTCATGGGCTCTGATATTGGGATCCTAGCACATCTGATTGCTAACATAAAAATATTATCAAAATGGGCATTCCATGTTATTTTAAAAGCGACGAATGTGAATACCTTGTAGCTTATTTTATTTGTGCATCTATTTCCTATCATTGTTTTTGGGTGAAATGTGGTGAATGGGCTAGTGAACTTTTTAAATTCTAATGGCACCAGAAACAGTAATTTGCCAAACATCTGACCCCTGACCTAGGAATAGGAGTGCCATCTATATTATTTATATATATATTTATATTTATTAATATTATATTTATGTAACATAGACTGTAAAATTATTGTTTAGTAATTTTACATGATATGGTTGCCAGATTTCTGTTATAAACCAAAGTGATTTATACATGGTTCTAATGACAATACATGGGCATTTTATTATTTTGCTGGGTTTCTTGTAACTATATGTCATTAACCAACCATTACATCATTGCCAACCAATATTGTACTTTTGATGTTGCAAGCACACATTCTAAACACATCCGCATATAGCATACATTTGCGCCTTTAAACTATGCATACTTGACCCCTAAAACACGCATTTGCAATGTATAAAGGGGTGGATGGGGGATACATAATTCTACATCGCACACTACTGCTCTGCATTCCAGACCTAATTATTATACTTCGGATTTACTCAATTGCATGTAGACATGAGCCACGATGATACGAGATGCCCCACATATATCAACGTTTAACTTGTGTGCTCTTAGTAAATTCTCTACCATGAGTATACAGATGCATATTAGACACAAAATGAAGCCATGGAAGCTGACATAGGACCTCATTCAAATGCGATTTGGCCAAATGAATAGTCCTCTATATAAGCACACAGCATATTTTTTTACAGACGTTTTTAGTTAGTGAACGTCTTTCCAAAAGCAAGGTCTTCACTAACTAAAAACTTCTGTAAAAAAATATGCTCTGTGTTTATATAGAGCACTATTCAATTGGCCAAATTGCAATTAAATGAGGCCCATAACCTTCTAACTTAAAACATGATATCACTGTCTTACCTTATTCTTTATTTTATACATTTGTTTTTGTTGGTTATTAATAATCCATTGTACCATCAGAAATCCTCTTTTGTTATGCTCACTATATTTAGACAATGCACTTGATGGTTGAGGAAATCCATTTGTAATGGAACTCCATTAGGAGAGCGACCCACTTGGGACTAACCTTACAACACATTATATGCTTGAGGACTGGTAAGTATGCACTTGTTGCCTCCGCTTTATGCACTTTATTTTTAGACAAATGTATTTAGATATTTGTTTTAATTCCATCTGCTCTATGCACAGCACTATAAATCACAGATAAAAAAAGGCAGCATCTTAAAGACTAACCATTATGAAAATAGCTGCTGCTTTGTTGTCCCTGTCTACCCTTTACCAGTCCATAGACAATCTATTTAAAAAAATCATATTTTTATAGAGTGAAACAAACTGTAGATGTTGCTGTTCAGATACATTTGATGCCAATAATGACTACATTACTATAATGTATCCCTGCTTTCCAGCTTTTTAACAAATTATGATATAAAGAGTATAACTATTAAAAAAGTAGATATGTGCATTTGACTACATGCACATTTAGACATTTTCACCTCTATGTGTAATCACAAGAACCTGAATCTCAAGCTTGAAGATGGAGTGTATTAACATTTTAAATCCTCTGTTTGGTTTTTGGCATTTATGTTATTAACTTTTTTAAATAATTTTTGAAAACGTTTTTATTCCTAAGAATATAATTTAAAAAATATAAAAAAAACATTTTACAAACTCATATTGTGCATCAGACAGAATTTGTCCTCCCCCCAGTTCATATACCCATACTGTGCAGCCTCTTCTGCCTGAACACTGATGGTGTAAGTGCATATATAGATTAATGCAGCACTCAGAGTTGTACTATATTCAATGCAGTTCTGTTGACTAAGGGAATAAAATGCTGGAAGTGACTTAATTATATCATTATGTCTAAGTGGGCATTATAATTTCAAAGTGGAACAATTTATCCAGGTCTTTGATGATACTAAATGGGAAAAATGTAAAACAATATGAAACACGTTAATAATTAAGTAGAAATAGGTGCAATCATTTATGAAACACATTATTTTTCTGTTAGTGTGTGTTCTACAGCAGTCATATTTCCCGACTAACTTTGCAAATGACATCACTCTGCTGTATATTTTCCTTTCATAATGTGCAATACCAGTTTTTAATCTTGTGTCGGTGCTTTGGGGAAAGCCCTATGGACACTGGATTCTAATTTTAAAGACAGGGGCCTTCACTCTTTGCAATGTATTAATATTGTTTTTGTATCTGCCTGGAACTTAACCCATATTATCTGCTTCTATCCCTGACTGCAATCACCTGGACCCAGCTACAAGGTCCCACTGGACTTCACCACTGGACTTCACCATCAGCAACCATCACCTTATGTCATATAGATAATTAATATTAATCTGAATTTCCCTGCTTTTATTATATTTCAACAGTTTTATTTTCACTTTAATTATTTGTTTGGCTATGCCCTTCACTGGTTATATTGCCCTTCCAACCTCTGTATCACATTCCTCCTGCCTACTCCTCTCCCGATAATTCCTTATATCTCTGTTTCAGACACATTTTCAAACCTGCTATCTGACCTCTTCTACCCCTGAATGCAATCACCTGCACCCACCCCAGAACTCCCTTCATGTATAGACCCATACAAATTTGCAACACGTGCTCACTCCTCCTGATTATTCATCTAAGATTACATACTGTGCCACAATGTTTCCTCTCTGCTTCTTTATTACCTCCTGTCTGTTTCTCAGATTCTCCTCCTTACTTGTCCCACATCATGTCTCCAACATGATAACCTTTTCAGCTTCTCTCATCTCCTCCCTTTTATTTGCTCCCACAAACCCCTCTCCTTCCTCCAGTCACTATCTCCTCCATCTCCTACAGCTTACAAGCAGAAATGCTGCTGTTAGACCCACTCCCATCTCCTATATATCTCCTAAACCTGGCCCCTCTTCTGACATCTTAATTTGCAGGTTATATTAGCGGATCACTAGGGCCATATAGCATATCACATACTACGGCCCCTCACCTCATACTATCTCTATCAGGCCCCTTCCCTCTCCCAGTAAATACAAAAACATTTCTAACTTTGCACACCTTCTTACCTACGCAAGCTTTAACTCTTACTTAACCTTTTCTACTCCTTATCTTTTCTTCTCCAGGTTTCTGCCTCTTTCATTCCCTCTCTGTTCTTTTTCCAGGACAGCGCTACAGAATATGTTGGCGTGTTACAAATAAAAGTTAATAATAAATAATAAAAATTATGTATAGCGCTGCAGGATATGTTGGTGCATAACAAATAAACAATAATAATAATGATAATAATAATAATAATAATTATATGAGGTTAGTAGAAGTATTTCAGATAGTATGTTAATTGCCCATTCTGCATCTTATCACATAAACTTACTCATCCCCCTGTACAAATTCAAACATCGCCATGTTTAGTAAATTAATAGTAATTATATTAATACTTAAGATACCAGTACAAAGGTTAATCAGATGTTGAGAGCCATATGTTGACACAACTGTAGTTGTGTATCTTTGTGTAAAATATTTAGATCTAGTAAGAATTATTCTAACCTCTTATTAGTAGATTATGTAAGTAAATAATCCTAAACTCATAAATATAAACTATTTTATTGTTATCAGGATAGGAAACCAGGGCATGATAATGGCACGCAGAGGAGAAGGAGAATGGTGATATTTATTACACTTATTCACACATCCAAATGACATTTGATTTGAATGAGCATTCTAGATACAGGACCTAGTGCAGAATCATCTAATTAAATGTCACTTGTAAACGTGTTTTCTGGAGCTGAAAATTATGTGGGTGATGGCATTTGTAGAGGAGACTGGTTAAAAATTGCAGAACTGATGGAAGTTGTGATGATAATGCTTCAGAGGAAGAGGATTCTGTTATCATTGTGAATGATTGAAAAAAGCTGCAACTGCAAGCATGCCTTCATATTCAATATTTAAACAAAACAACACAATGCACATCAATTAGATTCTTGTCATCACCCTTTGTTATAAAGCTCTGCCAGTTTTAAATTAGTTTAAATTATATGTCATCATTTTCATAAGTCAGCAGCAGCACATAATTTACAGAAGCAAACTCCCCTCTTCCCTGCAGTTAATTCAATAAAAAACACAATTTGGAGCACGGTAACAAGGTCACAGCTATTCATTAAAATAATGTATTCAAAGAACTTCCAATAACAAAGGATTCATGTCTTGTCTTAAAATCTTATATATATATATATATATATATATATATATATACCCTTATGGATTGCTACCTTGTCGTGGTAAATCATCAATATGTGAGCTATACTATGAGCTATACCATGTAGGGGTAGGTCTTAGCAGAGAGGTCAGACAAATTAAATTGAAGTCCGCTGGAGAAGGAAATGGCAACCCACTCCAATATCTTTGCTAAGATAACCTTATGGAAAACCACAGCCAGAGACATAACCATAGATGTGCCTGGTGTAATGTGGTCCACAGGGACAGGGAGAGTCAGACAGGACTGAACAACTAAATAACAAAATAACTAATATATATATATATATATATATATATATATATATATATATATATATATATATATATATATATATGAGGGGCCTTTTACCGATCCAATCACTATCACATATACAAGCTCAGGGTAATTAGGGTACTACATTAGTAAAACTAGCCAGCAGTATTTACTAAGATCACATCATTATATTACAAAAATGTAGCCTGTGTACTATTTTCCGGCATGGCTGACTTCCCGCATAAGTGACTGTTCTAATTTTCCTCATAGGTTCTTTGTAATAGATTAACAAAATATTACATTTGCTGGGATATATAGAGACAGATTGCATAATCATTCTGAAAATAATGTATGATTTGTCTTATAGCAAAACTACAATTTTATCATAATACTTTACCTTATACAGAACAGTATTCTAAGTTCACTCTTCCTTTAATATGCATAACACATTTGGTGCTGACTAGCTAGAAACTGGTCACTCTCAGGGGTGTAGGAGCCAGAAAAATTCTGGGGGGGATACAGCTCATTGTATACACAGGCCGTAAAATAGCTTATATATACATGCAAACATAGAAAAATCTGGGGAAAATTGTAGTTATACCATGAGAAAAATAGGTTAGTGAATGTGGCCAAAGTTTCCTAGCTAACAAATAGCCATTAACACTTTCTTGCAAGTCACAAGTCTCTTACTAAATCACAGTCTATGGGAACATCAAGGACTTTTGAAGGCTTGAGGTATATACATAGAAGACTTCATCTTATCAGGTTGCCTATTTCTGCATTTTGCCTATCATATAATTTGTGGCCATCCTATATTTCGTATGAGAACAAACATATGTATGATAAAGAGATAAAGCGAGACACAAAAGAGATTCAGCTATGGCCACAAGTGCATCACTCCACAGCTGTTCATTCATTATTAAATATCTGCTTTACACTGTCCCTGTCACATTGTAATTAATTCATATTATTATAATTATAGGCTACAAGGAAGGTGTGTCTTCCTACTCTATGAGCTACATGACAGTGGTTCCCAAACCTGTCCATATTTACTGCCAAGTTACAAATCCTGTTAGTGATCTCCGAGGACCAGTGTGGGACTATTGCTATATAGTATCTACAACATGAAATATATAAAGTGGCATGTGGTAAAATAAATGAGTAGACAGCTGAAATTCATTTCTCATGCATGTATTAATCTTTCAGATTAATTTATATAATTCACATTTTGATTTCAAATTATTTTGAAAATCAAGTTATATTCATTGATGATGAACACTTATTTTTTTATTGTTTTATTGCAACTAACAAATTGTCTGGCTGATCCACTGACAGCCAACCTATACCAAACATTTGAAAACTCTGTAGGATAAAAGAGGACATATAAATATGTGAGCCCTGCTGTACATTCAAGAGATACACGTTATATTTCACTGTATGTTCACTGGTTGGTTTCTTCCTTATGAGTCAGGACCTGCTTTTGGCATCTTAGCACACAATAAACCTGTACTAAACAATGAAGAGGCAGCAAGTATTGTGTTGTTTCATACATGACAAAGTCTCTAAATCTCTAGTGATAAGTAATAACTAATGAAAAAGGAAAGACAAGTCTCACTTGGATTTTTTTTCTGTTTGCCTTCCTCTGAATTAATTAATAATAAAAAAATAAAAAATAAAAATAATTGATTAATAATTCATTAACAACAAATTAATATTTAATCCGCATATTGCAGATCAGAGGAGATCTTAAAAGGTTGAAGTTGATGGACTGAACGTCTTTTTTCAACCTTAATTACTATGGGCCTCATTCTATTACCGGCCGTAAATCGGCCGTAAGGCTGCGATTCCTTGCGGGGGTTCTGTTAACTCTCGATTCTATTATACGACCCCGCAAGGATCTCATCTTATCTTGGAACCGGTCGTAAACTCAGAAATCTAAAAACGCAAATATAAATTCAAGCCTGCACTGTACAGCTCTGTAAATGCTAGGGATCATATTGGGGGACATGAGGATTAATAGCAACCCCCTCTCAAGCTTGCACATCTGCCCAAACCCAAGTTTAAATTAACTGTTTATTTTCCGGCTGCGGCGTGGGCGTGTCTGAGGTGCTCCAAGCACTCTGGACTTTTTACATGTATATTTTACGTATATTAAAAAAAAAATATTTTACGGATTTGAGTATAGGGTAATTATGTGCTATTTTTGCTAACACCGAATATCATTTCATAGACTCCGCAAAGTGCAGGATGGCTTTATTTGAGCTATTTTATGTGCTTAATTGGTGCTAGCGGGACCTGTTTGCTGCAAGTAAGCTGCGGCTCGTTTTTAGCCTTGCAGAGAGGCTTCCCTGTGCAATAGAATAGCAACCAGGCTTTTCTTATGGCCGATTTCCTTACGGCCGTTTTAGATCAAAGGCTTTCCTTCGGCGCGATCGGCCGCAAGGGATAGCAAGGCGCCGGCCGCAAGCCTGCAGGAGTCCCCGGCCGAAGGGGAATAGAATAGCGGGAAAGCTTGCGGCCGGTCCTTGCGGCTGCGGCCGATAATAGAATGAGGCCCTATGTAACTATGTAACTAAGGGCCACTGTATATTAGCAGAAAGTCCCAATGTTTGAGACATTCTGCTAATATACAGTGGCCCTTGTCTTTCATTTTCCTTTTTTACTGTTTCAGCCATTTATCAGTTCTGCTTTCTCTGATATTTGGATAGCTGATCCTCTTCAAATAAGTAGACTGGTCCTTATGTATAACAAATTATTTTTTGATGCGTTGAGTGAGGATCAACATATTTTCTTCTAAGTAATAATGAATGGCATTGTTTCTTATGTATTTTAATGTGAATTAAAGTGACACCATTCTTAACTTCCTTTTAATATGGATGCTAATGTCACTGTGTGTGTTTGAAAGCTGAATAACAGGGCCCTTCATTCCTTTGCATTGTGTTCAATTTGTCTTTGACTTGTACCTAACCCCTGTATAGCGCTATGGAATATGTTGGCGTATTACAAATAAAGCATAATAATAATAATAATAATAATAATAATAATAATAATAAAATGTGTTTAAATATAAAATATGTTTGTAATATTTGTTGTTGTATCTATAAAAAAGTGGCACCATTCTAACACACTCCATACTGGGCTTTCTAATCTTCTGCTAATTACGATCACAAACCCTTGTTCCAACTTGCAACACCATGTAGTCCCAGCACTACCTGATAGCAACTAATGTCCCATCAACATGTTCAATCCTTTACAACTGCTCCTCATCCCCACCTGTATACCTCTGTGTAGTATGTAGACACTAATAAATCATAAGTTCCATTCATATATTTTATTATAAAATAATCTGAAGCATACCTTTACAGTATGTAATATGCTAAGAAACATAAGCTGCTTCCCAATGATATACAGTATTTAGAATTGTTGTTACTCTAGACTGCCCATACTATAATCATTTCCTTGTGATAGATACTACTATAAATAGAATGTACTTACCACTTATCACTGATGTACATGTTTTCCTATAGTATCACTATAGCAAGTGCTTGCCAAGTTCCCTGGCCTCTAGGGACCATATTGTTTTATGGAAACCTTAGTATAAATGGCAAAGCTTTCAGTCTTGAACCACAGTGAACCCAGCAATTACTTTGCTCACCGCCACTACAACATTAAGCACATCTGGCCCTATTAGTGACTTTGTCATAGAAAATAAAACCATAGCAAAGTCCTTGAGAAACGCTGTCAATTACAGAACATATTAATCAAAGAGTCACCATGACCCAAGAAGTTTTCATGACATTCAGTATATTTACCCGTGTGATCATGTAAATGTCATATGGCTACTTCATACAAACCAGCACTGCATATCAGAAGACATCATAATACAACAGTACAGTATAATCTGTTTTGTTTCTTTATTTCCTCTGCTTGATTACCATACATAAAGGACCACTGCAGTGTAATATTTTCTGAAGAACTTGACTTAATAGTGAACAAAATGTGTTTACATGGTTTAAAAGAAAATAATATTTTTGACTAGCTTTGTTTTAATGATGACAGACATCTTGTTTTTGTTTGTAACAGAATAACTGGGAGAAGTAGTAGGAACATTCAATGCAGATAAGGTTTCGCACTCACTTCTGTTACTAAAGGGCCTCTTCCATTAGACCCTTGTTAATTTAGTATTATTATTATTATTATTATTATTATCCTTTATTTATAATGCGCCAACATATTCCGCAGCGCAATACAGGGGTTAGGTACAAGTATAAACAATACCCCACAATGAAAATAATGTAAGACCCTGTTATTGAGCTTTCAATCTGATATACACTGTGCTTTCCCTAAAGCACCTCACAAGATTAAAACTCGCAAACTTACATTCTAAGGGTATGGGTAAGATACAGGAGAGTGAGAGATGCATAGTGAATGAAGAGGCTAAAGATGATAGGCTTTTTTGAATAGATGTGTTTTTAAAGAGATTTTGAAGGATCTGAGGCAGGCAGATAGTCTGGTGGTGCGAAGTAAAGAGTTCCAAAGAATAGGGGCAGCACGTGAAAAGTCTTGAAGCCGGGAATGAGAGGAGGTGATGAGAGAGGAGAAGAGAAGAAGGTCATTAGCAGAGCGAAGAGGGTGGGTGGGAGTGTATTTTGGGATGAGAGCAGAGATGTAGGAGGGTGCACTATTGTGGAGGGCTTTATATGTTAGGGTCATGATTTTGAATTGTATTCTAGACGCTATGGGAAGCCAGTGGAGTGCCTGACAGAGAGGTGCTGCAGACACTGATCATATAGTATGGTAGATGAGTCTAGCATTTTCCGTAGAGTACAGTGGGTATAATTAGCAAATTACAAATGACCTTAGACAGAGTCTAAGTGTAAGGTAGCGAGGAAAGGACAATAATGGCAAAATAAGGCTCCATAGGATAAACTGTCCTATCAAGTTATAGACATACTAGTAGTTTAAAATGGATCTAACCATGACAAAATCAGCCAGCTAAATATAAGATTTTGTCTAAAATGACTTTACATTCCTAAAATAACTGCTAATATTGTTATATTGTCACATACTTCACAAGTATGTACATTTTACAATTTTTTTACCATTTTTCCTTTAAATTGTCCTTCTCTGTAAAGTAAAATGACATATTCCACAAATGTAATTCCACTCATTACATAAATATATACATATGTGGCTTCAGAAGAACATCTGCTAATGTGTAAATATTGCTTCCATGTCTTGTGGAATCTACAAGAGGTAATTTTGCAAATCTTAATAACTATATGAGAAATGTTTGGTGCTGACAGATTTTTCATTGAAAATAAAGCCCTTTGTCATGTCACCAGCATCACACAGTTTACTGGGTAACCATGCTTACAGGAAAAATTTTCATTAAGCTAAGAGGATACAATAAAATACAATTCTGTTCTATTTATCCTTATACATAATCATAGTTAATCTAATGCATTCTGAGCAGGTAATAAGAGAGTACAACAGAAATTGCAATGCAAAACATCCATCTTGTTTAGCTCTGGAATTAATTTGCTTCAGAATCAGTGCTGGAGAATGTTATGTTCTTAGGGAATTTTAACTATAAGTGAGTAATAGTTTACATTTCCATTTTGATGTTAGAGCATCATCTATACAGCTTAGTGTGTCAGTCACCGAGATTATTCCTAACCAAGACATACATTCTCAAAGTTATTTAGTATTCATGTCTGTTGAAATGTATATAATTACTTTCTATTTGCTGATTACAGGCAAGCTATATTTCTATGAATGTAAAATATACCATTTCAAATGATGTTGGCACAGCTAAGAATACAAATGAAGGCATTAAAATAATACTAATAATACTACAACGAATAGTATTTTGTATTATTATTAGGTAAAGCACACACATAGTTAAAGGACCAATGTAGTCGTAAACTTAAAATACCAGCTTGGACATAAGCAACATGTTTTTAGAATGTAAAATGCAAAAAAAAGAAAAAAGTTTAAGTGATATACTTCCTCTGGTGGGAGGAGACTTCAGTTGCAGAGAGGAACCTTTCACCTGCACAATGAGAATGTTTAAGCTACAACTGCTAGTGCTTTCATCAGGATGAATGCAATGCTCTTTAGTTTACAAAGACATGCCCTGTTGAAGTATAAAGTAAAAAAAATAAAGGTGCTTTTTTTAATTTCTAAAACATTTGCCCATCATCAAGGTTAGTTATAGAACAAAACATGGGGGATTTTGTGATGGTCACTTAATGCACAATTTGGACCACATCACAGTAAATATCTTCTAAAAGCATGTTGAAATACATTTTGAAATTTGTAAACACATGCATTTTTCACTGAGACATCAATAAAGTAAAGTCTGGGTTCACATGTGTCACTGACTGCCCACTCCCAGACCCTCAGCTTCAGCTCTGTGTAGTGAGCAAATAAAAATTCAATCACTTATGGTTTTGAAGTCCGAGTTGCGATCTGACCCGCATTCCAGAAATAATGCAATATGAAAAAAAACATAAATATAATATTCTAGTACATGCGAGTTCTATTATATGTATTAACACATTGATTGCCGGGATCGATATAACACAGAAATTAAACATAAAATAAATATATTTTTTTATTGCAAATTTGCGAGCTTGAGAATATTGTGCTATTAATTTTAATACCTTTCATATCTTTCTGTGTAATTTAACATACAGTAGTGTGTTTATATTTGCTTTTTGCAGTGCTACTGACTGGTGATTAACCCCCTCGCGTGTCCTCTCTAGTACCCGTAGGATTTTTGGCTACATTTGCCATTTAGGGGTGTGAAAACATTTGTGTGCTTGAGGACTTGTAGCAATTTAATAGCGATTTGCAATTGTAACATTTACAGGCTTGAAAGATGAAAGGCTTAGGTGGGTCAGAGTTCCGATTTTGGCAACCACTGTTTTTCAGCCTGTAACCTGAAGATCGTTTGCGGGTAGCTAAAAGAAGCCAATTTAATAGCTGTAACTTTTGCGGGCTTCTTCATGGCTTCAGGAACTACAATTTGGCGAATTTAATAGGGCCCTTAATGTTTAAAGCTTGTTCTTTTAAAACAAAATATATAAAGCTCTTAACAACAATACCCCCCCCCCATTATATCATGGTCCCAATTACCCTCTTGGCTCTGCTAATGACCTTCTTCTTTCCTCCTCTCTTATCACCTCATCTCACTATAATAAAGGATATGTTACCAAGTGATCCAGGAGAGTACAAGTCCTTAATAGGTAGGTAGCTGTAATATTTTTTTAAATTATTCTTTCTGGTCACAGAAGACAATCCAGACACATGTCTCCCCAATCACTTTTCTTTAATGAATGTCACACACTAACAGTATAGTGAAAAAACAGTAAAACATTCCCATTAACCCACAGATAACACAGCCAGTTAGGAGACCCTGATGTAGTTTCATTTGGCACTAGCAAAAAGGACCCTGTTGCCTGAAAGGCTAACTGCATGGACATGTGGTCACTCCCCAAGAATCTTCAGAACATAAAGGAAACGGGCATCATCCAGTCTCTACCTCTGTGCATTTTTGTGAGTTTATCATTATTTTGAACTTTCGTTTGAATATTTGCTGATTTATAGCCACATTCAGCTCGTGTGTGCAACGTGAGACTCCCAACGGGTGCAAGCTTGAAATTTTGCAGATTTACAGTGCTATTAACATAGAACATGCTGCGAGTTACGGGCAAACCCGCAAACCATTTTTTGCTAGTTGGATATGCGACCGTGAACGTGATGTATTTGTCAAACTCGTAGTTATGAGTTTAGATGGACCCAATGGAAACAGAGATTGTCATAATCATGTCACTGAAAAATGGAGGTGGGATTTCAAAGTCTTATGGGTTTCAATTACGATTTACGATCGGACCCACATTCCAGATATAATGCAATATTGATAAAGCCGTAAATATGATATTCTATTACATGCGAGTTACAGTATATATATTAACACATTGACTGCCGGGATCAATATAACACTGAAAATAAACATGAACTAAAGTATTTTTCAGGGCAGATTTGCGAGTTTGAGAATGTAGTGCTATTAATTCTAACAGTACAGTAGTGAGTGTATATTTGCATTTACAGTGATACGTATTTGACTTTACCCGCCTTGTGGGTCCTCTCTAGCACCCATTAGGTTCTTGGCTCCATTTGCGAGTTACAGTGTTGAACACCAGTGATTTTGATGCAATTTATTAGCGCAGCTGGAACGTAGTGGATACGTGCTTGACAGATCAAAGAATTTGCAAGTTAGCAAGTCGAATTCTCACGTCCCGTAGGATTTTCTCGCTCCTACCCTGCAAGTCGTCTGTGGGCTGGTTTAAGAGGCCAATTTAATAGCCGTAGGTCTTGCAAGTTACGTTACGAGCTACGTTTTTACACGTTAGGGGAATTTAATGGAATTTAAATTACTAATCCTAAGTAATTTATCAAATTAAAATTTTCTTTTGACATGGTAATTTTTTAAATAGTGCAACTCATGGAGTGCTAATATAAATAAATTATATATATATATATATATATATATATATATATATATATATATATATATATATATATACATATATATATATATATATATACATATACAGGGTGTCTCAAAAAAATTATAAACACACATTATTACAGCCCACATCTGACAAAATATTTTCAAAGCCCATTATGCTTATGGGAAACAGGGAACTCGTATGTTATTGCGACATACAATGTGTGCTTACCAGGGGTTACAGTGTGATGTGGATTTCCAGTGTTGGGTTCAATTGGACCATTGTTTTTTGACAACACTGTAACTGGTAATGTTTATTTAGACTTGCTGCAGGATTCCGTTATGCTAGACATTCGCAAGATGTTTGCTGGTGAGGAAGATTTTTATTTCCAACAAGATGGAGCGCATCTCCACTACCATTGTGTTGTAAGGGCCTATCTTGATGAAAATTAGTTGAACAATGTTGTCATCAGTGTCTAGACCAGAACGGCGCCCAGTTTGAACAGAAGTGACAGACCATAACAATTGCACATGTTTCTCTTTCATATAAATTATGAATCTTGGATTACCTTAATTTTAAACATGTATTAATAAAAATATTCAAAGTGTATGTGTATATATATATACTGTATATGTAACAATATATATATATATATATATATACATACATATACACTATATATATTTATATATATATATATATATATAGAGAGAGAGAGAGAGAGATAGATATGTATATATATATATATATACAGTATGTATATATACATTATGTACATACATATATACATATACATACATGCATATAAATGCATAAATATATATATATGTATATATATCTACATACACATAAAAGTGAACTGAAACAAGAACTGTAAGAGGAAAAATGGTTTATTTATTGTAATTTCAGAGAAAATCTATCTGTGCACAAAAAACTAGAATTTAGAACTCAATAAAACAAAAAGGCAGAATCAGACAGAATAAAATGATACTGAATTGGCCCATGAAATCATACAAGCTGTGCACACTATTTCTCACTGAATGACTGTGTTGATCATACCAAGACTGGTTTCCACAGAATATTTGTTATATTTATGATACATAAGAATATGAATTGCTCATGCACTTATGGAAATTGCACCAATTATGTGAAATTCAGCAACACGTTGAGTTATAAATCCGAACCACCTCAAATAGTCATTTTAATTTGTCTGCTATGCTCTAAAAGAAACTTTTTCTGCTTTTTGATACTGTAAATTGAAGATCTTGGATAGCGATCATTATCCATTTAAAAAAAGTAATAGGTTTCCATGATATGGGTCCAGCACTCTAGGGACATAACGTCAAAGTGGAATGAGACATCCCAAGACAAATTTGCTCTACAGGTTATTTTTTATTTTGATGGGACACTATACCACCACTTCTTTCCTTATATGATGTGCCCATTATATTCTCCATTGGAAAATGGTATAAACATTGCCCTTTATGAACTGCAGTTTTGCTACAAAGGTTGCCAACAAAAAAGCCCTACACAGCTGCAGTCCAGTGTTCTGAGAGACAAAATAAAAAGCATTTTTCAAAAAAAATCTATTTAGTCGACACTTTGACATGCTGTAGCACAAAGGCTCTATTGCGGACAAAAAATACTTTTAACAAAAGGTTGCTTTCTGTTGTTGCTTTTTTTATCCTCGACAAAGTATGTTCTTCAGATTGCTAAATAAAGGACAGGAAACAGTTTTATCTTGTTAATCTTTAATAATTTCATATTTTTGACAATACGCTTTATTTATATCAAGACATAGCATCAGTCAGTCTTAATGTTATTTGTGTTTGTCTGATTTGATGCTTTTATTAATTTATCCTTTTTTATACTTTCATCATCTCTCTTTTATGGTTTAGAAATAATAATATTAATTACTATTATTATTATTATCATTATTATTAATAATGATAATGATAATAATATATAGATTTGTCATTAACAGCATATTTTAAGATATTAGAAGACAAAGGTGAGTCATCTTTGACATTTATAAATCCCTGATTTGAAAAATCAGTCACTGTACAGGATTTTTTTCCAAGCATTATACACTTTTATATTAGGATAGAGAAGTTGGTTGCAACAGACAAGAGGCATATGACAATGCAATTTAGAGTACAGCTATACCTCGTTTAATGCTGTAGATAGGTTCCAGGCAATAGGAGTGCTAAGCGAAACAGCTCTAAACGGGGCAGTCAACATGGGGAAGATAGGGATAGGGGAACTCATGAAAAAAAAAACACAATTTCAATGGTAATTTAAACTTTTTTTGTTTTATATGAACTTTAAACAAACAGAAAACATAACACTAACACAAACTGAACATTAGCAGAAATATAAACTTTAAATTATTGATGGTGAAGCTTCTGGCTCATCCTGGATTCTGTTTTCTTTGGAGAAAATAAAACTGTTTTATAGCAAATCAGAGCCTAAAAAAGGATCCAGCACACAAAAACAGCCATATAGCGAGGCAATGCTATAGAGAATCAGAGCGTTAAAAGGGATCCGGCAGGCAAAAACAGCCTTATAGCGAGGCAATGCTATAGAGAATCAGAGCGTTAAAAGGGATCCGGCAGGCAAAAACAGCCTTATAGCGAGGCAATGCTATAGAGAATCAGAGCGTTAAAAGGGGTCTGGCAGGAAAAACTGTGCGCTATAGCAAATCAGCTATAAATGGGGTAGCTTTAAGTGCGGTATACCTGTACTGTGATATTTAGAACTAGTTTTGTTACTGTCTTACAGCTAATGAGTAGTGATATCACTAAGGTTATTCTATTTACTTGGTTTACTGCAAAGAATAACAATAATTCAAGGCCTGTAATGTAAATATGTAGTTTTAAAGTCATTTATTAATATTTTTATTATAAGATTTTATTCTTGAAAATGATTGTTAATAAGTGTGTAAAACTATGCATGTAAACATTTAGTCTCACTAGGAGCATAGTTAAGCAGTATAAAGTCATAAGGCTATATATACACTGTATATATATATATATATATATATATATATATATATATGTATATATATATATATATATATTTTTTTTTTTTTTTTTTATTTTATTATTATTATTTTTTCCACATGAGAAAGTTTAAAAAATAGGTATCCTAAATCCATAATACTTGTGGGTGGGGGACCTGCACTTTGACAGGCCGAGAGCAGCATACAGCAGCATACAACCTAAATACACCACTATATATATATATATATATATATATATATATATATATATATATATATATATACATCCAACATATCAACAGTCGCATAGAAAGAAACTCACTTATTTTCCACATTTTCCAATTTTTTTCTTTTTATTTAAGTAACTGTTTCTTTATTGATAAGGAATATGTATTTATATCTGCTAGCTCATGCTAAATCCATCCTATGCTATGATTTCAAACTCTGTAATTCAACAATATGCTTAAAAGGTACCATGTATAAAGTGGTATTGGATTAGAGAGTGAAAATGCATTGTGGACTCATTTGCAGTCGTACCTGCACAATTTCCTGGTATTCTGAGCAGGATTTTTTTTTACTTATTAGCTGTCCAAATGTGAAGACAAATGTAATATTATATATATATATATATATATATATATATATATATAGAACAGAAGGGTGTATGCGGGGAAGAAGCACAATTTCTCCAATAGTGTAGATCAATAAAAATATTTATTTGTAAAACATACAAATATAAGGTAAAGCAACCAACTCACATTCTGTCACCTAAGACAATATGAGGTATTTAATTAGCATAGGTAACCATTCATGTTCCCGAAGCAAGATACTGGGTACCTGAAGGTGGTGACTCTTAGGGAATGTCCCATAGGTGAAGCAATAGGGGTCACACTAGTGTACCCACTATACAATATATCAATTTATAATGGGGTCTTCAATACTATACCATCATCATCTATTTACCATACATTGGATGCTCAGTAGAGAACCCCTCCCACACTTAGAAAGCTGTCAGTCTCTAATAGTGTGGTAGAACCAAAGAGTAAATTACAAAAATCTCTATATATATTTATATATTCTGACTAATCCAAGGTTCACCCTTATAATCTTGTACTTGTAATAACATTTTCATAAGGAAAATCAAAACAGAGACAGAAGAATTATAAAATGTGTAATATAATATTTATCCAACCTATGACAAATGCTTCTCTAGTGATTCTATCACACAGCGCCAGTAATGATAGAAGCTGATGCTGCGATGTAAACTGAATTATGAAGAGCCAAAAAAAGGATAAACAGCAATCTTACAAAATAGGTTGCTAAGAAAATTGTATTTTTTTAAAATAAAGTATATTGTAGTATTGTTTATCTCGCTGTACAATAGTCTGCTCGGTACTTTGGTCATTGCCATGGCCATCTGAACAAAAGAGAGAGGAGTCAGCCATATGTCTGTATGGTATGACTTGGGGATCTGACACAAAGGAAAGAAGCCACAACTGTATTACATCTACATATGAGATTTACAAGTGACTTTACAATTGACAGTTCCCAATATATAAAGATCAGAAGGGAATCTAAAGTTTGAACTGGGTGGACTAGAAGTATTTTATTTACTCTGAAAAAGTTAATAAAATAACCTAAAATTCATAAACATCACATATTCTAGATTACATACTCAAAGCCATGAATGTAACCGATAATGTTTAAAGAAAAGAGAAGAACGTTGTAAAATTCACAAACTATTTCCAGCTGTTTGAAATTAAGGGCTTTCTACACAAATCTTGAAATTTGTATATGCAAGTATTCATTGTTTTCATCTTGCCTGCTCCTGCCCGTAACTTCCTGAAGTGGGTGTGTCATTGAAAACTAACAAGATTCCTATTAGTGCTGCTCAGAGCGCTTCCTCTAAGCTCAACATTTTTCACTTAACCTGTCTTAAACCTTGATACTCATCACGGTAAGTTGGTGCTCATAGCTATTGCTAAAACCAATTTACATTACTCCTGATGGGAGTTTGTTGCTCAACCTTTTTTTGTACTCAACCTGCTGTCCAGAATGAATTAAGGTTGAGAACCAAGGTACCACTGTAATTACTTCCACTTTCCCAATGTATAGATACAAACTTCCTGTGTATTCAAAGTCTCCTCCCACCTCAGGAAGTTCAACTACCACTGTAAAGATCTCCTAAAAGCATGTTGACATACTTTTTGAATTTTTTAAATACGTGCATTTTTCACTGACAAATTAATACATTAAATCTCTGTTTACATAAGTCACTGGCTGCCCCCAGACAGACTCACAGCAACAGCTCCATGCAGTGAGCATATAAAAAAAAAAGAGTTAACCTTCTACAATTTCATCTGTGCAGTGAATGGACTCCTGGAATCACCTAAACAGTTCAGTCTTGAGTTAACTGTTCCTGCCCCATTCCTGAGTTCAAGGAAAACTACTATAAATCTTTGTCTTCACCATGCCTTCACCACATGGTTTGGCAATCATGGAACAGTCAGTAGGTAGGACACAGTGTGTTGGTAAACAGATCTAAAACTTTAGATTTTGTTTAGGTTTTATTAGTGTAATTAAAAAAATTGATCATTTTAACATACAATTGTGAGCTCTTTCAACACTACAAAGAGCACTTACAGTGAAGTAAATTCCATTTAATTCTGCCTAGGTGGAGTTCCCATTCTGGATCGCTATCTTGTCATGGTGAAGGGGCTTGTGTATTTCAATAGAGCTGTGTGCTATACCATATAGGGTCACCTAAATTGGGCAGGTCATAGCAGAGAGGTTAGACAAATCACTGTCCACTGGAGAAGAATCTGGCAACCCACTCCAGTAACAATAACAAGGGGGAGTTGTACCTTAGAAGTTGAAATTATTTTTAAAGTTAAGTTTAATCTTAGAAAAAGCTCTCATAAGTGCAATACATGGTGCAGTTCCTAGAAAATATCTTAGCAATCATATTGCCATTTATAGATATACTATCTACACTTTCATAGGGCCACCAACCGGCTCTTAGAAAAATGAATGTGTGCCTGTCTCCCTCTGCTTGCACAATGTGAAGTATATATTTAAAAAAGTCACACAAGGACTAATATTGATTGAGAGTACAGAAACTCCCTAGGCAGTATAATAAAAGTCTAAATTTATTACTTGCCTAATAAAAACATTAAAAAAAGCACTGTGGAGATCACAATACGCCTGATGCATTTCTCAAGGATACACAATGCTTTATAAGAGTCATATAATCAAGCAGAGCTGAGTAATGGTTTTCATAACTGGTTGTTAAAGATACAGATGAACCAGTTTTCAAAACCTAGAATTAATAAGTGACCTCTAACAATATCTTTCACTGTCATTTTTAATATTTAACAATAATAAGCAATCAATCAGAGATCTAAAGCAAGTGGCAATTCTCTCTATACATAGAACAAAATGAACCTTTATATAGTCCTGTGCTTCTCCATAACTGATGATTTGTAAGGGTATCTCAATGCAATCATATCTGGAAATACATAAACTGTTAAATAATATACCACTGCTACCATCTCAAAGAAGAATCTGGTGGGGGGGGGGGGGGGGAGGTAGTTCTCAAAGTGGAGAACAAGGGGGGAAAACAGTGGAATTCAATATATTCACATCCTATGTTTTCTATAGGTACTCTTTATCAGTTAAATATTATCTTAGCTTGATAAACTGGTCCCATGGAAGTGAAACCAATCGGCATATTTAAACTCCTCTTAACTACACTTACACTTGCTTATCCCGACATTAATCCCAAAGTAGTTGGAATCGATTCAACAATGGGGGAATTTACTAAACATTTTCTCATCTGGGATGAGGTGAGAAGGGCTGTGGTCTCAGTAAATCAAGAGATGAGCATGAGATGAACTTGAATTCCTCTTAATGTGACACACACTTAAAATGATAGATTTAATTTTTATAAAACCAACTTAGGGTCATATTAAATTCCAAGACAGTATCTCCAACGTGAAGCTCGTAATGGCTGCGTGCTTGAAATTTGGCCAAGTCACGGTTCTATTAAATTAGAAAGGCTGCGAGCTACGAGCTGGAGATGCAAAACTGCAAACCATTTGCTGGGCAGCAGCCTTGTGGGCTAGAACTTAATCAATTAAGCAAGCCTGTAGTTATGGGTTTAGATGGAGCCAATGGAAACAGAGATCGTCAACATTGTCTCACAAGAAAATGGAGGATTGATTACAAAGTCTTACGGGATTCAATTACAATCTATGAGTAAACCCACATTCCAGTCAAAATGCACATTGATTGCCGGGATCAATATAACACTGAAATTAAACATGAAATTAAATGTTTTCTGAGACAATTTGATGGGCTTGAGAATGTTCTGCTATTAATTCTAAGACCTAACATCACTTTCACTTTTAACAAAAGTACAGTAGTGTGTTTTTATTTGCATTACAAGTGCTACTTATTGGACTTTACCCTCCTTGAGGGTCCTCTTGAGCACACATTGGGCTTTGGGCTCAATTTGCGTGTTATGGGCTTGCTCGCGAATGACTCTGTTGCAATTTAATAGCTGAATTGGACAAGTAGCGGTTACAGGCTTGACAGATCAAAGGATTTATAGGCTTGAAGTTCAACGTTGCTCAATTCATAGGCTTTTCTCGGCCTTGCTGCATTTTAACCCGCAAGCCATCTGTGGGCTGCCTGACGGGGCTAATTTAATAACAAATATCTCTAAAATCTATTTAATCTATCTATCGATTTAACACATAGCCCGAATTTAATGTGGCTGCTAGTTAGAGAGTGTGTAATTATTGTAAGGATAAAAATAGTAGTTCTTACAGGTGAATTTAAGTAGATATTACATAGCTCCTGCAGGTTAGTTCCAGTAAGGGAATAATGATATGTAGCAAGGGGGCTTGTTGCGTAAGGGAAATATCCTGTGAGTGCTTGCAATGGTCCTTACGTCATATGTAAGCAGTTTGCTGATGAATCTACAAGTCAGAACTAAAGACCTCTAGCATTTCCCATAGCAACTGCAATAAAATCTTACTGGGCTATTAAATGGTTCCTGTAAGATCTTACGGATACCTCGTTAGAGGATTTGTCATGTAAGAGAAATAGCTTATGAGTTATTGCAAGGCTCCTTATGAGTACACTTAAGCAGATGTGAGTGTTAAGTTGTGATTCAGACCAAAATACCAGTAATACTTATAGCAACCCTAGTAAAGTTAATGAACATCAGTAAACATTGCAACAGCAAAGAGATTGAGTTTATGGAAGTCAGGGCTAATGACCTGTAGCATTTCCAGTAGTATCTCGAGTGACATTAATAAACATCAGTAAATATTGCAACATTGCGTCTGTGTGTCTTTCTCATTCAAGCATTGACACGTTTTTGTGGTTTCTTATTGTTTTCAAATGAACATTACAGTTAAGTCATGTCATTTTATATGTTACTTTTTAACTTATTACGTGTTATTAAATGGCAGGGGATACACATGTGGGTGAATAGCAGGTGGGACCTAACATTAGTTGGGTGGTAGTGTGTGCAATATTTGTCATTTATTCTTCATTTGCAATATTTCATAGGGTTGTGTTAACCATTAAAAGGCTTATTTTATGCTTTAGATGTTTAGACTTCAATGTTATTTTATTCATGAAAAATGCTTCTTTAGGTTATTCTACAAGAATAACCTAAAGAAGCATTTTTCATGAATTCTTTTTACTTCTTCTTGGACCACTCCTTAAGTCACTAGTAAGTATTCTCTAAATGGTTCTCATAAAAGTTTTTCTGCTCTTGCGGGAGGATGAGTTTACACATAGGGACTTGTCATGAGCCTTCCAATAACACATAGGATGTTTCTTAACCCTTACAGGAGCTATGCAATATCACTCCAGTTTCAATTTCCCATAACATCAGGAACCATATCATAAGTAGTGGTCACTTTTGCTCATAAGGGTTTGCTGCCGGTGGAATTGAATTTCTCTGTAGCTTCCTTCATTTATTGGAGTCCTTAAGGGAGACATGTAATTGAGCCCATACCTGGCTGCTTCAGACATAGTTCCCTAATGCAGAGTGGTAAGTAAATAGTGATTGGTACATTAGTATATATTCATCACGTGATAAAATCTTCAATGAATTCGTAAAAATAGCTCGCCCTGTCCGCTAAAACGTTCTGCATCACATTGTATATCATTATACAGTATATTCTGCATCACATTGTATAGTAAGGAACTATACCTCAGTTTATTGGCTATTCTACCATAATACTTTTCTTGCACAGGGTAGCAACTATATATATAAGTTATTATTGTTACTGTAACCTAAAGGACCACTGCAGTGCCCTAACAAGGGGAGCTAGTTATTTTAATAGTGCATTGATCATTAATAAAATTCCAATTTATAATAGTAATGTTCAATATTATATTAATTTTCAAAGATTACAGTATCTGCCTCCAGCTGAGTGTTTGTCTCTTTCCTGAGCGGGTCATTAGTGAAAGTTCGGGAATTTTGATTGAGAGGCAGGTCTAAAGGGTTTTATGAACAACCAAAATTGATAAGAGATAAACAATCAATGATAGGTTGTCACCAGCAGAAAAAACTCTAACACAAGGAAGGAATTTTCTAAGCAGCTCAAGTGGTGAGATGAGGTGTGGAGGGCTGTTTATGGTAAACATTATGTCTGAGAATGTGGCCTTTACTTGGTAGACAAAATCACCACCCGCCACATTGCCCTTATAGTGGGTGGATACTAGCAGCTGCTAAGTCGTAACTTTGATATTAAGTTTAATACTTAATATAGCTTCTTTTTTTTTTTTTTCTTTGATTATTAATTTTATTAATGGCAAATAACTAATTTAAACATCAAGCTTATGTTGTGGTCCTTAAATAATGAATATACTGTATGTAGAGCACTGTCATATATTATCAAATATAATTGCAGATAAAAGTAAATTGCCCAACTTAGTAGATGTAACTGCTAGTCTATGCACCCTGCCACTTCCCTGTTTAGTGGGTACAGGTAACTGTACAGGTGTAGCACACCCTCAACATGCCCACAGGCTGTCTCTTGCTGCATTTAAAGAATTGTTAGCCAGCTGGCATATAATGATTACATTCCTACCACATCATCATTTAGTACGTCCAGCCCAGCCTTTTGTTTGTGTCATCTTCTATACATAATGAAATGTTACTGGTTTGTCTTTTTTATATTTTTCTATAAAAAGTTGTTTGTATTGATTGTTCAGTTGTTCTGTATATTTATTCACATCCCTGCCCCGTTTTGCAATAAACGCTTTGCTTTGAGGCTGCACAATCTAACATAATGTTCATAAGAAGACACTTGACATTTCTCAAGAACACTATTTACAAACACAAATCAGTTTTCTACATTATGTGAAGGCACATATATGGCCATTATGTGAAAATGAAGCAGTGAAATAGTGACAGGCAAAATAGTATAAAAAAGCATTTTCACTGAAGTTATACGAGATATAATAGAATATAAAAAGAGGCTGTCTTGGGTACCTGATGCTCTCCCTTTAAGTTTACTACACATATGATAATGCGCTCATATATTTATCATATTATGCTGTCAGGTTAGAGACGTCCTTGGGGTATCACATGCATTTCTGGAGAAAAGAAGGAATCCATAGTTATAGGCTCTTATTCAACTTCTGTATATGTTAGAGACACCCAACAAACACATGTTGCCTACAAAGTGGTTTCTGTAAGCTTCGATATACTGTATGATTGAGGTTGTTGCTGAATTATAAAGTATTGTTCATTGCTTTTGTCATCTACAAATTGACCACTGCCATATAGTCGCTGCTTTTTGCTTCACTACCAAACATATTACTACTATGAAATATTGTACACCAGGACTCACATTAAGTCAAACCATCACATTACTCCTGTCCTTTAGTTTCATCATTGTCTTCCTCTTAAGTCTTTTATTGATTTTACATTTTTTTCTTTTGACCTGCATAGCTTAACATGGCCCTTGTCCATCTTAAATTACTCTTCTGTAGTCCCTGGTCACTCTTTAATATCCGGAGGAGGTAGTTTATGCCCCATTATCTAGCTTTGCACAAATGTTTTCTTTCTGATTAAATAATCGCGTTGAACTGTGAAGAAGCTTCACAAAATTAATTTATAGGTATTATATGACAGTAAGATTACAGATTTAAAGGGGGTTGGAATACACATGTTTCTATCATGCATTTAAAAGAGCCTGTTTTAATCCTTAAAGTTTCTTTTATTTTCCTGAAAAAAATATTTAGTCAAACTTGCTTAAACTAACTGGAAACTAATAGGAAATGCCATAGGAAATATCTCAGTGTGAGCACCACTCTAGATCTCATTGGCTGACAGGGACAAGCCCCATTCAGAGCTGTATATTCTAATTCATTTTTAAAAAATAAACACAAGTTTCAGCATTATCAAATGCCCTCTTTTAGATACAGGACAGAAAAAAACACCTTTAATGCTAGATTTACTTATTTTTGTACTTTCTAAAAATCATTTAGCGGCTATCAATATCATTCAATATTGTAAATATGGGACTATAGTTTTCTTTTATCAAAAGCCTCTAAGAAGTAGTATGTTACATTAAAACATTTTATTAACTGTGACTAGATCATGAAAATACCTTTTCTGTTTTTTATGGAGAAAGGTTTGAAAGATAATGTAGATGCATAGTGTTACTTCATAAACATTTAAGTATCTTGCTTTGGCTATGCAATATAAACCCCCCAAACAGCAAATGAGTACCTATAGGTGGTACTTTTGCACCCCAAAGAATAAACAGAAGGGAAGCAAATCTATATTTTATAAAATATTAAATATTTCAGTATAAGTTACAATTCTATTCTAAATCAATTTAGCTGAATTACCCCCTTCACTCTAAGGACCTCATTCAATTGCGATTCGGTCAATTGAATAGGGTTCTAAATAAGAACAGAGCATATTTTTTTAAAGAAGTTTTTAGTTAGTGAACTTCTATCCAAAAGCAAAGTCTTCACTAAAAAATTATTTAAAAAAATATGCTATGTGCTTATTTAGAGCCCTATTCAATTGGCCAAATCGCAATTGAATAAGGCCCTAAGACGGACTTGAACTTTACTATACTGCAACGTGTTTCTTGATTTGGCAATTGTTTGGTTATAGTTTAAACTCCACTTATTTTAAGATGTGCTGCACGTCAGCTACTCCTGTTCAAAAGTAAAATAAATATGTCTGCCTTTAGGCCCTTGTTCTGACTCAATGCTCATAGCTGAATAAAATAAAAAATTCAGAGATTTTCCCCAGTCAGCACCCTAAGATGCTCAATGACACAGTAATCACCTCCTCAGATAATGTATATCTATATACAATCAAGTATTTTGTTAATCTGTAGTTGCTGCTGTTATACAAATCTATGAATGTCCACGTTCAAAACAATATATAGCTCATGCAGACACCTTTCAAATAATGATTTTATAGAATGCATAAGGAATTTGGAGAAAAAAATGTTCTAAATCATTGGTTACCATATTACTTCCATTAGTGTAATAATCAAGGGCAGATCTACCGCCAGTGCACCGGGTCCCTGCTCTGGGGGTGGGGGGTGAGAGTGCTGCCTAAAAATGTATATATACAATTTTTCTAAATATTTTGTGTAGTGAGGGGCCTCCTGTAGCCTCCCCATCCTGGCTAACCCCTCAAGCCCCCTCAACTGCTCAAACCCCCTCCTACCCCATGGATGGAATGGTAAAAAAAATGATGTTTGCGCAGGCGTGTTTGTCACCGAATCCTGCTAAAAGCTTCAGGGAGGAGTTCAGGCATGAGGCAAGGGGTCATATATACTGTAGTAAATAAGAAAATAACATGAGATGCACTCGAGATGCTTAGTAAATTCCCCCTTTTTCTTATTGAGAACGTCATAAATACATACATATTGATGCAGATCCATCAACTGCTGTTTCTTGATAAAACATTAAAATTTGTCTTTTTCTTTACAGTGCTCTTTTCACCGTTGTACAGTCTGGATATATTTTACCACATTTTAAATTATATTTCAGATCTCTTCTACATTGTTTTCTGTTGTTATGGATGTTTTTTTAAAACATTTTACAAGATAAGGAATATCAAGTATTTATACTTTTCTCTTATCACAAATTTTAGACAGATGGTTTCATAGCAGGACTGATTAATATATGTTTAATATCTTGTACTTCTTTGCTTTCATAAATTACTAATTGTATTGTTTATAATAAATTACTTATACATGATCATATTGATCAAATATGCAAATATGTGCAAGGGTGTAAAGTCACTATGTCAAAATACTGATTCCTAACCAAGGGCATAGGAATAAAAAACATCTGACAAAATAATAATATTATAGATATATAGGTTTATAGATATTTATACTATATATAGATATGTAAATATATATACACATGTGTAGATAAATATATTTACACATACAGTATATATAGATATATATATATAGTAAATAAATAGTACAGCTGTATTCACATTTTAATGTCTAAAACAAGTAAAAAAAAACTGCTTCCAGCTCAGAGTTCCGAGAAAATTATTACACTGCATTCTGGGAAGCTGAGCAGGAACATGCAAATTTGCCCACAAATGCCTTGCTCTTCAATCCATAGCCCATTTTAAACATGGCTTCCTTTAAGCTTATGCCTGCTGTATTACACAGCTTTTATGCAAAGCCAAGGTTGGATTATACACAAGCTGTGAATCCTATCCACTTACAGCTGTTTCAAGCGTACTGGCTATCATCAGCATGGAGCAGGATCTCAGCCTGTGTTGTGGATCTTATGAGTAGGGAGTTCACCACAAAAATCATTTATAATATGGTGGGCAAAAGAGAGATAGAAGCCCTCCACCGTACAGTAGTACAGTAATACAGTAGTACAGTAGTACATCTGTGTTCACATTTGAATGTCTAAAACAAGTTAAAAAACCTGCTTCCAGCTCAGAATTCAGGGAAAAACAGTTATTACACTGCATTCTGGGAAGCTGAGCTGGCACATGTAAATGTGCCCACAAATGCTTCGCTCTTCAATCCATAGCCCATTTTAAACATGGCTTCCTTTAAGCTTATGCCAGCTGTATTACCTTTTATGAAAAGCCAAGGTTGGATTATACACAAGTTGGGAATCCTATCCATATATACATATATATATGTATTTACAATAGGGGAGGTAGGTATCTTATCTCTCCTTATATCTCTCCTTATATCTCGCTTATCTCTCCCTATCTGTCCTGATCTTCCTGTCCCTCCCCAAGCAGTTCCCCAGTAGCTCCTACTCATGTTCTCTCCTTTTGGCCAGATAGTTCTCATAGCCTGGTCTCAAGAGATTGCGCAAGATTATCTTGCGTTATCTCGTGAGACCCGAGTATGAGAAAGTAGCCAAAGGACAGCTGGTGAGGGGAGCTGATGGAGGAAATTAATCATCTGGGGGGGATATGTCCCTTCGACCTCCCCGGTTCCATCGCCCCTGTTCTTGACTGCAAGGATGTGGGAAAATGAATCTAATGAACAGCTAAATATTGGAGAACTCGTTAGGTATTCACAGGATATGAAGACAACTAAAAGACATCAGAAAAACATTGAATCCAAAACGTAATAACAAGTAATAAGTTAATTTAGCAGTAATTTTAAGAAAAAAAAGCACTTTTTTTCATATGCTTTACCGCTCTCTTTGGTACAGAGCATATATGGTGACTTGAGAATACCTTTGACCTCTAGTCTTTTTAAGATTTTCATTCTCCCATGCCCCAGCTCAAGTACAAGAGTCCTAAGCCCCATACTGTTATATGCTCTGTTGCTTGAATCTACTACTGTGAAATATTTTAAGGTTTTTGATTTAGTGGCTGAATTTCCACTTTACATATGCTTTTCCACCCTCTATCTGATGGTGCAGAGGACATATGGTGACGTCTTGATCCTTTCATTTGGTATGGCCTGAAATGGCAATTTCCTTCATAGAAGCCACTATGAAGCGGGTCACAAAGGGGAATGATTTTTAGATATCATATGTGCTTGAACCTAAACTACGTCTTATTCAGAATTTGCCTAATACTTGACTAATAAACATCACAGTGGCGAGTATTTTCTTTGTATGCTAACTGAATTTATGTTCTTACTTATGATTTACAGAGGAAAGTAAGTTACCTATTGTAACGGATCTACTGGCACCCCGACCGGGTACCTCCGTTGATAGACGCGTCCTAGTTTGTGCCAAGGCCTACAAGCACCGCACCGGACACCAAAACCACCACAGACTCCAAGGATAGTACATCAGGAACAAGCGTTCAGTAGTTACAGCTCAAGGGAGTATGCAGAAGCATAGCAATCCCCAGTATGATAGCGATCCCCTCAAATAACGAGACGAGGCTACGTTTTGAAGGGTCAAGAGGAACTATCTTTTAATGACAGGGAATCTCCTTTTATGCAATGTTTCCCTCTGAAGGGCTACACCCACATAATTATCACAACAGCCAATTATCTGCATGGTTCAACCCCCACGTCTCCTCCCCTCAGATAACAGGTAACACAATTAAAACAGACACAATTTTAACCACATTCTGGATGTACCCCAAATACAGGGGGTACACCTTTAAGCCCCGCACCATTCAATATCTCTCACCCAGGGGAACAACATATACAAAAATGGCATGAATCAGACCAGGGGTTCAAAAGTTAGTAAAAGTATGTTTTTACACATAACACACAGACATTGCACATATCCCCCACACAATACACATATAGGACAATAGGTGAGTCACACCTCCCTGGCAACTTGGATACAATCAGACATTAATTAGATCATTCTTATCAGACAATGAAAACACTTTGAAAATGCAAGGATCCTTTACAACTTTCTTATCTCTTGAATCTCTGTAACAGGATTATCTATTAGCCTAGGTCTGCAAACGTCTGGCTAATATTCTGAGCCAATATATTCTTGTAGAACATCAACCAACATATATATAGTAGGATCATATTTTAACCATAATAATCATAAAACAGTTTAAAACAGTGATGGGTTCCGCTACACACCTCCCCCGTGACCATAAGCCGGCATACACGGTCTGATCCCAACGGATCGGCCGGGGGATGTCCGGACAAAAGTATTTGTTGGTCAATTCTCTAGTTTGACAACCCATCAGCATTACTGCAATTCACATTTACTCACATTTCCCATATCCCCAGATAGCTGGGATCTGAGCGCACAAAACCACCGAATAGCGCTCAGATCCTCTTCACACAGTTCAATTGCCATGTAGCTAAAGTCTTTCCCATAGTCTTTCATTATATGAATGGGCTTCATGTCACAGTTATCTGGGGTATCATGGTTCACACAGGGCAAGTACAGAATGACCCCCCTGTATGTAAAGGGCCAGAATGAGTGACTTACACTCTGGTATGGCCGAACACTGGTTCCAAAGGGCAATATGTACCAGGGCCATAGTCGCAGGGCAGGAGGCTGGCAAACAGTCCTCTCCAAGCCAAAGTGGCGAAGGGCACTTCGTCACACATCTCCCCTTTGGGGGGAAGTCTAACCAGGCACCTGGATATTTTGCTGGGGTGATGGTGCAACACGCTGAGGGGACTTGAGGGGCAGAGGCCAGCGGCACTCTGCCCTGATGCCAGCTCTTCTGCTGGTAGTACCTGCAGGACCTCCTGCTCTGTACAAGGGACAAAGGGAGGGCAGAGGCCGACTGCACTCTGCCCCGCTGTCAGCTCTTCTGCTGGGGTACCTGGGACATATTCCGGCTCAGTAGCCAGGGAAACTTGGGGGTCAGTGGGGGTTAACATTTCCTCTGTTAACCCTGGGGCCACATTATAAGTTAGCTGGGGAGGGGAATTTGTACTTACCCCCTCCTCCGGTTGTCCCAGTGAGGGTAGTTGGGGATCTGGACAAGCTGTGGGCGCAGAGACCACGGTCCCATCGGCGCCGTCTGGGAGATTGGTGTCTCCCCTGGTTAGGGTAAACTGTCGCTGGGGGGGAAGGACGACACCTTTGGCCCCCTGGGGTACCCACTGCCGCTGTGGAGGAAGGTCGACACCTTCTGCTCCCTGGGGTTCACACTGCCGCTGAGGGGGAAGGACGACACCTTCTGCCCCCTGGGATTCACACTGCCGCTGGGGGGGAAGGACGACACCTTCAGCTCCCTGGGGTACACACTGCCGCTGGGGGGGACGGCCGACACCTTCAGCTCCCTGGGGTACACACTGCCGCTGGGGAGGAAGGACGACACCTTCAGCTCCCTGGGGTACACACTGCCGCTGGGGAGGAAGGACAACACCTTCTGCCCCCTGGGGTTCACACTGCCGCTGTGGAGGAAGGTCGACACCTTCTGCTCCCTGGGGTACACACTGCCGCTGGGGGGAAAGGACGACACCTTCTGCCCCCTGGGGTTCACACTGCCGCTGGGGAGGAAGGACGGCCCCTTCTGCTCCCTGGGGTACACACTGACGCTGGGTGGGAAGGACGACACCTTCAGCTCCCTGGGGTACACACTGCTGCTGGGGGGGAAGGATGACACCTTCGCCCCCCTGGGGTACACACTGCCGCTGGGGAGGAAGGACGACACCTTCAGCTCCCTGGGGAACACACTGCCGCTTGGGAGGAAGGACAACACCTTCTGCCCCCTGGGGTTCACACTGCTGCTGGGGGGGAAGGACGACACCTTCTGCCCCCTGGGGTTCACACTGCCGCTGGAGGGGAAGGACGACACCTTCTGCCCTCTGTAGGGCCGGTAGAGAGACCTCGGTCCCATCTCTACCTGCCATCTGGAGGTCATCCCAGGACCAGTCAATAAAGTCTGGTTCTGCTTGTCGAGTAGGTTGGGGCTGCACGAAGCTGAGCAGGTGTTGGTAGTCCTGCTCCAGCTCCCACTCTCTCGTTACCAGGTGGGTCATGTCTTTGCTCACCTCGCCTTCGTCATCCCAGACATACATGCCCATCCGGTAGTCGTAGATGTCCCAAAACCTAGACCCCTCCGTGCTGCCAAGATCAATATCGTCCTCCAAGGCATCCCATAATAAACCCGGGCCATCATAATCATCCCCCTCCGGTAAGTCGTGTTCAGACGTCCAGGGGGTAAGTCGAACGGTATGCCACCAGAGGGCCTGGTATGCGTTGTCTAGCCAGAGCTCTCGCCATACCAGGGTTTCTAGTCTTGTCACCCACTCATCCAGGGGCTGCTCTCCCAATAGATACATCCGCATCGCCACACGCTTCTGTAGCCGCTGCTCATCACTGGGGAGACTCTCACCTCGCCGCCATTGGGCATCTTCCAGGGCATCATACCAGAGTTCCTTTCTGTCTGCATCCCTGTAGTCTGCGGCCGCCTCCTCCTCCTCATCATGAAACGCTGTCTGAAAACTAGCCGGTTCCATCCTGCTGTAGCCAGGGGCGCTGTACGGATACTAGCGTTGCCCTCAATTTGTAACTCCAAACGTTACCGGTGTCTCCGTGCTGCTTTTCCTCTTACTAGGACGCCATCCCACCACTGCCATCCAATGTAACGGATCTACTGGCACCCCGACCGGGTACCTCCGTTGATAGACGCGTCCTAGTTTGTGCCAAGGCCTACAAGCACCGCACCGGACACCAAAACCACCACAGACTCCAAGGATAGTACATCAGGAACAAGCGTTCAGTAGTTACAGCTCAAGGGAGTATGCAGAAGCATAGCAATCCCCAGTATGATAGCGATCCCCTCAAATAACGAGACGAGGCTACGTTTTGAAGGGTCAAGAGGAACTATCTTTTAATGACAGGGAATCTCCTTTTATGCAATGTTTCCCTCTGAAGGGCTACACCCACATAATTATCACAACAGCCAATTATCTGCATGGTTCAACCCCCACGTCTCCTCCCCTCAGATAACAGGTAACACAATTAAAACAGACACAATTTTAACCACATTCTGGATGTACCCCAAATACAGGGGGTACACCTTTAAGCCCCGCACCATTCAATATCTCTCACCCAGGGGAACAACATATACAAAAATGGCATGAATCAGACCAGGGGTTCAAAAGTTAGTAAAAGTATGTTTTTACACATAACACACAGACATTGCACATATCCCCCACACAATACACATATAGGACAATAGGTGAGTCACACCTCCCTGGCAACTTGGATACAATCAGACATTAATTAGATCATTCTTATCAGACAATGAAAACACTTTGAAAATGCAAGGATCCTTTACAACTTTCTTATCTCTTGAATCTCTGTAACAGGATTATCTATTAGCCTAGGTCTGCAAACGTCTGGCTAATATTCTGAGCCAATATATTCTTGTAGAACATCAACCAACATATATATAGTAGGATCATATTTTAACCATAATAATCATAAAACAGTTTAAAACAGTGATGGGTTCCGCTACACCTATCTTTCCTTTTCAATCATGTGCCTATGTCTCCATGGAAAGAGAAAGGCCGACCCGAGATGTACCATTTTATGGAGAGGTTGACAAGACGCTGTATGTAATTGCCAATTGAAATTTTAAGTTTTTAAGTAACCTAGACTTGGTCTTATTGACCAATATCTAAATATACATGTTTACAAATTAGTAATCAGTAATCAAATTCCTTTTTTACTCTCCAAATACTAGAAGTCAAAAGTGTGTGTTCATAACAGATATAGCAAAGCAGAGATATCTGACAAATCATTGTGCAATATACAGTACCGCTATTACTGAAGGGACCTTTACAATAATTATAATTCAGATTTTCTCTGATTTTACTCAAGACTGATTGTTTCTTTTCACAGTAAGTAATTTAGTAAAAGTAAATTGCTTTGTACATGGTAAAAAAGAAATGACAGCAGATAGTAACTAATTTGAAACTTGATTATCCCCCATTTTCCTACCTGCGTCTTCTTTGGTCTAATAAATGCAATCAATACCTTGTGGTTATCTGTCTTTTATAATATGTACAATGTCTATTTTTATATCTGTTACAATACACCAGGCACATTTTTATCTATAGTAGGTTTTTTCTCTCCAAGTTAATTAATGCTCACAATGTATTTCTGAGTTCCCTGCACACAAGAGAAAGCAGTAAATTCAGTCTTTAACATTATATAATTATTTAGTGGTATATTAAATGATAAATGTGTTATATGAAACTTTTGCTCACAGAAAAAAAAACTGCGCCGGCATATTATTATCTAGATGTGAGTGAAATGGTGAAACACACTATAATAGCTTTTAATAATGTATATCAAGTATTTATACTTTGTTTTATCACAGATAGTTGCATAGCAGGACTGAGTAATATATGTTTAATATCTTGTATCTCTTTGCTTTTATGTGTTACTATTTGTATTGCTTATTGTAAACTACTTATACATGCTCATGTTCTTCATATTTGCAAATATGTGCAAGTGTGTAAAGTGGAAATTCAGCCACTAAATAAAAATACTGATTCTTCATTACTAGGCTATTTCTTTATATGTATTGAAAGTGTTAAAAATGATATATCTAATATACAGCTAAATATTGGAAAACTCATTCCTTCACCTGCACCAACCTGTGCAGCTATAATATTTAATGGATACACTGTTATAATAAATGTAAAAAATTTACATCAATTAAGGATGTATACACTGTGGGCCTCATTCAATTGTGATTTGGCTAATTGAATAGGGCTCTAAATAAGCACATAGCATATTTTTTTAAAGAAGTTTTTAGTTGAAAACCTTGCTTTTGGATAGATGTTTACTAACTAAAAACGTCTTAAAAAATATATGTTATGTGCTTATTTAGAGCCCTATTCAATTGGCCAAATTGCAATTGAATGAGGGCCTTTGTAATCTATTTTTCCAAAGTCACATGGAGCCACTGAAGTCCTTTAACTTACTGGTATATTAATTCTCCTATGCCCTTACATTCATCCATATTTTATTACTTAATTTTATCTTTAATGCTCATTTTACTATCTATCATAATTTTCCAAGCCTATTTCGTACTTGCTATAAAAAAAAGTCTATGATTCCCATCTTCCCTAGACATCCCCCTTTTGTGCATGTTACACAGAGGAAAGCTTCTGTTTGTATTATTATATAGTGATTAATGCTACATCCAACTGCTAGAAAACAGTTCACATCCATTGAAAAGAAGGGGACTAAAATGTCTAGAAAGGCTGAACTGTATGAAAGACTTGTGTTCGTTCTGTATAAATTAATGTTTTTTTGATGTTTTTGTTGTCTTTGCCTCTGCTTTCATAGGCCACAATTTATTAATGTCATTAAACCCTGTGCATTTCCTTATAACATAGTGCTATATAAAATTATAAGGAAAAGTAATTAATCTTCCTACTTCTCTAGTCAGAAGACATAATAATTAAAATGAAGAAAGTCACTGAGTCTTCTTATCTCATCAAGTTATTAAAGCTATCTCATAACATAAATGTGCATGTTTTCCATAAGCTCTCACAGTAAATCTACACTCTTTAATTATGAATCAGATGCATAAATCCAATTGTAATGTATTTTTTTTAATTAGAGTTAACCTCAATGTTGCTATAATGCTGACATAGCCGTTAAAAATAGTCACTTCGGCAAAAATATGCAGTATTTTTTATCATTTAGTGGCAACAATGTGCTGCCATTAATATGGTCTTTTAAATTATTTTTACAATCCCGATGGAGCCTTTTAGCACCATTCAAAGCCTGTCATCTCCAATCTTCAATGTACAGCAAAGAATAGGGACGAGCTGTAAAAAACAGAATAGCGTGACGGGCACTTGCATTTTCACCTAGATTGCAAAAGTGGTTAATGAGTTCAATGTTGGTGATATTTGTTGACTATATTAAGCTGCATACGCAGTCTCTTGAAGCCCTCATACAGTATGTGCAGTTTATGATAATGAGAACAAGAATAGAAATAAATGACTGCATGGTCTGTCTGAAATTTCCATGTAAATTGCATTGCTTTAACCACCGTTGGTTTAGGAGCAATTGAAGTGGGTTTTTCAAGCTTAAGCTTAACAATACAAAGATGTTTTAGTCAGCATCGTGATTTTCAATGGCTCTTTCTTACACATATTTAAGAAATCAGGACAACATGTTAATAACAAGTAAAAATCAGTAGATTTTGCATCTTAAGGCTGCATTGCAATGAAAAGAAAACCTGATGTTTAATTCATTTGATTATCTTATAAACTGTCCCTTTTTAGTTTTCCAGTGGATTTTGAATTCCATAAAACACATTTGACTTTTGTCTTCATGTAAACAGCCAACATGCTCAATGCATATGCAATGAGACCTTCAAACTGCACTTAAATTTTTTTTTTCCTACTTTGTAAAATTACAAATATTGCATTAAAATTAGTAGGGATGACAACAGCTTCTCACTAATGAAAATGACAGCATATTAAAACTTCCAAAGGCACATTGGATACATGATTGTATTGTTTGCTGATTTCAGAGTACATTTAGAGCTATAAAACATTCTTTATGAGCCTTTCTGGGTTTTTTTCTACATAGTCATGACTTTGAATATATTGATTTGGGACTAGGAAGGTTATTGCCCAAAGAAAATAGCCATGCCCTGAAAAAAAAGCTGTAACTTTGACTTATAATACAGCCTCAAGTTTAAGATTTAAGTAATGTGCCCAGCTAACAACATAATACTCAGAAATAATGCATGTTTCCAGTGGGGGAGCTAGAGAACGGAGGGCCCTGGTGAAAAAATACATAAAAAAAAACATTAAATATATCTAAAAAAAAAAAATCTATCTATCTATCTACATATCTATCTATCTGTCTATCTGTCTATCTATCTATCTCTACAGCTATATCTACGCTTCCCCCTTTCCCCCCTCCTTCTCCCTCTGCTGCCTCTCACCTATCCTTTGGTCCATTCCCCGTTGGGAATGGGGGGCGAAGTTGAATGGACCAGTGGCAAGTCCCAGGGTGCCTGGGGCGGGTTCCAGGGTAATGGGGGCATGTCCAAGGATGCATGGAAGCCAGTAATATGAAAAACCAAAACTGGGCCTACCTAGATCTGGGCCATGGTGCATTGCACCGGCGTTAACTCCACCCATGCATGTTTCATAGAATTAAAATCTATCAATATTAACTATGTACTGAGAAATAACTTAGTCTTTAGTTACATTTACCAGAATACCTTCTCCCTGTGAAACATAGGTAAAACAATGACTAAAACAAACCAAAAATACCCTGCACTGATTTCAAAGCAACAAGTCTCATTGTGACCATGTGTACATAAAGATCATAAATGTGCGCATATAAAGAAAATATAAAATTCGAATGAATTCGATGTGATTGGTTTAGTAAGGTACTTGCATCTGCAATACTTTTATACAATTCATGAGCAGTACTTTATTTGCACGACTTGTGGAACTGAAAGAGTTAGTTGACTTATGCTTAAATTCTAACTGGGTCAACAACAAGTCTGAAAATCACGGATGGAGAATCAATTTGGAGGTGATGCTAATGAATGGGGAAGTGTTTGTACTCCGTGGTGATGAGCTCTTACTGTCCACAGGATACAAAGTGCTTATCAACAGCTCACTGGAACACAGACCAGTACTTTCTCAATTCTTTACAAGACTTCACAGAGACAGGCAATAAACTAATCAATACTCTTTATGTTGCAAAATTATTTCAAGTATATTTATACAAAGTAAATAGTGGTTTAATTACATCATAAAATGGTTTCTCTCATTTCCCAGAAAAAAAAGGTCTGTGTTACAGCTCTTCCGCCCTTTTTTTTCTTTTTCTTGTCCCTAATAAACTTTCCTCTTTTTGGACTTCCAGAAAATAATTAAAGTTATTATTGTTTTGATATATCCTGATATCATTATAATAAACTCAGCATAAACACCATACTTGCAAAGATTATTTTTAGATGCATTATGTGGAAAGTACTTTAAATTTCTGTTCCTGAGATATTATACAATTATGGTGGTGGTCTGCAACCTTATAAGAGCCCAAAACCATCAAAAACCATCTGAAGACCCAAAAACTATCAAACGCAAGAGAGCAACAAAGAGCCAGAAGAAGAGACAATTAATTTGCATAACTGAAAAACACATAACTTACATTATTAATAATTGATTTATTGTTGATTATTAGTTGATAATAGTACAACTGACACATTGTACTTTGAGACTTTTTAAAAAGGTAAATAAGTCAATCACATGAAAACAATTTGATTTGTCACTTTAACTACTCTGGATATTCTTTGTTGGATGCATTAATGAATGAAGTGCTAGCAAGTAGTTATCCACGACTGCATTCCCCAGTGTGGGCTTTGCCAGATGACTAATCTATGTCATCCATGTGCATGCTACCCTTACCTGCACTGAGAGAGGTTGGACATGTTGTAGGTGTGTTAGTATACAAATAAACTAGCAGCTTCAGCATATATCATATCAAAATTTCAACACCCCCAATAATAAGTAATAAAACATGATGATGTTTGCCAATTAAATAAATTAATGTAAATAGCGTCAGTTATTTTTATATGCACCATCTGCAGCAAGGATATTAGGGAGTGGTATGCAAACCTGAACAGGTAACCTAGTTTAAAGTTGTAGATTATTTAGTTAAAAGGGCACTTAGTTCAGCACAATCTGGAAGATTGTGAAGATCTCCTAAAATCATGTTGAAATACTTTAGAATTTTTGAAATATATGCATTTTTCACTGAGTATTCAAATCAAATAAAAGCTGTGTTTAAATGTGCAACATGGGGCTACCCTCTTCCTGCCAGTAGCGTACCTGGATCCCTGTTCCTGCCAGTAGCTGTGCTCGCATCACCCACATCCGAGTACCTGGTGCTACCCTGTTCCTGCCAGTAGCATACCTGGATGTGACCCTGCCAGCAGCGCTACACTCACCTCCTCTGCGGCTAACGTCCTGCTTTCTAAATCAAGCCGCGCATGCACATTCCGCCTGCGCGATGCGCCGCTTGATCCAGAAATAGTTGCTGCCGTAGGACGGGAACCGCAGAGGAGGTGAGTGCGGCGCTGCTGGCAGGGTCGCATCTAGGAACGTGCTTCGCACTGTTGTCAGGATTGCATCCAGGTACACTACTGGCAGGAACATGGTAGCCCCAGGTACTCAAATGTGTTTGATGCGAGCATAGCTACTGGCAGGAACAGGGATCCAGGTATGCTACTGTCAGGAACAGGGTTGTCCCATGTATTGGGCTGGTGCATGAACTGCTAATGCGAGACCTGCAAGCTTTGCGATGAGCGCCGTAGGCGCTCAACAAGAGCCCTGCTCAGCTGGGGGTGATGCGAGCCTGTTGGTGTTGGTAACGTGACTGCTCGCCTCTCTTTGTGAGGCTCGCAGTTGCGTACCTCACTTTGCGAGGGATGCAAAAGCGTTACAAACATCGCAAACATCACCAAAATTGCAAAACTGTTAAACTATTAAAGTGATATGATACACTGCCTCTAGCAACTTTGAGTTAAATATGTAAAATATTAGCATTTAATATAAAAAAATAATAATAATATTTCTTCTTTAAAGCATAGCATTTTAGTTAAAGTTTCTTTAGAACCCTTGTTTGTCTTCAGAAGTATTATGGTACCCCATGACTCCAAAATCACTGAAGTGAGACCTACCAGTACCCAATGACTGCACTCATGTATCTCAAGCTGCCTGCTGGATCACAAAAAACACCCAATAATATGTCAGGACGTTATAACCACTCTCCATGACCTCTTGAGGACAATACAAAGCATTTTTATGACCAACTTTCAAAATATTTTACCTTGATCTTTACAAGTTTTCCTGAACAACATATTCAGTACATATTAAATGACAGATTTTCTCTGGGATACACAACTCTGGTTTTCCTCTTAAGCTTTCAGATTTTTCCATAAGCTCTAACACTTATTTTAAATTAGAAAGCAAATGTTAAATGGCAGACTGTCCTCTAATTTGCAAAGTGCTGCTGATGACATTTACATCGTGTGTAGCTTTTTTCTACTCTGATAATTGAAAATGACAGAAAAGGTTATGGAAAGGAAATAATTTGACAGTTTGTTGATGCTATATTATATATAAGTTACACCAAAAACACCAGCAGAACTAGTAATCTGTTTTTTAAAATTCTAAATATTTGCTAACATTTTTTCAGTTAATTAATAGTTGTTAACAACTCTCTAAATTTAATTTAGAACTATCATAAGGTTTTTATTTTTAATCTATATTTAGAGAACCGTATATTCTATTTTTCCAACGAAAACATTATAATGTAGTGTAAAAAGGCCGAGCTCAAAAAAACAAAAGGCTACTGTTGTATTGTAACTATAATAAGCCACCTAATATTAGTGCTTTAAATAGTTTCATACCATAGTCTGGTGTGCCTGGAAATATTTTTCCATGATTAAACTCATCAACCTTCGTGGTCAACTTGGCTGGTAGCATGCAGATGAATAAGCTTCAGAACATACAAATTGCTGCTTTGATCTAGGCAATTAAGCTAATCCCTATCCCTAAATTAAATTGTAAATGGTACAGCCAACATCTCTGCAAATTTAAGGCAGAATGTGAGACACATTTTGATAGAAAGGCTTTCTGTTAAATATATGTCACAAATTCAGACTCATTTGTTAAGTAAAATTAATTATATGCAAACAATGCAGGATTAATTATAACAAGGTTTGAATAAATCATTGTTACTTTGTTTTTGTTTCTTCTGCTTATGTTTTTTTTACAGGGAACGTTCAATCAACCATGATAATCCAAAACTGTCAATATGTTGAAAATGCTAAATCAATGCATAAATATTATAGCCCATATTTTGCCAAGTCTCTGGTTAGATTCAAACCCATCCAACATATTTTTCAACTTTTCTTTTTCCCAATATTCTTAATTTGGGTTCCGTTTTATGCCTGGTCATGTTAAAATTATTATAAGGGCTTTCAGATTCTTTTGGCTTTCTTTATTTTCAAAAATAATAGCTCCTGACCTCTTGTTGAAACTATCAGATTCTAAGCAAGAAGCTTCAATGTTTTTCTCTATTCTAGGAGCTCTGATACTTTAATAATAACACATATCAAATCGAGCACAGATTGAACTGACAGAGATCACTTCCGACACTGACTTAATTGGACAGAGATCAACATTTTGGTAGTGATTAAATCATAACATGATATAGATCACTTAAAGGCAAGCATTTGAAATGGTAGGGTGACCAATGTAATAACCCACACATAGGCCCTCATTCTATTATCGGCCGTAAGGCTGCGATTCCTTGCGGGGGTTCAGTTAACTCGCGATTCTATTATACGGCCCCGCAAGGATCTCATCTTACGGCCGGCCGCATATCTTGGAACCGGCCGTAAGCTGTGAAATCTAAAAACGCAAAAATAAATTCAAGCCTGCACTGTACAGCTCTATAAATGCTAGGGATCATATTGGGGGACATGAGGATTAAAAGGAACCCACTCTCAAGCTTGCACATCAGCCCAATCCCGAGTTCAAATTAACTGTTTATTTTCCAGCTGCGGCGTGGGCGGGTCTGAGGTGCTCCAAGCCCTATGGACTTTTTACATGGATATTTTACGGAAATTAAAATTTAATTATTTTACGGATTTGAGTATAGGGTAATTATGTGCTATTTTTTCTAACACCGAATATCACTTTATAGACTCCGCAAAGTGCAGGATGGCTTTATTTGAGCTATTTTATGTGCTTAATTGGTGCTAGCGGGACCTCTTTCCTGCAAGTAAGCTGCGGCTCATTTTTAGCCTTGCAGACAGGGTTCCCGGAGCAATAGAATCGCAACCAGACTTTTCATACGGCCGATTTCCTTGCGGCCGTTTTAGATCAAAGGCTTTCCTCGGCCGCAAGAGATAGTAAGGCGCCGGCCGCAAGCCTGCCGGAGTCCCCGGCCGGAGGGGAATAGAATAGCCGTAAAGCTTGCGGCCGGTCCTTGCGGCCCCGCAGCGGCTGCGGCCGGTAATAGAATGAGGCCCATATTGAGCAACGAGGGGGTATCTGAAATGTAGTTTGGCTCACCATGTTTGATATTTCAAATATACGTTTTACACAACCTAAGCCTTCAACATACTAAGATTTTTGTCCATTAGCATGTAGCTGACAATATAGACCAAAAAGAACGTATAAAAACAAAGACCACAGTGGTCCTTTAACATTAAACCTAAACTAAGTGTACCAATATAATTGACATATTGAATGCACATGAAATTACACAAGCAATAACACTCTAAATTATAGGTGGTTAATCTGTGGAATTCTCTACCAAAGGAGGTGGTGACAGCAGATTTGATAGATAACTTTAAAAAAACACTATATATATTTTTAATTATAAAGGGCATTCCGGGTTATCCTGGTTAATTAGAGAGAGAGAGTATTGATCCAGGGAGGAATCCGATCGCCAGTATCTGGGGTCAGGAAAGGATTATTTTTTTTCCTTTTGAGACGATTGGCTAAGCTTCACTTGGCTTTTTTTCTGTTTGCCTTCCTCTGGATCAATAAACAACTAATCTGCATATTGCAGATCAGAGGAAATCTTAAAAGGTTGAACTTGATGGACTAATAGTCTTTTTTCAACCTTCATTACTATGCAACTATCTAACTATGAATGCCATCTGAGTGCTTGTAAAGTCTGTAATTCATGAGTGGCTCTCCCACAGATATTTTCAAAGTCACTATTACTTGTCTCCTGGAATTATATTCAAGTGCTCATAATTTGCAAAAAGGATACCTTAAACCCATCATATAGATGTACTAACCAATTACTTGAAATGCTACTGAAAGACAATCTGTGATTAGCTAGTACACATAGTACCAACAGAAAGATTGTATGCATGAGCTGTAGGGGCAGGCTGGATAATGGAATTATGTTTAGCTATGCAAACAGGTAGTTTATTTTTATATTAAAAACAGGGAAGCTTCCGTATACCTTAAAGTAGCTACTACTGCATGATATCAGCTCTTAAGTGTAGTGCATGGCCTATAAATGCACATACAAACTCAAAATCACAGTCATTGCAATCATGGAGGCTAGTTATCTTCGTGCATTGATAGCGGCTACCACACAGATATTAAGACTGAGGTTTGCAAGACACCAGAGAATGATGGATTCTAGACACCAGGGTGTGAGAATAAGGGGGGTAGAAGAGAGGGAAGAGAAGGGAGGATGCTAGTGAATGTGGATGAAAGGAATCTGTGCTGGAAGTGATCTGTTTCTCTGCCAATCTCAAGCTCCTCTTTCATTCTCTTCCATAGCTTTTACTCTCCTCTTTTACTCTCTACCTTAGCTGTCCACGCTGAGCTCAATCACTGCCCACTCTGAGTCCCTTTACTGCCCATGCTTATCCCCATCACGGCACAATCTGAGCCCTCATACATGCCCACACGGAGACCCAGCAATCCCAGAGCTGAGTCACAATACTGCCCACAAAGCCCCAATACTGTTTCAGACTCCGCTTGGCTCAGGAATCCATCAACAAACTGACGGCCGAAAAGAAAGTGTAGAAGAAAATCAACAGAGAGGTAAATATAGTGAGACACTCACTGTGAGAGACATGCCCACATCCCCTTCAGTTTGTGAAACACTTCCACAGCCCATCCGTGTGTGAGACACATCCCCTCATGCTCAGCTGTCACTCTCCTCTTTCATTCTCTTCCTTATCTGTCTCTCTCCTCTTTCAATCTCTTACTCCCTCTCCCTTTAGTGGAATATTATAAACCTCCTCTAATATTAAAGATAAAGTTTATGTCTCTACATATTTTTCACAAGTAAACTATATCACAATTTCTCAGAGGAGATTTTCTTCTTTTCATTGATTTTAGATTGTTTTTAAATCTCCTTTTTTTTTATTTTGTTGTTACCATTTAATTAAAGAATATAATTTAATAAACTTGTTGGCCAAATTGTAAATATACCCAGATGATACTTCTCTTTCTCCCTCTTTCCTCCTCAGCTGTTACTCTCCTCTGTCGCTCTCTTCCTCAGCTGTCACTCTCTTTCTCCTCTGGCACTTTCTTCCTCAGCCGTCATTCTCCTCTGTCACCCCATCATTAGGCCCCTCCTTGTGTCTCTTGCCCCAACCTGGCTGTTACTCACATGTGTGTCCCTCAGCCCCCTGGTGTATCAGGTGTGGGGTCTCCTCTTCTCAGTCAGGGGACTCGGCGCCCGCTTTGGGAGTGCGTGCCTAGGGCCAGCGCGCATTAGTCGGTTGTGCGCTGTAGTGGTGCACGCATTTGTCAGGTTGCTGTTCTGTCGGCGCGCATTTGTCGGCGTGCATTTGGCCAGTGCACTAAAGTCGTGCTACCAAAATGAATCCCAAGCCCAGCAGCAGCCACAAGTGATTGAGAGGACCAGGAGCAGCAGCCCCATGGTCAGAGGGAGCAGAAGGCACAAACAGGGTCAGCAGGTGGATCTACGGCTCCGTTATATACGTTCTACACTAAGGGAATACAGGGGAAGAGTCACATTAGAGCGGTTAACCAACGGTAAAATGTTTGAGCATTATCTTGTAACTCATGCCTGTCAGATAGACCCCTATGAGGTACTACATGAAGACCTGAAACAATCACAAAGTACTGGGTGACTATATCCAACTGGATTTACTTTTTATAAACTTCCTAGGCTTCTTTTACTGTTTTTGGCATATGTTTTTGTTACTATTTTGGTATTGTGTTGTATTGTTGTGCTGTGAACTGCTCCCTACTATTGTCAAATTGCTTTTGTGTGGCATGCACTGGTGCTTTAACAATCCTGTAGTGTGAGTGACTTGACCAGTCATGGCAGTGACATGTGGCAGAAAATTGCTTTTCAAAACTCTAGCTGAGAGTCAGCCTTCCGAGAGTTCTTCCAGGAGGTCTACTCTCATGTTTTCTCAGTTCTTCTGACCCCATCTCAGATGAGAAAATTCTAAGTAAATTCTCCCCATTGTTAGTTTGTTGCACATTTCACATACATGACACATTTTTCCAAATCTACAGTGGTCCTTTAATATTGTATTTGGTTATAATATGATAAAATGATGGATTTTATCCCAAGCATCCAAAAGACCAGGTTTTAAACATTGCGAATATTTTATCCATTAAATAGGTAACATACATGTTTTCTCTTTTCTCTTTTGTTTGTTATACTTTTTATTAGATATTTCCTTGTTTACTTTCTCAATTCCGATTAGTACATTTGGAAATCATGCATATTAAAAATGTGCACCTGTGAATGAGTGAGGTATCCCATTTAAGCAGACTTATAAATGTTTAACTACTTTCCCGTGTTCCCTAATGAGTGTCAAATCAAAGTAGGACCCAAATTCCATTTAAATATATCTATGGATATTTAAATACGGATAACATGCTGGTAATGAATCTAAGCCATTGAACTGTATAAACCAAGACATGACTCAAATTTTTCTCTGAACTTTGTGTTTTACTAATTTTGCCTATAGAAAGACTAAATCATGGTTTCCATGGTAACTGTCTCTGGTAAACATTTTAAAGAATAACATAAATTTCCTAACAACATAATGTGCACTACTTTCTAATAATGGCAGCTCCATCAGCGCAGCTGTTTACACATTAATGACATCTCATATTCTCTATCCAATACTAATAACTGTAAATACTGTAATTTATTCTAATGACATAAGCATACATAGATATATGCATTACATGCATTTAGATATATTGTCTATGTGTACAGATAGAGTATATTCATATAACTTGTAGAAATATATTAGTAGAAACCACAAAGAAAAAATGATGCAGTATTCAAAATTAAACAATGTTTGACCAAGTGAAAAAATAGCTTCATTGCACAATGCATAAATGTCTAAATCCATGTATAAATAATTCCATTTATATGTAAATCTATGGAACATGGAAAAATATATAGGATAGTCCCATATAATCCAATTATGAATATGAAATATTACAACCTAGGGGACAATTTGCCTTACTCCCATGTGCCTTTTATTATTAAACGTATTGAAAGCCTAAACACCAATAATTATGTGACCTCACTTTTGATTCAACATCTTAGGCTGTTTGTCCAGCATGCACTATATATGTACTGAGAAATGTTCCCAGTTATGGTTCCTATACTATTAAGGCTAAAATAATAATACATATGTTTTATTTGGGACAAATACAATCATAAATGAACAAATATATAAGTGTTACTATCATTATCACTAGCTTCATCGTCCTTATTCAATTAACATAGCTGGACTTGCCAGAAAATGAATCTGAATTGGAAGGTTCATACTGTAGGCAAGATTAACAATCTAAGAAATGGAACCAGTTGCACATTTATCATGAGGGTAAAATATATACAGTAAGTAAAAAGCCTTCCTTTGTATTTAGGACTTTAATAAGTGTGTGAGTAATGACAGCCACATATATATTTAGAGCAGACTCTAACATAGACTAGGAATACCAGAAAAACTTATATAGGATGTGTCATGATTTAATTGTTTAAGGACTCATATTGCCAGTGATTTATGGATATGGCCAAGAGAGCATGACATTGTTGCATTGGGATTATGTGTTATTGTGTGGTTATATGTTGCCTGTACATGGTTATTTTGTATACCAGTTATAATATATTATAAGAGGGAAAATGTTATATAGAACATATGTGGAATTGGTAAAAAATATTCTACATAGAAGTTAGCTGCAGATCATTGCACACTCACACATACAGACCTTGGGTTAAGACAGGTGTATGTACTTCAAGTAGTCCTAAGCAAACACTTGAGTTAAACATGAAGGTTTTTTTACTAGCCAGCTATGGGCAGACATCACACATACACAAATGTACACAAGGTGTGGTATGGGAGAGTATAAATATGTTGTTTTGATCATTCAATAAAGGTTGAGAGATAGTTTTCACATATCTACAGTGTGAGACTATTTCTGTGTGTTGTATCCTGACTTGGGGAGTGGTCTTGTCACAGGCCACTAGTAACCTGTATGCAGTATTCTCTTTTGTGCCACAGAGAACAGGAACTACATGATTCTGCTGGGGTAGGTTTGAACTAGGTTCATATCAAGCCCCGTTGAAGAAGCAGATCGTGACAGGATGCATTAACATTTAGAAAACAGAAATTGTAATATGGGGAATCTTCTAAGTAGCAAATAGTAGGTGTTGAGCTTTCTATTGAAAATATCAACTGCTATTTTGTGACTTCAATGAACTAGTGAGTGATAGTCATATGGATAGTTTCCTTACTTCCTAAAATTCGGAAGGTGGACTGAGTTTAGATTTATCTACTAGTCCTCCAATGTACGGAATCTTTATAATTGGGATATATGAGACTATGTTCTATATTCTCTGGAGTTCCCTTGCAAAACCTACAATAAAATCACAAGTGAATTTAGAAGTTTATACATTTTTATTATATTATGAAATAGTTGCTGGGGCACAGCTTGATGTGGAACTTTACATGATCATATTAATATGTATTATATAACACAACTGTAATTTAATTACATTTTGTTTGAGACATTTCCTAAACTGTTTATGTTCCGGTTTCATGACTCCCTTTGAGTCTTCTGTAGCCTTATTGTTTGTTGCATGCTATTTTGGGAAATCCCATCTTTTGTATTTGTTTAGATATACCCAATGGATCACACTATTTTTCTTTTTGGTTGCAAGTGTAAATTGGCCTCAATGGTATCGCTAGCTGTCTCAAAAGTTTCAAAGAGAGATTTAAATAAAGTAAGGTGAAAATTTAGGTGACAATTGTCAATGTTAGATAGAAGTAAATAAATTACAGCCGTCAGAGTATGCACTAACCCAAAATCAAAAAAATACATTAATGTGGCAAACCCAATGGATTTGTATTAAATTATTATAACCTCCTCTACTTCCTGTAAATTATTTTCTTGGCTTTGTAAAAAGTATGAACTCAGTAACACACCTGGCTTATTCCATTTGTTCAAAATGTATGATATCTTATAATAGAAATCATATATAATATTCCATTGCAAAACTTTTTGTGTAAACTATCCACCATTCTCAATGTTTCATACTGTATCAGGAGATGCACACATGTGTTACTGCCCAGTGTTATTCCTATGCTGTTTGGTTGGTCCTAAATATTAAAAATATAAGCAGATATATAATGTACATTAAGAAAATAAAATCAAAGGCTCTGTCATTGGCTTTGGACATGATATTACCAAGCACTACAAAGTACTTTGGGCCTTATTCTATTATCGGCCGCAGCCGTTGCGGGGCCGCAAGGACCGGCCGCAAGCTATTCGGCTATTCTATTCCCCTCCGGCCGGAAATTCCGGCAGGCTTGCGGCCGGTGCCTTGCTATCTCTTGCGGCCGCTCGCGCCGGAGGAAATCCTTTGATCTAAAACGGCCGCAAGGAAATCGGCCGTAAGAAAATCCTATTTGCAATTCAATTGCTCCGGGAACCCTCTCTGCAAGGCTAAAACCGAGCCGCAGCTTACTTGCAGGAAAGAGGTCTCGCTAGCACCAATTAAGCACGAAATATAGCCGAAATAAAGCCATCCTGCACTTTGAGAAGACTATAAAGTGATTTTCGGTGTTAGCAAAAATAGCACAAAATTCCCCTATACTCAAATGCGTAAAATATTTTTTTTTAATATACGTCAAATATCCATGTAAAAAGTCCAGAGTGCTTGGAGCACCTCAGACCCGCCCACGCCGCAGCCGGAAAATAAACAGTTAATTTGAACTCGGGTTTGGGCTGATGTGCAAGCTTGAGAGTGGGTTACTTTTAATCCTCATGTCCCCCAATATGATCCCTAGCATTTGGCTTGAATTTATTTTTGAGTTTTAAGTTTTCAGAGCTTACGGCCGGTAGCAAGATTTACGGCCGGCCGTAAGAGGAGATCCTTGCGGGGCCGTTTAATTGAATTGCGAGGTTAACGGCCGATAATAGAATGAGGCCCTAAGAGTTGTAATACAATGTAAGTCACTGCTAGCTATACAATCAACTTTAAAATGTATATTGATCGATATTTTAATGTTCATGCCTTTATAATACCAAACACTGATCAATAAGCAGTATTACAAGTGATAATATCAATGCCTATATTTACATTACAGTATTAGCCTATCTTCAAGTAGTATATATTTAATGCTTAGAAAATATTGTGTAGGCAATTTAAATGCACATGTAAATTATTTTAAAAGTTAATATAAAACAACATCTGTGTAAATCATATTTAGAGCATGTAAAGGAACAATATAATTATAGTTGTGACTAGTTGATATAATAGTTTTACAATACATTTAAACAATGTGAACTTATTAATTGTACCACAATATAACTTGTACTATTTTCAAATGACCAGGGCCCTCATTCAATTGCAATTTGGCCAATTGAATAGGGGTCTAAATAAGCACATAACATATTTTTTTAAAGAAGTTTTTAGTTAGTAAAAATGTATCCAAAAGCAAGGTTTTCACTAACTAAAAACGTATTAAAAAAAATATGTTATGTGCTTATTTAGACCCCTATTCAATTGGCCAAATCGCAATTGAATGAGGCCCCAGGAGATTTAAGTGCATGGACATTGCTATTAGGTAAACCTACAGATAAATATATCACAATTGGACTGTCTTTGTAAAAGAGCTGTGTGCTATAGAATAAACAAACAGGTCTAAAGACTTGCAGGAGAAATATAAATAATGTGGATAAATTATTTAAAATCCTTAAAAACATACATTCAGATGGAGATAATACATCATATATAATTAACATCAAGTATAAATACTCAATTTAAAAAAAAAAACAACAAGCTTTAGTTAATGAGCTTTATTTTTGCCATTGCTTGCCATCTTTTATAGTCATCAAAATATCAACTATGGTCACTTACAACAGTTGAAAAGAAAGTTGAACTTATTTCCCCCCAACTGTTTTGAAATATAGCTTTTGCATACATGAGGCATGGTGGTATAAAATTAAAATTAGCTGTTGCAATATATTTGAAGATACAATGTACACAAACAAATTAGGAATGTGACATTTATGGATACAAAACCTATTTACTAATGGAATATTCCAGCTAATTGCAATGTTCTGACTTCCATAGTTGTTATAAGAAGCTGTGCTTATTGCGTTTCACACTGGGGTTTCCCATCATACATCAAGTAGTAAGTTAACAGATTGCTTCCACAGCAGAAAAATATTTCCTGCAAACTATATTTAAAATGAGTTTGTAGAAAAATAATTTTATACAGAAATAGTAAATTAGAAAACTATCAAGACTGGAAAATTACTGAAAATAATGGTCAAAAATATATAATAATTTTCTTGGTTTTAAAATGTTCAGCCTAGATAAATATATTTTTAAATCACTATTAATTAAATGGAGCAAGTCACAATTATGGAATTATGCAATAGGACAATAAAATATAATCACTTTTAAATTATGCTTATTTTACATTAATATATTATTTTAACTGATTTTGAGTTCAAATCATTTATGGGCATTGTAATAAAAAATAAATACAGATTTTATGAACCTTTGAAAAATCTTCAGTGAGACCGAAAGTGCATGAGCCACAGCTCAATGTTTTTCTCATTTGCTTGAAATGGCATATGTTCCATTAATATAGCAATTCCTGCATAGTCAATCACAAGCACCACTGCACATGGCCAAAGTATTATTGTAGAGTTCAAAAAGCTTTAAAAAATATCCTATACAAGCCAAGTTTTTCATAAAATGCAAGGTTGTCCAATAACAACAAAATGCTGAAATAGTCTTAAGACAATGCAATTGCTAGGTGTGTTGTAATCGTTCCAAAAAGCTCAGTTCACTGAACAAAGCACATACAGGCACAATTCTATTGGGTTCAAAGGAGCAATTTGCCCATTTTGTATTCGCCAAAAACACCTCTAAAAGCAGGCCAACATATACTAGTGTTCAGTCCAGTACATTTGTGTGATCTCAGTTATAAAGATGCACTTAAAGTGCATGTAACTATAATGCATTACATTAAATAAGCATATTTAGAAAGCACACTATAACTCTCGATTCAAGACTACATGCAGGTAATGACATTAGAAGGTAGTTATGCAATATTAAATCTATGGAGGCATTTGTAAACTTGCTTTTCAGACATGGTATGTTGTTTTTACTGAATCTTGTATATCTTACAAAGGTTTAAGATCCCAGTAATACAGTGCACAATATCATAAGACGCAATTTAGAGATGATATACATATTTTTAATATGAAATTAAGTACAAGGTTCTCTTTTCAGGGATGTATTACCACATGAATGACATCTTACTACCATCCCAATACCATATTTATTATCTCCACCACACAAAGGGCCTCATTCTATTAGCGTCCGCAGCCGTTGCGGGGCTGCAAGGACCGGCCGCAAGCTATTCTGCTATTCTATTCCCTTACGGCCGGGGACTCCGGCAGGCTTGTGGCCGGTACCTTGCTATGTCTTGCGGCCGCTCGCGCCAGAGGAAAGCCTTTGATCTAAAACGGCCGCAAGAGTTTCGGCCGTAAGAAATTCCTATTTGCAATTCAATTGCTCCGGGAAACCTCTCTGCAAGGCTAAAACCGAGCCGCAGCTTACTTGCAGGAAAGAGGTCCCGCTAGCACCAATTAAGCACATAAAATAGCTCAAATAAAGCCATCCTGCACTTTGCGGAGTCTATAAAGGGATTTTAGGTGTTAGAAAAAATAGCACATAATTATCCTATACTCAAATCCGTAAAATATTTTATTTTTAATATCCGTAAAATATCCATGTAAAAAGTCCAGAGTGCTTGGAGCACTTCAGACCCGCCCACGCTGCAGCCGGAAAATAAAGAGTTAATTTGAACTCGGGTTTGGGCTGATGTGCAAGCTTGAGAGTGGGTTACTTTTAATCCTCATGTCCCCCCAATATGATCCCTAGCATTTACAGAGCTGTACAGTGCAGGCTTGAATTTATTTTTGAGTTTTTAGATTTCTGAGCTTACGGCCGGCCGCATATCTTGGAACCGGCCGTAAGCTCAGAAATCTAAAAACTCAAATATAGTAAAAGGAGATCCTTGCGGGGCCGTATAATAGAATCGCGAGTTAACAGAACCCCCGCAAGGAATCGCAGCCTTACGGCCGATTTACGGCCGCTAATAGAATGAGGCCCAAAGACATTTAAAAGTTATTTATACTGACATCCTTTAGATTGTAAGTCTGCACGTTTTCAATCTTGCATGGCGCTTTCGGGAAAGCATTATGGACATCGGATTCTAAGCTCAAATACAGGGCCCTGCATCTTTGTAATGTGTTAATATTGTTTTGCCTTGATCACAACGTATGTATTGCGCTACGGAATATGTTGGCGCATTACAATGAAACAATAATAATAATAATCCAAAAATAGCGCAAGTGCTACTAAACCTCATACAGTGCTACTTCCACAAAATTGCGCAAGTCCTAAAACAAACATGAACTTAAGTTTACTTATCCAATTAATAATAAATATTATTGTAAGTGAAAGATAAAATATTAATACAATATATTTAATTCAGTTTTGTGGGTGTATATAGGTTTTTTACTGTCCTTGGCCCGTCATTTATTTTTATATGACCCAACCACTTGCACACCCTCCAACCATTTGCATACTGTATATAGAAGGTATGTTAGAAAGTTTCTAGTACTCTTACAGATAGAAGTATCACTGCATATAGACATTTATGTACATATAGAAATATATTTACATGTACTGCACTGTATCTTTAGACAGCCTCCTGCCCCCTGAAAATGTCTTGCCATAGGCCTGGACCTCATCGGCTAAGATAGAAACACACCCCAGTATCAAGGGTAAAGTGTATATCACTTTCAACCTTCATTGGAGATTTCGGAATTTGTGAATTTTATGATACATGGTAACAAAATATTTTTGATAGAAAATGTTTTTGATGAACACTCAAAGTGAAATAAATGACCACCACTCTCTTCCTACATTATAAAGCTCAAAAATAAATAAAAAAACATATAAAAAGAATCTAGTGCAAAATGTGAGAATGTATCCCACCAAAATGTACTTTTTTAATGATTTTTTATTGCGAGAAAAGAAAATGACATTGTAATCAGGCAAACCTTGAGAGAGATAACATAATACAATGAAATATTATGTGGGGGTCCAGGGGAGCCGTGGTATGGGGGTACACTACAGAAAAACATCTTTGCACCGTGGCTCTCCATTCACTGGCTCTGCCACTGCCACTATTGGTTTGTTTCTTCATTTGGTTTTATCTTTTTCTTGTGAGCCAAGTGAGGTAAGAAGAATGTAATTCCTCACCCACAGATTTACTTCATTTAAAAAAGAGCAATGATACTGTTGCTGTAAATGTGAGCACATTTTGGTGAAATAGTTTCTTATATTTTGTACTAGTTTTAATGTTTGTTTGTTTTTTTCAGTTTATATAGTAAAAAGATGAATTTTATTTGCTAGTCATAATTTATTTCACTTTGAGTGTTAATCAAATGTTGACACAAAAAAAAATGAAGTGCCCCCTATGTTATGTGAAATTCACAAATTAGAAAGTTGAATGTGATATAGACTATACTCTTGATACAACAAAACAGTCTTTATGACTGAACCTATTATATTGTATTAATATTTTATCTTTCACTTACAATAATATTTTGTTGTAGTTGTTCAGTCCTTCAGTCGTGTACGAATCTCGGTGACCATATGGATGCAGCACACCAGGCACATCTGTCTGTGTTACTGGTTGTGCCAGTTCATATGGTTTTCTTGTCAAAGATACTGGAGTGGGTTGCCATTTCCTTCTCCAGTGGACTGCAATTTGTCTCTCTGCTATGACCTGCCCATCTTGGGTGACCCGATATGGTATTGCTTTCAGCTTCATTAAAGTACACTAGCTCCTTCACCACGACAAGGTAGCGTTCCAGAAGGGGATAATAATAAAGGTCATGCAGCTCATGAATGCACAGACTGTGAAGTGCAGTGTTTCAGATTGGCCAGTCAATGACCTCCCTCAAGCAACATGTTGTAGAATATTGTCACTAATGGTTTGCTATGAGACAATGCACACCCTGTACTTAAAAGAACACTGTCTTCAAACCAGTTAGGAACAATTTGTAAGATTTAGGCAAAATAACAGAGCTTTTTACCACTTATAAACAGAATAAAGTACATATTAAATTCCTAGTGAAATCCAGAAACCTTCCTTGTCCATGTAAATTCCCTTATCGAGTGATTGTATGGTTAATGAGGTTTGTTTTAGAGATAATTCTTATAATCTGATTACTTATAAAACACATCAATGCTAAAATGTGTTAAACTTGTTTTTTTTGCTAGCCAAGTGATTGAGCCCTTTGTAAGGCTCACGCTAGGAGTACAGCATAACCATCAATTATCTTTTGGGAGTCTGTAGGGAGAGCTGATATTCTGTTTTTTAAAGGAGATGTTAAAAGTATTCAGTGTAACAGAAATTAATTTTGTTTTATGCAACAAAACAAATGTATGGAACATTTGTATTATTTCCTAAGCGCTTTCTCACCTGAGAACTTGAGAAGAGATGTGTATTTCACAATAAGAAATAGGACATAGTAAATAAGGATAGAGCATGAAATGCAGCTGATGTTCTAAGGAAATCCACCACCCCATTATATAAGGACACCAACAGCAAAAAATGAAAAACTCTAAGGGGCACATTTTAGTTAAATCCTGTGGTTTTATTAAGCCAAGCTCTTGAAGGTAGATATAATGGGCAGTCTTAATTGACATTCAGGTTGTATCAGCCATAAAAACTATGACTAAATTGTGTTTAAGTCGAGACAGCTGATTCATTTGTCCCAGCTATTTGAACAATGGAGGGCTCTGTTGCATAAAAAAACAACCCTGAGCCCCCTTCCAATGCCAATTCGCTATATATATATATATATATATATATATATATATATATATATATATATATATATATATAAATATATTCATTCAAATACACCGATTTATATATTTATATGATATATATATATATATATATATATATATATATATATAGCCATTATCTAGCCATAAGACGCACAGGCAGGTGAGACAGATAAGCATGGACGCTGGTAAGGACAAGGGTGGCTGGGGGGGGTATGCAGTGGGCATTAGTGGTGGAGTCCAGGAGGCAACTATGGGGCCCACCCAGAGAAGGGCTCCAGGGCATTGCACCAGGTGCACTGGTGGTAGATCCGCCCCTGTATATGAATAAAAAATAAGAACATGAAAAAATAACTGTTTTCATTTAAATCCTCACAAATGTATATATTTTATTTTAAACGCTTATATTTTTCATTGCTTATTTTAAATGTTGACAGTCCCTATATTGTCTATAATGAATATTATCACATTACGAGAAACAACTTTTTAGAAATCCAAAATGATTACAATTTGACTTTATTTCATTAAATGCAATTATATGCAGTATATATAGTTCCATTTCTGCCTTATTAGTATATTTATCTGTCTTGCGATGTTGGAGAAAAGCCTTTGGAAAATGCAGACTTTTAACCATACTGCAAACTGCAGAAAAATATATAATGTGGTCATACAGGTAACCAATTGTTTGAGTTTGCAAGAACATTGCCTAATACATTGCAACGGATATAAACATACTGCCAGTGGACATTCTTATAAAACATGTCCCGTATTCACACTTACACAGTGTGTGCTTATAGTGCACTTTCAGGTTATTGTTTATGTATTTTGCAAGGAATCATTACTACATTAACGTTGAATAAGTAGAGAATGGCCATTTAAAGGCATCTGTGCTATAATATAAACATATACAGTATATATATATATATATATATATATATATAAATAGATGAAACGTTAGATCTATTATAAAGTAAAGCCTTGCAAACCTTGACAACTTATATTACATTGTCATAATCTGTATAATTACTCACCTGTTTTCTCCTACTTCAGCAATTCCTTATTTTGAACCTTAATTACATATTCTATTAGCTGCTCGCAAGTGCCTCAAACTCACAAATTTGGCTAAGTGTGTTTTTTTTTTAAATAAATGTTTAGATGTATTCTATTGACTTCTCACAAATTCCGACCACAAGGCTGAACTCGTAAACGCTGCTTTTTAAGTCTGAGGTCATATGATCTGACAATATTTAAGCAAGCCAGTAATTTACTTCTTAGACACAGCCAATAGTAAATGAGCTCATCATCATGACGTCAATAAAACATGGCTTCCCATGCCTTCGCTATAGTATTGTGTGTTTAATAGTGGTTACAGCTTTAATAAGTGATTGAAAAAGCCCTTGCAAGTTCTAATTAGTACTCGTAATATTTTTGACAGAAAATTGATACTTTATTTGCGAGCTAGCACTCTGAGTATAATAGAATATTGATTTTGTGTAATGTTAATTATTTAGCGCTCATAATATTCGGGCTGTGCTAAAACCAATGGAGTTCTAAGGCCGGTTTTGATTCTTAGGCTGACCCGTAGTGATTGTGGGCGGGTAACTCGTAATCAGATTGCGAGTAACTAATAGAATCTGTAGCAATATTAAGAGTGATTTCCAGTGTGTACAAATTTACAAATTGAGCCACAGAATAGGGCCCATTGTTTGGTAGTCAGCTAAATAAATCATATTAATCCAACAATATATCTCAGGATGTCTTTTTTTCCCATGCTACCACTTTCTTTCTTTATCAGAGGAAACTTTCTCTCCTTATAACTGGTTAAACAAATCATGTGATCAGAGAGGCAGAGAACAGATGCAAGGGGGAGAATGGATGAGAACAATGATACAGTGTAAGACAACTATAAAGTAAGTTATCAATCTTTCGCTATCAGTTTAATCTGGTATATGCAACAATTCTTTCATGTTTTAAATATTATCTATAGATAACAATAATGTAAAATGCCTCTCCAGTGTCCCCACTTCTTAGATGAGCACACACAGCTGTAGCCATCTATATCTATCTGTTTAATTTAATGAAGGTGATTATTATAATATTACATGTAGCAAATTAAATTAAATTATCCTTAAACCTTTTAACATACTACTTTAATTTTATACTTTGTTTTTGTCCAATACTTTTCAGTACCCTTTTTTTGCTGCATGATACACTTTATTTAGATGAAAAGGAATCCTTAACCACAGTTTTATATCTGTATGCACTTAAAATAGCACTTAAAGAAATGGATAACTAAGTTTGTACATTGTGTGACTTCATTAATGTTTAAGCTATACTGTATCAGTGGGGAACAAATGTCTAAGGAACAGCAGCAAGTTCCTGACTTTGACGGATGTAAGCTTTGGACATGAATGCGATCGGGAGCTTTACTGGACAATTAGATGTGCAAATAGTTGCTAAACATCTGGAGTACTTTTCCCAATGGCCCTACTAGATAATCCTTCCCAGGTTGCTGTGTCTGTAATACTGCTCATTTAAAGCTTCATTGGAGGCTCATTAATACAAAATGACTATAAAATATTCATTTTTTTTTAACTGGCTGCAAGTTGAAAAAAATCAGTTAGACAATAAAATTTCAAACTTGGAATATTTTGTCTAAAATCAATATTGTCTTTTTCAGTGAATTGTATTTAAATATTCAGATTTCAATCAAAGATAATGAGCAAAACCAATGGAAGTTAATGTCCTTCTGACTAGCTGAAACAATATGGCTCCCTTGACTCTTCCATGTAGATACATCCATCTGAACCCCACGGTACACCAGTCTTACTTAGTGAACTTTTATTTTGCTTCATTTGTAACATAATCCTGCTTTAAAAAAACAAAGTGAGCGAAGGTCCCATTTACAGAAGAAATTAGAAGTACACATATAAAAAAAAACTGGTTGTTATTACAAGTTTTAAGTGGAAGTGTTTGGACATAAATATTGGTATAAATGATCTATAGCAGAACTCTTCTCAAACTCTCTTTATCTAGGGCCATTTGTACTCCTAACAGTGGGGGAACTGATAAAGAAGAAGAGAATACCCAGTTGATATACAGTATATTACAATAATGTTCAAAGTTTAACAATTAAAATATCTGATACTATTATTATTTGTACAAATATATATATATATATATATATATATATATATATATATATATATATATATATACTATATATATATATATATATATTTATATATATATATATATATATATTTATATATATATATATATATATATGTATGTATATATATATATATATATATATATATATATATATATTCAACTATACTTCTTTATTTTTCCACATTGTAAGAAATAATTAATGACCATAGATAAATGAACTAACGTAGAGGGAGGTCCTTTAAAACCTAACTTCTACTTTTAGCAACCAAGATCAATGTAAAGTCAAGTAGTAGGGTACATTGGGTTATCATTCATGCATTATCATTCTTGAATATCAATGTTAGTTTATCTTTACTGACCTTCTTTCAAATCTTCCACCCCAAAAATATGTTTCAGAACTGAGCTTAAGTGTACTCTAAGAGGACTAAGTACACACATATTTACCACTGTTTCTTCCAGTTGACTGTAATTGCTTTTAAAGTACTAGTGAAACCACATTTTATAGTATACTTGGCTGGCATTTTGGCACTGAATTAACTGGAGCATATTTCTAATCTGTGTATGACAAATGTGAGCTTAAAACTATTGTAGGAAACTCCTAATATGTTTGTGAAGTATATTTATATGTTTGACTTCTGCTAACTTGGAGTTTGAGTGAATGTATTTAACTTATAAGTGGAGGAAGGCAGAAGAGAATGGGATTTGTAAAATCATCCTTTGGAGTTTTATACCTACTACCTACTCCACATATGCCCATAAATTGGCAGCTTGCAACCGTCACTGCAAGCCTATTTCTGCAGAAAAGTAAACATGCAACCTTCAGGAAAGTGTCATTGTTTCCTCCAAGATTGAACTAAGACATTAACATTTATTTTTTCTAATTATAACTATTATTGTAATATGCTCTATGCTGCCTGAAGATACCAGTGCAGTGTTTTTAAAATAAGTTTTTCTGTGCACTGAAATGTTTATATACAGTGATATTTCTGTCTGTAAGTGCACTTCACACTTGCTGACATTGTATATATATATATATATATATATATATATATATAGAGAGAGAGAGAGAGAGAGAGAGAGAGAGAGAGAGAGAGAGAGAGAGAGAGAGAGAGAGAGAGAGAGAGAGAGAGAGAGAGAGAGAGAGAGAGAGAGAGAGAGAGAGAGAGAGAGAGAGAGAGAGAGAGAGAGAGAGAGAGAGAGAGAGAGAGAGAGAGAGAGAGAGAGAGAGAGAGAGAGAGAGAGAGAGTAAAACCCCCATTATCCGGCACCCACAGGGACTCCCTATTGCCGAATAACTGTAGTTGCCGGTTAATTAGGAGTCCCTGAATTTAAGGGTCTTAATGACCCTTAAACCTCACAAAAACCCTCAAAATGCCTTTAAAAATGCATAACACCTACATTGGGCCATTTAGGGCCCCCCAAAAAAGTTAGCATTTTTTTGCAGTCTGGAACTGCTGTATAGTGCCTTATAGTGCCGGTTATGCAGGTTTAGCAGGATTTTTTTGAAAATGGGGAATTGATGCCGGTGCCGGTTGCTTGAGAGCTCCAGTTAGTTGTGTGCCGGATATCCGGGATTCTACGGCATATATATAAATATATATATATATATATATAAATATATATATATATATGTATATATATATATATATATATATATATATATATATATATAGCAAAATAGCAAATACATAGTACATTTGTGTTCACATTTGAATGCCTAAAAAAAAATATATATATATATATATATATATATATATATATATATATATATATATAGTCTTTATTCCCTTTATATATCAGCTCAATAGCGTATTTATGTTTTTATATATGCAGAAATATCACTGCATATAGACATGTCTGCACATTTACAAACATATTTCCATGTACCACAATTCATCTTCAGGCAGTCTGCTGCCCCTGAAAATGTGCTGCCCTAGGCCTGGGCCTTGTGTGCCTAGGTAGGAACACACCCTGGATATAGGCAAGTTAGTACTTCATTCTTTCAAAAGGTAACAGCTATAATATGTAATCTATCACAATGGCTCCTTCATTCCTAGCACATCGTATTATTTAGCAGCAAATGTAAAAAAATAAGCAACAGAAAATGCTACATAAGTAATACAACAATATTTCTTTCCAAAATCTTATCAAATTGTACTGAATCATAAAAAGGAAAGCCCCATTCAAAAGTGTTTCAGCATATCCATGGCAACAACCTTTCAAATTTCCATGGAAATAGAACAATTTTTCTCCTCTACGGCTTTTATTACATACATAAAGCAAACATTTGGCATAGACTGTTAGCAGTGTTAAAGTTTATACATATATTTTTGACAAATGACAGAAAGTATTCAATCTGTAATCCTCGGGGCGTACTTAGTTATCTGTTTTCACCCCGTTGTTATTTTTCTTTTGTGTCTAGTGGTCATTTGATAAAAGGTCAGAATAGATCAAAATATATAAGCTGTCTGAAAACATCCAGAAAAGGATGTAAAATGTGTCAGTTTTAGACAATTTTTATTGTGACAGAGGATGGCTAGCAGCAATAAGATGCTAGCCATTAGGCCACGAAAGAGTTAAAGCTATAAAAGATACATTATTATGTTAAAGAGCCAGTGTAGGCTCTTTTCATGTTAAATCTATGTTTTATTTTACCATTGATTAACACATGTGCCAATAGTACCAAAGCTTTAGCCAGAAAATAAAATAAAAAAAATACATTGTACCTCATTAAGAGCTGCTGCTCTACCAGTGGCGGAGCTAGGGCATAGAGGGCCCTGGTGCAAACAATTATTGTGTGCCCCTCCCAAGGGGGAGGTTGTAAAAGTATATTTGTTCTGGCCAACCAGATAACTACACACTTAGAGCATTTCCCTAAAGACCCCTTCCCATAACATGCCACTTCTTAACACCCCTTCCGATGACAGCATCCCTCCCCAAGACCCTTTCCCATAGCTGCTCCCCTTCCCTTATCTCCTGCCTGTGTGAAGCACACATGTAAACATACACTATCTCTACATAGCAGCCAGTCCCTCTTAGTAGTCATCTTCATATAGCACCCAGTCCCTCCAAACATCCACCTCCACACAGCACCCAAACCCTCTCAGCATCCACCTCATATAGTGCCCATCTGCTCTCAGCACACATCTCAAAGACCCCACCCCCTTATTCATTGCTGTAATCCAGCCCATGTTCTCTCTCACCTCTTCCCTGATACACATCCCCAGTGTTGTACTGCTCCACACTGCCACCATTTGGTGCTTCAGTAGTACAGAAAATAAAATGAAATGCAAACAAACAAAAAAATACTCAGCTCTGGGCCCCCTAGAGAAGGGCTCTGGTGCATTGCACCATTTGCACCACTGGTAGCTCGACCCCTGTGCTCTATCCCTCCAGACCTCTCTCATTACCCTGAGCATCGTTGAGCAATAAACATTTCAATTGAAATAACATTTCATTAGGCATTTGGGGTAACATTGAGCATTTATAAATGTGTGCTAAAAATAACATCAATATTGAGTTGTATTTTTAGTACTGGAGAATATTATCATCTTCATTCCTCCATTTTGAATAATAACAAAATCACTTATAATGAATTCATTATTAAGCAACTGTTAATAATGGACAGAATGGGCTACGGTTTTACACTATTTGCTTTGCAATTTCTGTTATAATACAAGTACATAATTTATAATACTAATACTTTTCTAATTAAAGTCTCAACTTTTATCATAATAGAAATAATGATAAAATGAATATTTCCCCATGATTTTTGGTATAATAAATTGTGCAGGGTTATTTCTTGTTATAAGTGTACCTAACACTTTCTGACATCCTGTATATATACATGAACACAGTGTATATACACATGCACTAGTGCGTCTATATATAAATGTATGCTTTAATATAGGGAAATGAAGGAGTAGTATATGGAGAGTGTGGCCCAGGGCAATATGAAACCTTAATGCACCTCTGTTCTTAGTATACATAATGAAGCTTGGCAACACCAGCAACACACTCTCTCCAAATTTAGCAAATCTGTTTTCTGCTACATGCACAACATCCTATGCCAACAAATTTGGAAAACACAACAGTGGCCAGTAGAATGGAAATGGCCAGTCTATATACCATTCCCAAAAAAAGGCAGTGCCAAAGAGTGTTCCAATTATCGAACAATTGCTCTCATTTCAGATGCCAGCAAGGTAATGCTTAAGATTCTACAAGCTCGGATCTAACAATATATGGACCGGAAACTACCAGATGTGCAAGGTGGGTTTCACAGAGGAAGAGGCACAAGAGATCAAATTGCCAATGTCTGCTGGATAATAGAGTAAGCAAAAGAGTTCCCAGAAGAATATTTAGCTCTTCTTCATAGACTATTCTAAAGACTTTAACTGGGTGGATCACAACAAAATGTGGCAGGTTCTTAAAGAGATGGGAAAACCAGACCAACTCATCCTCATCCTGAGGAATATATATGTGGACCAAGAAGCCACGGTGAGAACCAAGCTTGGAACAACCACTGAACATGATGCTCCATTAAGTTAAAATAATGTGTAAAACAGTACATAAATAAGTAACTTATTTGATTGTTTTTTTCTGAAAAATCCAAGTATTTGTTAATGCATATATTGTAAATGACACAAGAAAGTACCAATTACAACATAAATTATTTTCATTCCACACATATTAAGACAGGAAATAAAACATTATTTTTTCTCTGTCTATTCTCCAGATAATGCTTTGATTTTCAGTGCTGGTTGTTTACAACAATACATATAAAACACTACTTGCATGAAGCTATTTTTATTGAACTAAGTTTATAACCACATGTACTGACCTTCACTGCAGTTATTATTTTTGTAATTAATGTGATTAATGAATTGACTCACAGAAAATAATGCTCATTCCTGTTTCCAGGAACAGTTTCATTATTTGCTATAATTTAACACGCCAACTCTCCAGCATACTAAATGTCAATAAACTACACACTGTGTCAGAAGAGTTGACACAAATTTACAGTTTATGTGACTGCAACTAGTTGAGCTGATTTATTAAAGTATGAAAGCCACATGATTTCACATGCTAATTAAATCAATAAGCTATGCTTATAATTGAATCAAGTTATTTACGCAATATCATATCATGCAGAAAAACCTCTCTATCAAGTATATTCTAATAGTATAAACAATATGTAAAATTGTTGATGTTTGTGGCATCAGGTGATTTATAAATGACTTGTATTCAGTTGGTTGGCAATAAGTTATTTGATACAATTTGTTGTATTTGTCTTAGTTCCTGTTATGGTGATGCCTTCTAAATCACTAAAAAGATGGCTACAAATACTGTTAATTGATCTTATAGTACCATTTTTGGCCAATAAACCTTGAAAAGTACTCTTTCATAATGGAATAAGACTTAGCCACATGAGTAGTGACTTATTTAAAGCTATATCTAAGTTCCCTGTTTTTACCTTTTCTAATGTAACACTATACACACAGATTTATTTTATCTAAAAAAATTGGTTTCCACACCCCCAGAGCTGCTTATATAGGCACGTGGTACCTACCAATAAAAACACTTAATTCAGGTATGTTTTTAATCCTATACTAACCTTCAAGTCAACAGCAGCACAGCGCAAAAATCCACAGAGCAGTGTCTGGGCTCCTCCTTGCTTCCTTATGTAGGGTTACAACAAATACTACACATTACATGATATGTTGATGAACAAACTGACATCACACATTGAAACAATGTCATAGATCCCTGTGATTGGCCAAAATGAATTATGAATTGTATGCTAATTTTAGCCGGGATTTCAGGAGTGTTAACTCTCAAAATCAACTACTTCAAACTCAAGAGATTTCGCCAACTTTAGGGTAAGTTTAATAATGTTTATTTTGGTATTTTTTTGTTCATGCAAAACTTTTTTTCATACACTGTTCATTCTTCTCTATCAGTTACATTCATCATCCAGTAAACTTAAATATGCCTATAAACCTATACTCTTTATTAGGGAGGCACATTTAAGAGACTACAATATCTCACCCTGATGCAGCTTACAACAAATGACTAGCTATCCCCTGGGTAGTTCATTCCTCTGACTGACTATATGTATGTGTTTTGTACAAAATAACACACATACCGTATTGGTCCGAATATAAGCCGCACCTTTTTTCTGATTTTTTAGCTTGCGAGTTACGGGTGCGGCTTATATTCGCATCCGTTAAAAAAAAATAATTGCTGATTTGCGAACTTTGCTTGTTAGGTGTGCGGCTTCTATTCACGAACGCAAACTAACTGCCGATTTGCGTGATTGCGAGTTAAGGGTGCCGATTTTCGTGCTTGAGACTGCGGTATTGAATAGCGATTTACGGTTTTAGTGATTCTAACATCCTGTAAAGCCTGTAACCTGCAAAAAAAGCTACAGTGCTAATTAGAAAGCCTGTTTCTTGCAATGGCTGATCACTTTGAGAGTCTTATTCTCTCCAATTTTACGGGTGCGGCTTATATTTGAGTACTATCTTTTTTCTATTTTTTCCCCTTGAACTTTACGGGTGCGGCTTATACGCGGGTGCGGCTTATATTCGGACAATTACGGTATATGTTTAATGGAATAGATTTAATACAATTTCTATTTTCTAGGAGTGATAAATTTCCATCACAGCCACCGCTTAGTGAATTAGTGACCTAGCCCAATGTGTGACTGGATGGAAGATGGGAAGTAGCAAAGGAAGCAGATGGGCCTAGTGAGAAGTAAAAACAAAATGTATGACTACAAACGGGTTAAGATGAACAAATATTCAGTTGACCCCAATCTATACATATGTAGCAAGGTAAACTGGCATAAAAAGTAACAAATATACAGGCGGTCCCGGGTTACAAATGATTCGACTTACAGGCAACCCATATTTAAGAACAGGTGTCAAAGTCTTTTTGTACTAGTTTTTTTTTTAATGTTTCAATTAAAAGAAAGAGAACAAAGTTTTTTGTAGCTTTTTACTACAGTACAGGGGTATTATTATTATTACACTTTATTATTATTACCCCATATGAGCCGTTATAGTATTGGTATTATTATTAGTATTATTACTATTATTATTGATCAGGGATCCGACTGGGAACGTCCTTAAACCAGGGACCACCTGTACAATGTTCATGCTATTAATTATTCACCATCTCTCTGCATACATATAAGCAACTTATAAGAAAGGGTATAGAGAATATTGTATACTAAGTCTTTCGTTTACTCTGTGAAACCTAAAACCTTGCTTGCAAGAGTGCTTTCTGGGAGGTAATACTTATTTCATAAGTCCCAGGGAGCACCATCTTAGAAGCAATCCCAGACTCTGTTATCTTCCTGCCACACACTACACTGGAATTTGCCTACACCATGCAGTCTTATCCCACTGGTTTGATATCACAAATGGCTCTTCCTGATTCTATCAAAGAGTACTGCAGCATGCTGGGAATAAAGACTTCTCAGGGTTTGTTTACCTGCTGAGGTGGGAGGCCGTCTCATACCTTATGTTACAAAAGGCAGCAAAGTCAGACAAAATGTTACCTCCAGGGAGCACTCAGGACTTATAAGTATTTCAGGAACATAAACAAACACATATTTAATTGCAGATACTTAAGGACACATTCTCAACTCTGTATAATAAAGATATTTCTATTTTATGCTTCTTGGGCCTCAAATTACCCTTATTTATTTTCCTTAAAAGGATACCATATTTTTTCTGGGTTTCTGGGGTTTCTGGGTTTTACTCAGTATGTAATATACCTATGTACAGGGGTGTAGGAGCTAGAATAATTCTGGGGTGGATACAGGTCATTGTAAAATAGCTTATATATACGTACACACAAACATAGAAAAATTCTGGGGGGATTTGTCCCCCCCAGTTCCTACACTCATGCCTATGTATTTCGTTACTTGTACATACCTTTTTGTTTTTATTAAAGAGCAATTAATAGCTCTGTTTTTGCTGCCTAGAATCATGCAAATAGTCCCTGTATTGGTCTGCCCACCGCAGAGCATACAGACACAATCTCTGTGGTGCTGAAAGTGCAGTGTAGAGTCCTAGCCTATCAGAGGTCATATGTCAGAAAACATGCTGCAACATGGTCCCTAATAGGCTAGGACACTGCACATACAGCACTACAGAGTCTATGTCTGCATATGCTGCAGTGGGCAGACCCCTACAGGGCAGTAAAAACAGAGGTATTAAGCGCTTATTAATAAAACAAAGGGACCTTATGGGTTTCGGCTGCGTCACGCGTGTGCACGCACTGACATTGCGGCATCTAGTGCCAGGAAGGCACTAAGCAAGAGATGGAGCAATGCAGGCATTGGACACACGGGACAGAGGTACAAGGCAAAGGGGTTGGGGGGGGGGGGGGTTGGCTGACCCTGGGGGTGTAGGAGATCTTAATGGGGAAGCTGGGGGGGTGGGGGGGTATGCTGGCCCTTGGGGGTTAGGAGATCATAATGGGGAAGCTGGGGTGAGGGGGGGGTTGGGTGGCCCTGGGGGGTGGGGGTATAGGAGATCATAATGGGGGAGCTGTGGGGTGAGCTGGAGTTTGGATGGCCCTGGGGAGTGGGGGTGTAGAAGATCATAATGGGGGTGCAGGGGGGACGCGTGCTTGCATAACCCAGTCGGGCGTGCAATGTCACACGCGTAGCGCAGCAAAAACCCAAACCCATAAGGTACAAACAAAGTGCGAACACAGTGAAGTATATATATATAAAAAATGTTGCGTCTTTCAATTGTTTCTGACTCTCTGTGACCACATGGACTGTAACACAATGTCATGCTGATCCACTTTGGTATTCATGGCAGAGATGCTAGAGTGGGTTGCCAGTTTCTTCTCCAGTGGGCCACAGCATACAGCTCCTGGTATTCCTAGGTGGTCTCCCATCCATGTACTGCCCACGCCCAACCCAGCTTGGCTTCAGGGCGGTGTGACCTCTTGGTTCCCTGACTGAAATCTAACCCAGGTTGCAGTGGTGAAAGCACCAAATCCTTACCACTGGACCACCAGGGAAGCCCACTATATTACATACCTAGTAAATCCATAAAATTACTATATTCCTTTAATTATACCTATATAACTTATTCAAATAAGAATTCAGTGAGGTATATTTATCGAAGTGGAGATAAGTGAGGTTAAAATGTGGAGGTTAAATATTCCAACTACCTATGCTTTCTACAGGGGCTATTTATCAGAATTAAGGGGACTCTGTCACCCCAAAATTAAGTTGTTTTTCTAAAAGACCATAACAAACTAACTATAAATTGGCCTAGCATTTTGATTCTAAAGTGAATCTTTTCCCAGTTAATTTTTTTCTGCTGTATTCTTATGCAAATGAGTGGGTCACAATACTAATTAACTGTTCTCATGTGGTAATTAGGATTACAGGTTGCAAAACAATGCCCTTATAAGGGTATCATTGTGCAAGAATCCACCCCCATCCTTCTCAAACTTCCTGAGCTGCAAATTAGAGTACACATAGGCATACAGGAGCCTCATTTTCAATGCTGAATATAATAGGAATGATTTACCATGAAGAAAAACAGATACTACAATGTATGCACAGTTTCTAATACTTTTTTTTAAATATTAAGCCAATGTCCTCCTTGGATGACAGTACCTCTTTGTATCCATGCTTTTTGAACAGGCTCCACATGTAGATGTTATGTTTTGATTATACCTAACACCTCGTTCCCCACTCTACCCCCACTTGCTAAATATATCCCAATATGTCTATCAGGGTTTATCATCAGCTAGAAATCATGGTTAGGCAAACTTATTTTCATGTCAGTGCTGTGCTGCTTCCTGTACTCCAATATTATACAAATATCAGGCTGATTACTATTTCCTTACGGCCTTTCTCCTCTTTTTCTGTCTCTTACAATGCACAGTTTCCTCTTTCTCTACAGTTCCATTAGCAATATAATTGAATGGCTTATACTCCTCTATTTCAGAATTCTTTCTGACCCCTCACAGTTGAAGTCTTTTTTCCCAACAGGGTGACCTGACCCCAGTTTGCACAACCTTGCATTAAAATAAAGGTATCTGCAATTATTACTTTTGCAGTTTTACGCTTTTTATTGTCTTCCATATTAACTAGTTAGCAATTCTCCTACCATATATTTGAAATGACCAAGCATATATTGTGAAAAATATAATATTAAATATTAAATGTATATATAAGTTTCCAGGGTTTCAAATGTTTGGTAAGACACGGGCTGTGATTATCAGGCAAATATGTGTTATATCTTTAAGTTCAGTGTACTTACAAAGTTATAGGCAGGAAAGTAAAATCCAGCTTTGCACACCCACAGGAAGCTTACATAACCAAGTATGTAGAGGAAAGGCAGTCAGGTACACAGTTTGACCTTTCAAAGGAAGTACTTGCTACATGGTTGGGGAGCATCTGAGCTCACAGCTGAATCAGAGCACAAGGATATAGAGAGAAAGGGACTAAATATTCTAGGCTACTTTGCAACACAGGAACCCCAGAGTATGATACACATGTATCAGCTAACCTCTGCTTTCTCCTGATTGGCTAAAACGAATTATGAATTTTATGCTAATCTTAGCAGGGATTTTCAGGGGTGTCAACTAACAAAAGCCTCAGCTTGCAAACTGAAAAGATTTAGCAAACATCAGGGTGGGTTTGTAAATGTTTACTTTGGTATGTTGTCATGCAAAAATATGTTTGTATACACTACTGATTCTCCTCTATCAGATGCATTCACAATCCAGGAACCTTAGATATGCCTTTAAATTGACATGGACATACCCTTTTTTCATAAATGTGTCCCAGTGTGTTATCTTTTTCAAATAATGGTCTCTGCCAGTGAGAGCTATATACCACATGACACTGTGTGCTTTTCCTGTTCATTTCAAGGAAGTTTAAAGATTATCTAATATTGTTTTCATGCAAAATATTTAAAACATGGTACATTTACTAAGCATCTCACACCATCATTCTATTTACTATGCAGTATTTCCCATGGGGAAAAGTAGCCCTCTTCACCTCATGCCAGATGAGAAAATGCATAGTGAATTTCCCCAACGTTTTTTGAAGTGCAGAAAATGTCCCTTTAATCAAATAGTTTAGCTTAGAGGATTGTGGGACACAAATATTTTTATGATGGCAGAGGGAATAGTATTCATGCAACTAACAAACAAATATAGCACCAATGAATGTTTTATTTATATCACTAGCAATGTGGGAAACTGGTGTGAGGCTAAGATATTGGGGAAAATAAGTTTCTCATGCTATGCATCCCTTTATTTACTATGCACAGTTTTCATATGGGGAAAAAAACAGTCATGGCCGTATATATAACTAGGTAAACAAAGCAGCCGCAGAGGGGCGCCTCCCTGAAATGGCACCTCATATGCATAACAAAACATTTAATTTTAATTGCATTCTGTAGCCATGATCAATGAGAAAGTTCTATCATAGGGGGCAGGAAAGAGATGGGTGTGAACTTGCAGATTTGCAGTGTGCTTGTGTATAATTCAACCTTGGCTTTGCATAAAAGCTGTGTAATGCAGCGGGCATAAGCTTAAAGGAAGCCATGTTTAAAATGGTTATGGATTGAAGAACAAAGCATTTGTGGGCAAATTTGCATGTCCCTGCTCAGCTTCCTAGAATGCAGTGTAATTACTGTTTTTCTCAGAATTCTGAGCAGGAAGAAAGTTTGTTTTAGACATTTAAATGTGAACACAAATGTACTATATATTTATATATATATACTGGAGCAGCAACATGGTGCCAGGGAAACAGATGCACATGGCTCATCCACCTAGGGGGCTGCTAAGTAGTTTGTGCCTAGGGGCACCAAATATGTAAATCTGACCCTGACCACAACTAAACAAATATATTTGTAATTATACACAGAAAATAACAGCGCTTATATCTAATTTTGTATTTTTTTTTCAAATTTCAAAAACAAATATACGAATGAATGACCTGACAGGTCACTTTGAAGCACCAATTAAACTAGATTTACTTGAAAATGCACTGCTATGAAAACGCAAAGCATCTGACATTTTCTAGCCTCCAAGTACTCCTTGATCTTAAATAAAAGCTCAAACTAGAAGAAAATGGATAAAAGGAGAAAAACAGCAATTTGTGTCTATAGCTCTTGAGTACAGTAATGTGTGTTTAGCAATAACGCATTTATTCTAAGTATATTTCATAATGAAATGGGCAATCAGTGACCTTTTTATGTATAATATATTTAACAAAATAATGTAGTTATTGAATATAAACTAACGTTTGGCTTCTTATTTACTGATCACTTTAATCATATACTGTTAAAGTTGATACTCAATATAAATTCTATCTTAAATGGACACTGTAAAGGAGTTTATATGTTGCAATCATTTTAAAGGTAATATTTAAAATAGATCATTGTATATATATATATATATATATATATATATATATATATATATATATATATATATATATATATAAGAAAAAAATATTTACAAAGGCTTGATTTCATCCGTGGCGGAGCTAGTAATTGGAGGGCCCAATGCAAAATAATTCAGGCCTCCCTTGCAACTTCTCTGTATGAGGGAAGTGCCTGTAGGGGTAGAAAAAAGCCAAAAATATATGTAGTTGGTCAGAAAACTTATAGGGCAATCAGATCATCTGTCTATAAAAATATATTATGTGCCGCATTACCCTAATAAATTAAGAGTCCCCCTTTACTCCAGGCTGCTGCAGGTAGCAGAGGGCCCCAAACCTGTTAAGGGCCCTGGTGCTTTGCACCTCTTACACCGACATTAGCTCCACCACTATACTTTATAGTTCTCTCATACTGTTCTCATGCTTTCTTCTCCAACAACAGTTTCAGAATTATTACCCCTAATAATGTGATCAGTTAACCATCCAATAAAGCCAATCATAGAAGACATCCCATTTCCAATGATTCAACTCTCTCAATCATAGGAAACTCTCCCACATGTGATTAGAAAAGCAAAGGGGAATTGCTAGGGTAGGAGAAAGCAAGGGGACTGTGAAAACCGCAATGTTATCAAGCTTTTGAAAACATTTTATTCCAATATATGCAATAATCCATCTGTATTTAAATATTTTTTTTATATGACTGTAATGTAAAAATCAGTTTTTAGTGTCACTTTCACTTCATGCTTTCCTTGCTATGTATTATAGCAGTTGTTTTCTTTTAAATATGTATATTATAGTAGCTATAAACGTTTCTGTTTTATTCCCAGTATTCACAATTGATCCATAAGTGATCCAGTTGACAGTAGTAATAGTTTTCCACCAATTGAGTGTCTGGAAGGCTTAACCCTGTATGTGTCTAATTTTTCATCAAAAATGTAGTTAGTAACTAACAACTACAACATCATTATGGGAAATGTATCATTGTAGCGCAGCAAAGCAAAAATGCTAATCTTGATAAGAGCAATTAGACAAAGCTGTGTTAACATTGTGCCAAGAAAAAAAAAAACATATCTACTGTCAATTTTCATTTAAAGAATAACACAGACAATTGGAAGTAAGTCTAATGCAATCATGTTAGTTTTTGTTTTATTTTTCTAAGTTGTGATTTATTTACTTCTTGTCATTTGGTGACATGATTATACATTAACTTAAAAAAATCTAAAAAAAGCTTTGTACAATCTACTAAAATATAATATATTTTTGACTGTAGCCAAACAACTGTAAGAAACTTGAGTATACCACAAACACAAATGCTCAATACATTATTCTATGGGATAATATCCACTATGGGTTCTTCAAATTGGTTTTAACGCATTGTACCTCATTTGTGCCATTACAAGGGAGACATATTCTGTAGCAGATCAGTTTAAATGTGCACATGAGGAGAGGCAAGCCCCAAAATCCTGGGCCATTTTCCTCTGCACCTTTTTAGTGCAGATGATTGAGTCAAGTAGCCAACTACATTACATTGGTGTGGCATGATATTGTGAAGTCTACATCAGAAAATGGGGCAGAGATAAAGTGCAAGTACATTGTGTTGATATATAATCCATAATATAGTCAATCTGGAACTGGCACAGCAGCAGGTATTCCCTTGAACCATAAAAGGCCAAAGGTGATGCACAGCTAAAATGGCTAATGGGTTAAAAAATGACATAATTGATTCTAAAATATACATTAGCTCACATTGTATAAATATGTTATACTACATTTGAAAATAACATGCACAGTTATATTTACTGTATAATATTACACCAAGATATTTCCTCTTGAGCATACACCTTATGAGCATGAGTTGTATAGTTAAACATATTTAAATATTAAACACTAACAGAATATTTACTAGAAATTACAAGCAAAAGTAACTGGAGGGGGGGGGGGGGGGGGGGTTACTGCGCATCTCAATTGCATCTTACATTATCTCCTGACTGTCTACTATTTCCAATGGGGCAAAACCTCCCCTTCTCATTTCAGTACTTCTCACCTCACCTAGGTGAGAAAGTCCTTAGTAAATTCACCCTAATGTGTAAATGACTGAAAACGACTATTAAAAGTGTTAATAAAGACCTTCATGCATGTCAAATGTGCTGTTTTGAGTATTTTTCTGGTTATAACACTATTACAACTACATGTGGTATTAAATATATCATTCCTAGTACTTATCACTGGCCATAAAATACCCATAAATTGTATTACAAACAAAAAGACTTAAAAACCATAAACTCTAAAGACTCATCCAACTACAGTCCAGCCCTGTTTGTGAATTAATGAAACTGGAATAATAAAAAATATACATTGTCTCCAGTCCTGAAGGACTTGGATTGGATAACCCTGCTTTTAGAAGGGGTCATTGCTATTCCCTGTAGTTATTTTTTTTACAATTAGGAGAGTTGAGGAAAGAAATAGACCTTTTTTTTTTTTTTTTGCTTTCATTGAAAATTTGCAAACACATTTATTGATAAGATTACAATGCACAAAATCAATCCAATGCCTTTTATTTATGTATTTATATACAAGATAAACAAGATAACTTTCTATCGTTTTATAGAGAGCCATTTTGAATTTACCATTTTTGTTATTTTTCAGTAGCACATTATTGTGAGAGATAGGGTGGTGGTAGAGATGGAGTAATGAGTGATGGAAAAATTAGAAAAATAAAGGAAAGTGCATTAATAAATTGGTAGGGATGAAAACAAGAGTCTGTGTTTATGTGACAAACAGAAAAACTTGAAGCAACTTTTACTAACAATTTCTCAGAAAGGCTCTGTAAAGGTCACAACCACCCTGGGAGACGAAGCAAGGAACGTCTTAGCAGAATGGGACTATTTTGTCGGATGCCCTATGTGTATTTTGGTAAATATATATAATTTGATTGATTAATACTAAAATCAAAAAGAAGTATCTGAATCATGGATATTATTTTCTATCTGGCTATTGTAATTAACACATTTTGGTCTTTTATTTTAGTTTTTTGGGAAATATACAGTTACTGTATATTGTTTTTCTGCCCATATTAGTATAATTTGCTTGTACTAAACCTTACAATAACAGAAAGAATAAATGTCTAATGATTGAAAAAAAAAGAAATGTCTACTTAGTTTTAAAAAGACCTTGTGCAGAGGTTTACTATTCTAAAAGGAAAGGTGTTTATAATTTGTCCCTGATTAGAAAAGTAATATAAGACTGAAATAATGTGAAAATGATCTAAGGGAGGCCAACTTCACTATTACTTGATTAAATCCAGGTTACATAAAATGAACAAAGGACACTTGATCTATTAACACATGCCCATGCATTTTAACTTAACTAATCAATGTTGAAACAGTGATTATGTTCTTATGTGAATTATATTATGCATTCTGAATAATAATGGGTTTAATACATAAAGGTACGCTTCATACCTTCCAAATCACATTCATTTCAATTTTTCACTTTATCTGTTCCAAGCTTCAAATTCACTGGTCTCATTAAAATACTAAAATATGACCACTTAAAAAAAAAAAGCTTCCCCTCTAATGCAAGGAAAAAATGGCCTTGATTAGAGAAGTAGCTATCAGGGAAGTTATGTAGCATAGGTATAATGTGTGGAGAGCTTTCATAAAAACATGTTGCTGTGATCGAACCAAAGATGGAAAATGTGAGAACATTGGTATAAGTGGATTAAAACTAATGACAACAATATGGAGGCGGTAATGGATTAGGTATATATTCATGCTGCATGACAATATATTTTTATGCATTTCCTCCAGTCTCCAGCTACAATTCTAAAGGCACAATTAACCAGCCTACCTCCTGTTGATCCTCAGACAGTGCTTCCCCACATGAGACTACTTCCATATTCTGTTTCCATTACATGGGCAAAAAATGAGAATGGTCTTCTCTTGATTGTAGCGTCAGACTTCAGTGGATGTTTGTAAGCTTCATTTCAACTGACAATGCTGAATTGAAGTCCATAGTAAGACTGCAGCAAGCAGTGTATCTGATCAAAGACATCTCAGCAAGAGCAGGCAAGTTAAAAAATAATATTATCTGTTCCATTTGCATTCACATATGGCAATTTTGATTGGACGTTGGATTAAACTCAAAAAGAACAAGTTAAAATAATTACAAGATAAATAGGATTTATAAGAAAAGTAGTAAAGTGCAGAAAATATATAAGTATAAAAAAATAAAAAATCTGAAAAGAGAACATTTTACAAGATGAATTTAGTAGGTATTAACTGAATCAAATGTAACATATATGTGTGTGCGTGTTGCATGCATAGAAAAAGTGGATATAATTATAATAGAAGTTAAGTATATATCATACTTATATATATATATATTTATATATATATATATATATATATATATATATATATATATATATATTTATATGTTACCAAACTAAATAATTAAATGCAGTAGAGACAGTATATTACATAAATTGTGTAGAAAAAAACACATTTTTAGCCCAGCCGGTGGACTTTCATCTGGGTTAGTGTGGAATCCACTACCTAGACCGACATTTTGTTTCTCCACAATTTGCGCTATGAACTGTTTCTACTAAAGAGATACATTGCCATTGGTCTACGTTAATAGTCTATAACACCTAGGTATCTCTGTTTAAACTAGACTGAATTTTGATTCTGTTTACATGTTAAAATATATTTTTTTTTTATAAAGGCACCTAAGTCCAAGACAACTATCTTAAAAATACTCTACTGGATGGCATAACCTTTAATAGAATAATCAAGTTAAGCTTTTTACTTGTACGGCAAAAGGATGTGATGTGAGGACAGACATATATATATATATATATATATATATATATATATATATATATATATATATATATATGTGTGTGTGTGTGTGTGTATGCACAGTGTTAAAATGTCAGGTTTCTGTGCTGTAAAAAAATGAGACAAAGGTAAATCATTTCAGAAATTTTCCAACTTTAATGTGACCTATAAACTGTACAACTCAATTGAAAAACAAACTGAAATCTTTTAGGTAGAGGGAAGAAAAAATATAAAAATAACATAATATGGTTGCATAAGTATGCACAACCTTAAACTAATACTTTGTTGAAGCACCTTTTGATTTTATTACAGCACCTCTTTTTGGGTATGAATCTATCAGCATGGCACATTTTGACTTGGCAAGATTTGCCCACTCTTCTTAGCAAAAACACTCCAAATCTGTCAGATTGCGATGGCATCTCCTGTGCACAGCCCTCTTCAGATCCCCCCACAGATTTTCAATCGGATTCAGGTCTGGGCTCTGACTGGGCCATTGCAAAACTTTAATCTTCTTCTGGTGAAGCCATTCCTTTGTTGATTTGGATGTATGCTTTGGGTCGTTTTCATGCTGAAGAAAAACAAAAGTTGTCCAGCTGAAGAAAAACAGCCCCAAAGCATGATGCTGCCACCACCATGCTTCACTGTGGGTATGGTGTTCTTTTGGTGATGTGCAGTGTTGTTTTTGCTCCAAACATATCTTTTGGAATTATGGCCAAAAAGTTCAACTTTGGTTTCATCAGACCATAACACCTTTTCCCTCATGCTTTTGGGAGATTTCAGATGTGTTTTTGCAAAATGTAGCCTGGCTTGGATGTTTTTCTTCGTAAGAAAAGGCTTTCGTCTTGCCACTCTACCCCATAGCCCAGACATATGAAGAATAAGGGAGATTGTTGTCACATGTACCACACAGCCAGTACTTGCCAGATATTCCTGCAGCTCCTTTAATGTTGCTATAGGCCTCTTGGTAGCCTCCGAGACCAGTTTTCTTCTCGTCTTTTCATCAATTTTGGAGGGAGCTCCAGTTCTTGGTAATGTCACTGTTGTGCCATATTTTCTCCACTTGATGATGACTGTCTTCACTGTGTTGCATGGTATATCTAATGCTTTGGGAATTCTTTTGTACCCTTCTCCTGACTGATACCTTTTAATAATGAGATCCCTCTGATGCTTTGGAAGCTCTCTGTGGACCATGGCTTTTGCTGTGGGATGTGACTAAGAAAATTTCAGGAAAGACCAACTGGAGCAGCTGAACTTTATTTGGGGTAAATCAGAGGCACTTTAAATGATGGCAGGTGTATGCTGACTCCTTTTTAACACGATTTGGACTGTGATTGCTTAATTCTGAACACAGCTACATCCCCAGTTATAAGAGGGTGTGCAGACTTAAGCAACCACATTATTTTTCTTTTTCCTTCCCACCACCTAAAAGATTTCAGTTTGTTTTTTAATTGAGTTGTACAGTTTATAGATCACATGAAAGGTGAGAAAAGTTCTATAATGATTTATCCTTGTCTAATTTTTTTACAGCACAGAACCCTGACATTTTAACAGGGGTGTGTAGACTTTTTATATCCACTGTATGTGCCAGTTGGGCCTGTGGTACATGCCAAAAATATATATTCAACAAAGGCAAAAGAGATGTGATCCCTAAAATGCTGTATTCCTGTTTGTGGGCATAAAATAAATATGTGCAGATAGCCCAATCTTATCCTAATTTTAGCTATGGATTTACTTCAAATGTTTGTGTGAAAATGTGAACCTTAACATTTCCAGAATTAAAATTAGTCTTTATCAGAAATATATCACACTCTTCTGATCAAATGTGAGAATAATTTTTAAAGTTGTCTACTCATTGCCTATTATCCCCTTTAAGTCAACGCTCCTGGCTAGATAATCTGATTATTCCTGACTAATCTTGTGTCTAGAAAGTGACTCAAAACCAAGAAAGGTTAGAAACAAAAAAAACTTATATAAACAATAATGTGTGATGATTATGGAATAAATAGGAAAACAAATAAAATCATACATTAGTATGTTGTAAAAGGTGGTTTAAGTTGTTAATATGTTGTGAAATGTACATTTATCTAACTTCCCTCAGATTTCTGGGTGTGGTTCTGTACGTAAGATGTTTGCAGTTTGGGGAATATTTTGCTTTGTTGATTGTTGTGTGTTTTTTCTCCTTTATAGGTAAAACAGAGTGTTTATCTTATTGTTGCGCCACTTTCAGGACTGTGAGTAGCTTTACTTGGAAGACACATCTGTCACATCTGTAGGAATCTGTCTCAAGGTCAGCTAATGGAGGGCAGAACTCTCCTGCGGGTCAGAGAGGTAACACCTTTTTTTTTCTGAAAATGGAAAAATAGTGTAAAAGGTCTGAAAAGTGTGTTCAATGGAAAGACATGAATTGTGAAGGGCATGCTTTAGAGTTTACCTCTGTATTGGAGAAAGGTAATACTGCTAATAAAATACTATCAGACAAAAAACAGAGGAAACATTAAACATGACAGTTTTTTGTTGTTGTTTTTTTATAATTTGTACTCCATTAGGTTTCTCTTCTCCTGCAACTCACTCACCAATTTAAATACCCTCCCTTTTGCTTCAAAGCATAAATAGATGTTATAAACCCTTTTTTTTCATGCTTAGTTCCTTACAATGTTATGACATAATAATGCTATTACTAATAGAGAGCTTTATTGTTTTAAAATGCAGCTTTGCAAGGTTTCTCAAATTGTATTTAAAAAGAACAAATTTCAATGAGAATGGTCTATTCTAAATTCCAGACATATTGTGACTCACCAGGGGTAAAACACATATAGTTTCTTAAAGCTAACCCTTCATTCTCCTGTCTGTGTGCATTAGAAAAAGCAGCCAGGTGTTTTGTTCTCTGCTTGAAAACCTCTGCAGGCTCCAAGTATTCTGTATGCACTGCATAACTGATCCATAAGGCGACATTTATGTGTTGTTATATCAAAATCCTGCCTTTCACGCTATTTTGCTTGATATTACTTTTTAATTTTAACTGCAGTGTTCCTATTCCAGAAGAACTGATGCTTTTGGCACAGCACAAGTTGGGCTTCTTTGCTGATGGTCATCTAACAACTTAGAGGTCCATACAAAATCCCTAATTTCCTATCATGCATATAAAATAGCATGTTTATATGTTACACGTTATGTTCTGTGCATTAAAAAAATTATATGAATTCTAGGAACATTAAGACACAATATTGCTTCAGAGCAATTTTTTTGGCTCCACCCCAGTCCAAATTAATTAATGTTGGGAGAACATCTTTAAAAGAGTTTGGTTTGCCATTTGTGCATTAAAAAATATGGTAATAATTCAGCTGCTGGGCATGTTCAGAAGCTTATCTCACTTTATGTAATTTAACATAGCAAGGTGAGACAAACAATAAATAATTCCCTAGGCCGTGACTTTACTACTGTACTCAAATGTATTCCATATGATCTTTTTTATAAGTAAACTTGATGAAGGTATAATATTTTTAGACAGTAAAACATAAATACAGTGGAACCTCCATATTGGTCATTAATCAATTTCTGAGGGACATACAAATAATTAATCTGACAAATCTGTGACAAATATTGGATTTTTCATGACTAATATTGGATTTTTGGAAGAATATTAGAACATTTTTATTTTAAAAAAAATGATGAATATTGGATTTGATGAATGTAGTGGCTGACAAGGTTCCTCTGTACAACATTTACGTGGGAGAAGACCTGTAATCTCTATTTTTCCCAATAGGAAAGACTGCATAGTAAACGCAAGGATGTTTATCTCAGCCACTTGAGATACTTAGTTACCCCACCCCAACATAATGGGAAGAATGATGATTTTGTTTTTAACCAACCATATATTTCACCTTGTCCATTATCCATACAGAACATTATTAATCCTGTGTTCCTCTGTGATATGAAACAATAGGATACATTTACAGTGTCCAATTAACCACACAGTATTCACGTCATGTAATGCATATTTAATAGAAATTTGTTATGGACAGTCTTTTATAACATAATTAGCTTTAAGGATCCTCAGTCAGGGAAATTACATGTGGATTGATTTTTAAAGACTATCATGTAACCTCAATTGACATTATGAAGCTTTAAGAACGTGACCCTTAAAGGAAGAATACAGAATTAAAACATCATGGGAAATCCATTTTTTCTTGTCGTTTTTAACAGAACTTGTATTTTTCTGGTGGCATTCATGTTTAATATTGTGGGGAATTGTCCTTGTTAACAAATGAACAACAATAACGCTGTAGAGTGTGCCTGCTAATAAATGAACATGAATACAGCTGTATTAGTGCTCATTTGTTAATCGGGACAAGCCCTCATAGACATGCAGTTTCCAAGTAAGTTTAAACATTTTTTTCATGAAAAACAACATTGAAGCTCTTCTTTCCCTTAAAGTCTGTGACATACATTAAAAGAGCAAAAGTATATTTCTGTTGTTTGCAAACATTAATTTTGAAAGCAGGAAGAGTAAATTCAACACAAAGTCTCCAAACTGTATAAAACAACTTGTCAAACTTTATTGTTAATTTTACATTTACATTTAGCAAAGATATGTATGCTTAAAATGATTAATCGAATATAAGAAAGAAATCCACATAGTTTAAAGCAAAATTCAATACAAACTTTAAAAAGTCACAATATATACATGAATGAGTGCAATAAGTTTTCAGATACATCAGATGTATTTTCCCTTTTAAAAAATAAATTGGTGTGCATACATGTTTAACATAAAATGACATAAAATAAGGTAGTACACATTAACTTTACAACTATAGTAAGCATCCATTTTTTTTAAATTATAGTTTACAATGGCCCATTATATTTATGACAATTGTAATTGGTATTTTCAGTACTGTTTATCAAATACAAGTGTACAGAGCAATATTTTCAAACCAGTGAACTGCTAAACCCATGCAGCTATCACAGACAAGAAAGTACGAGTAATATGAAAATACTCATTGGATTATCCTTAAGAGCACTGCACACAATAGTAAAATGTGGTCAAGTCTTGATGCATCAATTTACTTCTATGAATACTAAGGCTGTATAACTAACACTTTTTTAGGCTTTTCTGTTTTCTCTTTAAATAAATAACAATCCATTTGACCCTCACAATGATTCATTCTTTTTTTTTTTCATTCAACAAATGTTGTCATTCAACTTATTTAATGCTATGCATGAGACAAGGGCTAGTAAATACACTTGGTAATGGGGACATTGAGATTTAGAAATCCTGGAATATGGGAATGAAATGAAACCTGACATTGGAATTCATTCTATAAGAGCAGAGAAGTCTTGGAGACATGTAATCCTATGAAGTCGTTGTTCAGGTTGAGATTTTTCACCAAGAGCTATCAAACCTGAAAATAAGGCTCTATAACCTCACGAGGCAAGATCAGTACTGAAGAGATGCACAGGCCAGAAATTCAGTCATTCTGATTGAGTCATCTACTGTATGTACAGTAGGAAAATGCTAAAATACTATGTGCTACTCTCCAGGACTACCGTACCTCTATAATTTAACATAGGAATTGGAAATGCCTCTCCAAGACCTCTTAACTTTGTGATTTCAGCCTCTTGAATTTTCAAATATAAGATTAATTAAATATTCAAAATACTTTTCTATGTGAAGCATGTTCATATAAATTAATCCAGTCTACTGAATGGAATTGAATTGTTATTTTCAAAGAGAAAATGTTCTGTCACAGTAGAGAATAAGCCCACATTGAATATTGGTTCACAGCAGTCTAATATCACATATTGAGGTTGCATAATATCATTAATAGACCTTCATACATAAATTGACAGAAATGCTTAGTAGAAATAACACAAATATCGAGTCATTGATTAATGTGCCAAGAACGTTGCAGACATTGGGACATTTTTGCTTTGCAGCATTTTTATATTTTCTTTTTTTTTTTTTTTGTAGAGAATAACACAAGTATAGTCTCTATACATTCTCACAAACATCTCAACAAATATTCTAGCTAGATAAATGCAGTCTTAATTATATGATTGTGGCATTATGTATATGGTCACTGCACCTCAGCAAACTGATCAAATATTTGTCTTTACTACTATATATAAATGCATAATAATACAGACATTGGGTAACAATGCAGGAATAAGAAAATCTACCACATAAAGTGCTCCACATATATTATTTCTGTAAGAAGCTAGTTTATTTTATATAACCTGTACTCGTTCTAGAAATCGCTGTTCAGTATAGTTCAATAATAAATGCAAGAAAAATGCTTCTCAGATTTCAGAAAACAGCTGACATAAAATTGTATGTCTATAAAAAAAGGGAAAACAATTGTACTACACATTGAAACGTACAGTATTGTATATGATTTAATGTCTACTTAATTCTAGGGCCCTTATATTATATTACATACATTATCTTCAGACGTCCCTACAGACCTCAGTGGGGATTTGTGCAGATGGAATCTGAGCTAAGCTTTTCACATGTAATACAGCAAAGGCCTACGCTGATGAAACTTGCAGTGAATTGCATAGCAATTCATCACAGGCTCCATCTGCACTGACTGCATAGCCGGCTATTGTTCTCCAACACCAGAATAGTCTCCTTTAGGTCTCACAACTAATAAAGCCAGCGTCTATTGTTCTTTAGAAATATTTGAAGCTCAGTACAGTTTTTCAAGTATAAAATACTTAGCCGTTTTCGTATTTTTATATTTTTTTATATACGGTATATATATTTTCTGAAGGCTGTAAGCATTAAGAATTGTCACATTTTCAGTTCCTTAGAGGCATAAGGTCAAGTTGTTTGTTTTAACAGGTTTCCAGCCGGTGGTTGAAATAACAAAGTAATGAATTTCAGGCAAGCCTTCGAAAACTCTTACCATTGTGAGGGTAAGCATATTTTATAGTTGCTGGGGAATATTCGGTGACAGTTCTAGATATGGAGGGCATAGAAAACGCACACTTAATCAACTTTTGTCGTGCTCATAAATCTGGAATTTCAGCTTGCCTGGTTGCTATGTGTGGTGTCTTTCAGATCTGGCCATCAGTCAGATGAAAATGTCATCAGAACTATTAACATTTAGTTTATGTTAGAAATACATATGCAAATACACTATAAAGCAAGCTTCAGTACGTCAGCCCACTTGCTGTGCGCAACAGGAAAAACGAGATAGCCGATATTTGTATTCAGTGATTAATATAGAGTAGAGAGCCCAGGGAATACGGAGAATAGAAATGGGATGTCTAGCAAGTAAACCAAAATAGCTGCTACTTGCATTTTTTTAATACAACTACAGGTTGACCTTTATATCAGTAAATTCTCTATAGTATCATTTGCTTTTTTGAGCTACAAATTTTCTTTTTAAAAATCCTATTTGCTGACCCCAGCAGGGGGTTAAAAGAAACCTTGACAGCTTAAATATAAGAATCATTGCAGATTACTCCTTTACTTATCTGGGCCTGCAGAGAAAAAGGCTAATGGAATTAAATAGCATCTTGCTGCCCCACTGGCAAAAAGCCTGAACAAAAGTATGACCTTCAGTCAGAGCTGTAGCAAATCTCAGTCAATTAAATTTCTAAATATAGAGGAAAAATCTTTTAATTGTTTTTTTTTTTCTTATTTAGACTTTTTATATATATGTACACATTTGATCCTTCCTATTATGATTAGTTCATCTGTCTGATTTGAACAAGATAATATAGATAATTAATCTGACACTTCAACAGTGAAGCCTTTGAAGACTGCATGCAATCAATTATATATTAATATCAAATGCTGTTATAGGTCGAATGTGCTAATCTTAATCCGGTAGAAGTGTGTGACACACATTGTTTTATATGTTGCTTTGAATGTGCCTTTTTTTATAAAAATGACATTATTCTTGACAGAATTATTTTCTCCATATAATCATAGTTAAGTGCTCTTTTTAGATGATCACGGCTATCATTACAATATAGCAGTGGATGTTAGCAATGTTGGAGTCAACAAAACTGCCTTAATCTGCTAAAATGCTTTAAGTGCTTTGCTAATTCTGCACTGCTTCATAAAATATATTTGTTTTTGCAGCTAGTATTAAATTATTTGCTCTGAAGCAAATATATCTAAATTTGCATTTGCAGGTATAGTCAGTACTACCAACCTAAGTGCATATATTGTGGAGTCCAAAATATAAATAATACAGATTAAACACCATAAATCTTAAGGCATAACGTTGGTCTTTGGATAATCAATATAATCACTATGAGGCTTAGGTTCATCAAGTAATGGATGATTTAAAAACAAGTTAAGGGATTAAATGCCCCCATTACATATACTGCAAAGTCACCTCCAACAAAAATTAAAGCATCATTCCTTTTTGCTTTTACTGTACCATGAAATAGTTCTGCTTATCCCTCTTGCCATATATATATATATATATATATATATATATATATATATATATATATATATAAATATATATATATATACTTGTTTATCATTAAGTATGAAGTTAATTCATTTTGTTTCAAACACTATTTTTTTTATCTCCAAGTCTCATAAATGTATATGCAAAAATCTCTTCTAGCAATATATTATGTATCTAGATTGCTCAAGACAACCATATTAATCAATCTTGATAGCTGATACTACATGTGATAAAACATGTATATACAAAATGTAGGAATTAAGTACTATGATTGCTGCATATATATATATATATATATATATATATATATATAAACATATATAAAATTAAAACCCTTTCTTATCATGCCACAAGAGACATACACATTGAAAGCTATCTACACATCAATAACTCTCCACATATTTTTGTTTATGTCATACATATTTCTTATACATATATATATAAATATATATGTATATATATATATATATATATAGCTAAAATTGGTCAATAATTGCATACATAGGGGATAATCTACTCAACTAGTGTTGTATTACTATATTGGATGTGCATTGATATCTCTTTTTGTGTGTATATGTGCAAACACTTCTTAAACAATCTTCTTGTTTAATGCTAAATACATACTTAAAAATAGTTTGATTATTCTTTTGATTTCTAATGCATATATATTATCATTGTAATGCATTACTGTGAACAACCAAAATATTTACCTTTTAAATATATGTAAATGGGACTCCAATGAAATGTGCCTTGAATTAATATGAATAAATTCAAACATTGGCAAAATTTCTTTAACTTATTGCATTCAATCCTTTCCATAAACTGATCATTTGTCTAAGTGGCCATTATATGTACATGATGATGTGAATGGCCTAAAAAACCTAGGCTATTTGAAGGTTTTAAGGACAAGATTTGGCTAATCATGACATAATTGACTGTGACAGCTTAAGCCACCAAGTTGAATTCTGCTTGACTTTCACACACTTGTATGTGCAAGGATCAGTAGCACTTGCTAATATGTCTTGCTGTTCACATCCCCACTCAAAAATCTATACAGATATTTTACCCTGAGGTACATTTTTGTCATACTCCATTAAGCCTTCCAATCCTCCCCAAATCCAGTGGACATTTGTTGTAATAATCCCTGATTGTTGCAGTGCAGACATATTGGAGAGATTCTGCTCTCCTAAAGGCACAGCATTAGTACGAAAATCTATTCATTTTGTCTCTTGCAATGTCTGCCTGGATCAGCTTTGCAAGTCACAATCCTAACCAATAACACTAATGTCAGTGCACATTATCACCGTTTTACAGAATATCAATCCAAAATTACTTTTCTGTCTTGCTTTCACTTGTCAGTTCGGTCTCTAGATAAGACAAGAACTGTGACTCTTTTTAGATTTAAAAAATGTAATATCCATTTCAACATGTGCTGTTTTGTTCCCCGTCGTCCCCATTTCTGCAGGTGCACAATAACAATTAAACACTTTGGCTGTATTCCATGTGTTTGGGTAAATCAGATGTAGATTAATCATTTTATAATTTACTGTCTCACATATTTCATAATATATATATATATATATATATATATATATATATATATATATATATATGTTTATCATTGAGTATGAAGGTTAAGACATATCACTGGTTATGAACAACATCAATAAAATATTGTATTCATTATTTCAAAGGATTTACTGGATGCCGTGTTACAGGTAGGAAACTAAAAAATGTCCAGCATGTGCAAAACTAGTATTTAGATCACACACACCTTGCTTAAATCACTAAGCTTCACATGGACAATGTGCCTATAGATAACAACCATCATAGATTTGGTGAACAACTTTACAGTCACTGTAATGCAATGGCTTTTGGTCATTGTACAGGACGGTTACGGTGTTCCAAAAAGTGTTCCAAAAATTCAGAATATGATTTTTCCAACTTCATAATACCATTCCCAAGCATCTACATTCTTAGATAACACTCCTTCAAGAAGTAATCCACCAGAAAATGTTCAGTTGTCTAATTTATGATATATTTACATCTTATTATTCATTTTATAGCTGTGACATATACCTGTTCAGTTGCAAAATGATTCGCAGAGAATGCTCAACCAATTCTGAGCTATTGAGGTATATTAATTAAGCAGGGATAGAAGTGGGGTTAAAATAGTAACGTTAAATATACCCATTTCATATGTTTTCTTTAGGGAGTATTTATTAAACAGACTTAAATGATTGCCCTGCTTGATAAATAGCTCCAGCAGAAAGTATAGGAAGTGGATACATTTTAAAGTTTTAATCTACTTAATAATATTCCTAAAGAGCATGAAAAACAGCTATATGTTGTGTTATCCATTTTTGTCTAAAGTTAATCTTCCCACGGAAATTGCATGTTGTTGATGGTTTTAGGCAACCCCTGGCAAATCGTGCTTCGAACCGCTGGATTAGAGTATGCTTGCCTGTCTCTGTAGTGGCCAAAATAAAGATCTGCAATTGTATCTGTCAGTTAGACCCCTCTTCCACCCTTAACAAACTCTCTGAGCTGTGCATTAGCATACAGAGCCACATCCTGGCATACAGGAGCAGAAACATTTGTTCTAAATATTTCAGAAATTATTTACTGTAGAAAAAACTGCTAGTAATATGTATAGCCAGTTTGAATGCTCTTTAAAATTAAATCAACTAGTTGGAATGACAGATCCCTTTAATTCCATTTGCCCCACATATCACTAGTTTGGTCCCCTCTTAATAAATATACCCCAATGTGTTGCTCGGGTGATAGAGAATGATGTAATAGAATTCATGAAGAATTGGGTTTATTTATTTGCCAGAAAATGTGGATTGTTATAGAAGGGCTTGATCATTCAAGGGGGTGATATTGAGGACATGTGTTTGTGTCTGGGTTTGATCTGTGAGAGTAAGAATTTGGAGATGGGTTCTTGAGAGAGGGATATTAAGTATTAAAAGACTATGTATGGTCTGGTATGTTGGTATGTTGTGGTCCAAAGTGATAGTATGCCTATGAGATTTGAAATAGTGGAGAAAATACCTTTTTAATGTAGAGTTTGACAGCTAAGATGGGTATAAATGTATGTAAAAATAATATAAATACGAAAGTTAGGAGACAGAAATAAAACTATGGGAGGTTTGGATCCCAGGGCTTGCCAAGCATTCCTATAGTAGAACATTAATTATAGTTGGTTATGAAGGGGGGAAACATTAGCCAAACTCTGAGATGTTTTTAATTAGAATTCAATAAGATTTATAAGTTTAAAAAAAAGATTATGGAAGAAGAGAAAGAACAGTTGTTAATTTTTTGGGGAGGATAATGACACAACTATAGCGTGTGCGAGTGTCCAAATAATCAGGTTACATAAAGAGCAGATGGGGTTGTCAGAGACAGTTACAGGATGGGGAACTGGGGAAAGGATTACTTCTGAGAACATGCTTTACTATCAGTTGTGGCATATTCTTCTCCGCAAAAAATGTATTTTATCACTAAGAGACTCAATGGATAGCATTTACTAATATGTGATTGTTCTGACTATATGTATGAGAATTTTCTTTTATCCATCATTGAATGCCATATCCATCAACTACCACTTAGCATTGACACAAGCTAACCAGTCAACTGTGTGAGACAACATTGTCTATTGTGTAACTACAATTTACGTAGGCAGCATGATTGTTACCCAACTAACTAGTCAGAAAATCCAAGACTGTTTTATCGTCCACTGAACGTGAACTATTATTCAAATTATTTATAACAACTGAGCATGCTCTTCCTGCTAATCCTCCCTACTGTGAGAGTTAATTAATCACCTCAGATAAGACAAAGAGCCAAGAAGGGTGACATCTTGAATGGTAATTCATGCCTAAAATAGCCACATTCAGATTCAGTTAATTAATACTAACAACCAATTAAAAAAAAAACATATTTTATAATCAAATTTAAATATCTACCATAATTTTAACCATTGCTGTGCACTCAATTATGAACTGAGATACTCATTCTTGACTATGCTATCCTGTATGATACATAACTGAATGCACACAGATATCCATTGTAATTATATATATCAAATGTAATATGTAGTATATAAGTGGTAAGTATTATTGACACATCTAAGTGATTGAGAGTGTAATTTTATATAAAAAATTGTACACAAGGCCCCTGGGTTACAGACGACCCGACTTACAGACTACCCATATCTAAGAAAGGCTTTTTGTATGAGTTTCTTTTTATGTTCTAATTGTTTGATTTAAAATAAAGAGCACGATGGTTTCTGTAATGCATTAATACAGTACAGAGGTATTATTATTATGTTTATTTATATATTACACTGTATTATTATTACCACATATGAGCAATAATAGTATTGTTGTTATTATTATTATTCATCAGGGATCCGAGTTACACACAAATCCGATCTTTTTATGAAAGAGTACCTTTCCTCACATTATTTCTCAAAACAACAGAAGTACATTTTTTCAGCAGTTGGAGACTTTTTTTTACTTTAGTTCTTTTGAGGATTATGTATCAAACTCTCCCAGCTATAACACAAGCAACAGATTTATCAAATCCCTTTGAAAGCAAAGGAATTATTTTTCTTTGGTGAAGATTGTGCTATTTTACTTTTCCTATACTTTTTCTGCTTTTGAGATCCATTAATATACAGCCTTACCCAATTCCAAATCCAGTTTTAAACTTGTTAGCTGTAAATGAATAAATCAACCTGTAATTCATGCTTGCTACTTGGAAAATAAACTACCCATACATTTTTTTTATAAAACGTATTTGTGGTTATCAAGTGACCTCTTGCAGTACTGAACTGATGACTAATTAGCAGTGTACGATTCTGTGCTTAGTGACATGCTGAACAACAGTCATTAATTAGTGTTATAAACTCTTTTTGTATATAATAGATTTTAGTGGCAAACCAAAATGAACCACAGAGCTGTATCCTGTTTGTATTCTGTGTAGTCAATTATAGAAATGTAAAAGAGTAACGCACACTAGTCGATGTATATTTATGTACAGTTATGTTTAAACTGGACTTAAATCAGAGAGTTAAAAAACTAATATTGAAAAAAATGGAATTTCTACAGCATTATAATATTTTACAGCATTTAGTGATATTGATTATCATAGAGGTAACTGATGATTATTTATAGGGATCTACTGAAATGACAACTTTATTTGTGCGCAGGGTTAAAAAATGTTTATGTTTTAATGTATTTTTGGAATGCTCAATATATATCAAAATAAAAAGTAGAAAGTATAGTAATTGGATTATTATTCCTGATTTATACAATTATGCACTGAGGGTATAATGCACTATACAGGTGGTCCCCGTGTTACAGACGACCCTACATACAGAAGACCTGTACTTAAGAGTTTGTTTTATGTTCTGTTTGTTTGAATTAAAAGAAAGAAGACATTTATTATTATTATTACAATATTACACTGTATTGTTATTATCACATATGAGCCATTATAGCATTATTATTATTATTATTATTATTATTATTATTATTATTATTATTATTCAGGGATCAGAGTTACATTAAAATCCGACCTAAATACGTTCTCGTGTGTAACTCCGAGGACCGCTTGTATGGATATTTTGTCTGAAATATTATTTTAATCATAGCTTGCAAGTTAACCTAGGGTGAAAAATGTAAAACGTAGTGCCACATTCACTTTCTAATTAATAAATACATTTGAAGCAATCTGTAAAAAAAATAGACTTGTTGATAATCTGCTGAGTGGTATTATTATTATTGGGGGTTATGTATATTGCCTGATGATCTTCTAAACCCAAGTTGCTTATATAAACAAGTTCACTTATAGAAGTTTAAATATAAGTGAAAAAACGTATAGCTCTTGCCTTACAGAGGAACTATGGAGGGTATTGCGGAAGACTGCTATGGATGTTTTCTATGAGACATCACAGTTCTTTACAAACGTTTGTGGCCCTGTGATTGCTTAGTGTATCTACTGAGGCACAGACCTTCCTGTTATGCTCAAGGTTCTAGGACTAAGAGGCAATGCACCTATAAACCAACATATGGGAACACTAAATAAATAAGTTCACCCTGCCTAGTGTTGGGCTATGCTGTTGTTAAATATAAAATGGGAGGCAGGACATAATACAAATAATGAGTTAGTTAGCAAATTGAAGAGACATTTTCAAGTTCTATTATGTACTGCATAGGTTTTTGAGCTAAGTCACCTTATACCAAATATATTTTTTTTTATTGTAACTCATTGCTCCATTTTGTATAGGCTCAACTTCAGTTTGCACCAGTCTAGTTATTTCATAGCACATACATACTCCCTGTACAACTTTATATATCTAATTTTAATACATACATTATTATTATCGTTAAGTTACAGGCAATGACAAGTTCAATATTAACACATTGCAAAGAATGGGGGGCCCTGTCTTTGAGCTTGGGATCCAGTGTCCATAGCGCTTTCCCTAAAACACCTTGCAGGATTGAAACTCGCGGACTTACAATCATTCAATTACCTAAAATTTACACCACTTAAATAACACTTTGTGATAAAGGACGATATAGTTAAAGAATAACATTTAGAAGTGGTAAAACATATATAGACTCTTGAAATGTTTACGTTGCATCGATCATACAACATATTGTTTTAAGAAATGTTACTATTTCCACCTCTAATGGGCAGCCTTGTTGTCTTCCCTCCCTAATCTATCCCTTAGATAGAGCCTCGGGATGGGCAAAAGCTATGAATCTCCATATTGCATACACGCAGCTTCCATGTAGTCATGTCCTGCCTCCTGTAATAAAAGCAGCACCATATCACCATGTGGACCAATTAAAAAATATGCTGATCTGTTGTTTGCAAAGAAGAGACAATATGAAGAGTCATAGTTTCCTGACCGCTTGCCATACACCATGACATTGAGGGGTGTGGGGAGGAAAGAAGCCAACTAGCAGCAAGAACAGGGAAATAATGTAGTAAAACATAACTTTATATATTTGATGAAAATGTTTTGTTTTTGTTCCACTTGATGCAATTTATACTATTAAAGGGCTATGTCTCTCCTTTATTTTACTAGGAAAAGGAATTGCAATGAAATGTGTATTTTCTCACCCATTGCAAAATGCAGATTTACCACTTAGAATTAATTCTATTAAATCTATTTTTCCCCATTTTGTGATATCATCCATGCATCTAAATATTTACATAAAACTGATCATTTGCATTTCCTTGGTATAATGTTTATCTTTCCAAAATTAAAGGGATATTACATTATAGGAAAAATTCCAGTTGTATTAATGGAGGCCACATTCTGTCCGAAAATAAAATGTGTACTTGGTTTAAAATAATGCCTTTGTGTTTGTTAAAACCCAGTATTTCAGCAAGGTCATTTTAACCATACCAAACTGTAACTCTCTATGACCTCAGACATTACACAGGCCAACTTTTTATACATGATAGTATCCCTTTACATTTCTGAAATATGGAACGCAGTTCACTTGTGTGACTTCTATTATTTCTAAGGCATGTAACAGTAGAACTACAGGACACATACATTTTTTTACATTTCACAAGACACATTTTTCCATGGTTTCTCTACGCCAGTCCATGCCGTGATGATTTAAGCCGCTATCAAATGGAGATTGGGAGCATGCTACCTCATATCCATCATGTAGCTTCCCATCTCCTATTTGTCACTTTGTTGTGTATTACACACTTGGAGAAGAGCTATTGTATTTTTAGTTGTTTTCTTAACTATAAGCAACAAGCATGTTCTCATATTGCTGGTATGCATCCATAGGCCTTGTGTACTAACTCTAAAATCTGACTTGAAAAGTTCTCTATAATCAGTCTGGTAATAGAAGTGGAAAATCATAAATCTTTAGGTATTCCTTCTGATTTCATGGATAGTAGCACAGCTCTCCCTCCTTTTTATCTGGTGTAGATAGTGTCATAGATTAGCATATCATAAATCCATGACATAGTCAGTTGCTTATAAATTTCCCTTTCATTTCCATTTTATTTGATGTGGGAGGCGCTTGTGTGATCAATCCAGTCTAGTATGGGAGATGTAGCTACTTACTAGTTACATGACATGTCCATTTGCTGAAGGAGCCTTCAGGATACCCAATGATTTGTGTAATGATAGGTTTTCTCACTATAGTGCCTGTATTACTTTTGATATTTTTGGAGGACAGGGGGCCAATGGGAGCTTGAAGTGGTAGAATCAGCATCTTCCAAAAAGTATATCAGGAATGTGACGCATGTCTGTTGTCTGCAATGACAAAGAATTTCCAACTTAACTGCCATGTTATGCCAAATCATATTAAAAAAAGTACAATTGGAGGAAAAACAATTCCTTTTTCCTTATTTAATACATAAGTAGTTGAAATATATTGTGTAGGACATTTGTAAAACTACTAAAAAAACTCAAAAAAACTATTACACAGATTTGTATAACAAAAAAACAGAGCTAGGCAAGATCAATGTGTCCATAATGTGAGACTGATAATTATTATTAATTCTAAGAAGCAATGGACTGCCTTTGCATTACTAAATTTCTCCTATTTTCAGACAACATTTTAATTCATGGGAATTACTAGAAAGTTATGAACCACAAAGCAAAAGAGTACATTAGCTTTCTTTCCTTTCTGAAGCATTTAAGTACAGTATTGATTCACTGCATAGTTATATGCAATGATCATGAATATCATGCACCTGATTCCTTTATGAGCTATAGGTTGCTCTGGAGTCATGCACAACCTTTGGAGACTTCCCTCACTTCTGGATCTTAGTAACATGTCTCTTTCCTCAATTTAAAAGCTATTTGTGGGAAATGTCTTCTTCATTTTACCAGCAAAATACCATACATCACTCTCTGGGTTTACTTAATGTTTTGTTTAATTCACCAGAGTGTATATACATAACATCCAACATGTCAAGTGGTCAAAGAGGGACAATAATTATTAGCTTATTTTACCACTGTTAGCTACTGTCCAAATTGTAAAGATACATGCACATTATATGTGCACACTGCTCTATACACAAAAAAACTCATAACCCCTTTCTTTTGCCTGAAAACCACCAAAGAAAAAGAAGCGTGGATATGCTGGGCTTTGACCTTAAAAGTGGGACTTTCCTTCAGTGGATGGGATAAAAAAGGGAAAGGGGGTTTACCTGTTAAGGACAGATGGATGAATATTGAGGTATATATATATATATATATATATATATATATATATATATATATATATATATATATATATATATATATATATATATATATATCCGCCATCTTGGATGGTATCTGATGGTTTGACATAATACTTGCTACAGCACCATAGTTTGCTTAGAGTGCTATGGAGATTAGGAGTACCTAGCTTGTGGAGTGGAGGGTGAGTAAAATGACATGGGTTAAAGGATGTGAGGGAGAAGTGAGGAATTTATGGGGAGGAAGCCTTCTCCCACAACTCCTGCTGTAATAAAACTGATTTTATATATATATATATATATATATATATATATATATATATATATATATATATATATATAATAAGCTTCAATTTATTGTGATTTTGTTACTGGGTGCACCATTTTGGCTTGACATCTATCAATGTTAAATAAGTCCATTGAGGCTGGACATTCAGCCTAAGTTAAAAGCGGGGATCTGGTCATTATATTAATGTAAGGCGATTTATTTGACTCCATACTGTGGACTGTGTTATAGAGACCCTTAAACTCTCTGTTAGTATGTAAGAAAACATTACTTATTAACCACCTGCTCCTCCCATTTCCAAGTTATCATGCTTGAGTATTTGGTTGCCCTAGGTAGACAGTTTAATAAAAAAAATCCAAAACATATAAGATAGTGAAAAAGATAATGTATTCACGATGGAATCCTAGGAGGTATTTGTGCTAGCTGCAGTTTTGGACGCTAAATGGATTTATCACTTGGTGCTCCAACAGCTAAGCTCAAGTCTATCAGTGAGACAAATACTACATTTTCCTTTAAAAATAAACTTAATACTTACTTTGTATTTGCAACCCTTTCTATTCTTTAAATTATATGGTACATTCATTATGCACCATTTATAAACATTATCAACTTTGGTCAATGGGCAAGAAGCATCTGTAGAAATAGATAATGAATGCGATGTTAGATATAAACCATGTGGTTAATGCTGATTTTTTTAGCTATTCGGAAAATACAGGCTTCATTTGGACTTTGGTCTTACTATATCTATAAAAGAAAAGGGATAATTTACTATGCATTTTCACATCTGATATGAAGTGATAAAGTGTATTTTTCCTTAAATAGTGCACAGTAAAGGAATGAAGTAAAATACACATGAGCTGCTTAGTTAACCCCCCCCCCCCCCCCCCCCGACTCGCTAACCTGTATAGTGCACAGAAAATCAAGAGATGAAGTGTGATGCACCTGGGATGCTTATTAAATCCCCCCGCCATGAATTAGACACTTCCACTTCCCATGTTAAAATATGTGTGAAAATAACTGAAGAATCTAGAATCTGTTTTTAACAATCTGTTTTTAACGTTAATTAAATGTCTTTCTTATATCTACAAAAGGACATATGTTATTGCTAGATGCAGATTTCTAAGTAAATAAAAATTATTCATTTTTTAACAATCTTACAAGATCTTCTTGTCATACATTAAACAGGTATTTCTATCTGGCTGTTCCATCCAGCTTAGGGAGGAAAATTCACCAAGCGGCAATTAGGTAATTCTAGTCTTTCCACCCTTTTATCATGGGGCTGCCTGGCATTCCCAGTAGTCTGAGACAGCTTGGAGTAATGCTGGAGAAATGTATTCTTTTTTCTTACCTATAGTTAATTTCCAAATCTCTGAAAGAGTGCCTACTGATTTGCTTTCCTGGACAGAGACTATTTTTTTCTTCATTGTTCTTTTCTACTATTTTTCTTTTTCTCTCTCTCCTGGAATATTGTGATAATTTGACAATGATTTCAGGTTTCTGATTGTGTCCAATTTCCAGCCGGGAGAAGCCTAAATCCCTATGGCTTTAGCTGCACGTTTGTAAGTTCTCACATCTAATTAAATCATTACACCTCTAGAGCAAAAATTTCTCTGTTTAGATAAAAATAGCAATTTAACCTTAGACCTTTAAAAATGTGTTATGGCACATACTATACTGATTTTACTATTTTTCTTTTTTTTTTTTTTTCTTTGATTTTTATTGTTATGTGCAGACTTGATACAAGCTTGTACGAGAAAACACTTTGTATTGTTTTTTTCAGTTATTGCTGGCATATCCGGGTTAAATAATTACAGTAAGGTTTTATAATGTCATAGAATGAATCTTCCTGGACACAACAATAGATTCTACATGCTGCAGATGCAAATAAATAGATTGAGTTAAAAGCATTGATCGCATGCTAGAGATGGGAATGTAATAACACCATTGTATGTCCTCTAAAATGATGAGGTGACAATATAATATATTATACACCTAAGCTAGTAATTGTATGGTGATAAGAAGAAAAAAATGAATGGTATATTTATGTCTGATAGAAATTATTTATAGTTTTCATTTACAGCTAACACAATGTAAAACAATTGAAAAGTGATTTCCCCATGTACGTCATTGACCGGCTTATGATTAAAAATGAATGGTACAACAAGTCAACGGTGTAAGTCCCACTCGCTCTTATTCCATGTAGTTCTGGTTTGTTATTTTTTTCACGATTCTTTCTTTTGTAATCAGAAATATATCTTCTCATTTAAAGGTATACAGGTATACCCCGCTTAATACTACCCCCTTAGCACTGATTCAATATGGTGCTGTTTTCTGTTCTGATTCCCCGCTTAACACTAAACCTGGCGATTGCGTGGTTTTTGTGAGGAAAATCTAATTTAGCCCTTTAAATCCTCGCTTAGTGCTCTCCCATGCACCACAGCTCTATGGCAATAGGAATGCATGTGTAGAGCAAAACAAGGTATTCCTGTATCTAAATTTCCCTTTTTTTGTTCCTTTTTTTGTTACTTATATCAGAAACACGTATTACATTGAGTCATTCTATGTACATTCAGAGAGCTGCTTATTTAGGCACAGTGGGCCTGATTCAATTGCCCAATTCGTAAATATATACACACTTAAAACCACTCTTAATATTGCTAAATATTCGACAAATATTACTTATTGGCACTAATGAATTCGTAAGTCAATAAAATGCATATAAACATTTATAAAAAAACACCCAAAGCCAAATAAATGAGTACAAGGCATTTGCAAGTAGCTAATAGAATAAGGCTAAATGTACCTGCCAATAGAAATACTGCATGTGGGTACGGATTTTAATCCTTTACTAACCTTCAAGCCAACAGCAGCACAATTCAGAGATCTACAGAGCAATGTCTGACTCACCCTTGAATCCTTGTGTAGGGAACTACACATCCCATAATGCCTTGCTGCACAATGTATTAGGTGCTTGTGATTGGCCAAAACAAACTCTGAATGTTATGATAATTTTATCAGGGATTTCTAGAGGTGTTAACTCTGAAAATCAACTGCTTACAAACTCAAGAGATGTAGCAAACTTAAGGGTAAGTATAATAATGTTTACATTGTTATTTTTTCTTAAATATGTCTTTAATTGTTCTTCATACAGTACTTTGTCATAAAAATGTTATTAAAATATGTTTAATAAATACAAACTGTTAATTTGTTGTTTCCTGCTTTAATCAGCAACTAAATGTCTTTATATTCTTAATTTTAGTAAGAACAAGAACAATAATAATAGTAAAATTGTTTGCAAAGAAGATTAAAAAGACATATTGTGTGTTGTACGGAATTTAAACGTAAAACAGCTTGGGTTTTTAGATTTTTGCTTCTTTTGTTTTTGCAGATATTATTTAAGCCAAGGGACTATACAGATATGGAGATAATTAAATTTTAAGTCTCAAACATGAATTCATATGTCAGAAAAACAATATACTATATTACTACACGCTATCAATATTCAAAGGAAGATAACTATAAATGTCTAGATTATAAGCCTTAAAAAAATCATAGTTATATTGAAATAACAAAGTTTTCATCTCACCCGCAAATATATCTTCCTATTTAATGGGCAATGTTAGAGTTAGGGTATCTGGTTTGCAAAGGCATCTCTCTCATGTAGTAATATTTGCGATACTCAAAGTCAGTTCATTGACTCGCTGTATCATGCTCTCGAGGGAATTAATGCAGCTGTCTTATATACACCACTCAGCTATCAGTCAACATGTCATATGTCGACAAAGGGGCAAAAAGAATTAAGTGTGTGGAAGGACCCCAAATCAGTCTTTCCCTAAACCTATAATTTGTGTTCTTGTCTTTCAAAGAATGAAGTGCTTGGACAGTATTTCTGGTTCTCTATTTGAGTGAACCCCATATTTAGTAGTGCGTTGTTGTGTAGCCCAAGGAGGACCAAGACAGCATATTTTCAGTGGGTTTCCTAAAGTTGCCAGTGCATTGTCAGGGAACAGTGTGTGCTTATGCTCTCTGTAACAGTCTTTTTCTAACATATTGTATAAGAAATAGAAATAAGGAGAAATAGTAATTTGAGAGTGGTGATGTACAACCCTGAATGGACATAGGGCATCATAAATATGCCCATATTGGTGACATTATGAACTTCCTAGGATATAGGAAATATATATTATTCTGATGGTGATCTTCTTATGATACTTAAATATTTATACAATAGGGCCATATATAAAACGGGAAGTGTCTTATTAATTGGATTCAGTTATAATAAGGTAAACAACAATGTGTAAGTGTAGGCATGCGTTTGCTCTTTGTTCATGGCTACTTATAAACCACTGTCATTTACTTGTAAAGAAAAGAGTGTCAGGAACAACCTGAAAACTTGTAAACATATCTGCACCTGCCTAATTTGCATATGTCTATACCAATGTTTAAACTGCAACTTTGTCACTGAGTGGATGTGAAAACAAGGTACATTATTTAAATAATGAAAGATGTACTTTGTGTATTGAAAGACAGATTTTACCCATAAATACATTATATGCATGGTTACAAATCATGTCAATTACAGTTTTTTAGGCATTATGATAAGAGATGTGAAGAAGAGATAAAATACTAAAAATACAAAAAAAATGACATTTTGGCAGCTTTGGGGAAAAATTCCCATTGCTGTCAAATACCTTTTAGAAGGACTGTAAATTCAACAATCACTTTAAATGAATCACATAGGGCCCTGTCATCACTCACCATTACATTTCAGTTCCTGTGATATGGAAACTAGCACGATATAATGATTTGCCGGATTTTACATAGATTGCTAGTGGCAGGAAGTAATACATGCACAATTTAGCATATTAATGGGAATATTTTTTTTGCTTTTGCCAACATTTCCTCAATGTGATAATTAATATCTCCAAAAGAAATGTATTGTGTCTAAAAAATGAGCTATAACCATTGGTTTCTCCATTTTTCCCAAATATTTGAAATAATATCCAAGGATAATAAAAGTTTCCTTCCTTTACAAAAGTATAATTTGATAACCAAAGAAAGTTAGAAGATCTCAGCTCTAAAAAGTAGATACTAGAACAAATTTGATGCAGAGAACAGTTAATACGAAAAAGAAAATTACTAGGGGAAAAGATTGCTCCCTTAATTACAGGTCTCTATAAGGTGTAATAACAGTCATTTTAAAGACTATATTGTAGGTAAAATTAGAAATGGATAATTATCCATACAACATAGCTGTTTTCTTATTGAGAAGCCGTTGTGCAGTTATACAGTAAGAAGCAATTGTACAGGGCTTGTCAAAAGGTATTCTATTTTAAGGAAACTGCATTATAACAGTCATAAGGAACAGATAAGCCAGCCAGGGATTGTGCACACTGACAGCGTGTTGAGAAAAACAGAAGTTCACATAGTTAAATACATTATATTTGACATTAAAAGCAAACCCGGCTCAGCTGCTCCTTATCAATGGAAGTCAGGTGGTATATCTAGTAAGCTTGTTCTTTTTAAGTTCTAAAACAAATAGATGTATTTGCATATAGTGAATGTGATTGTACTGTGTTATGTCAAGGGATAAATTAGAATTCAAGCATTAAGTAATTAACAGAACTAATGACTAATAAAACCTATGGCAAATATGTGTTCAAGTCGAAACAATTTTCTTTCCAATCAAAAAGCTAACACAATGAATTCTAAAATGTCAACTCATGATATCTTATGCTTTGTCTTATTTGGTAGAGTTTATTTATCTGAAATACTGTATGCATGGAAAGTGTCTCGCAAGTAGTATTGCATAGGTAAAAATCCTAAAACGTGCAGTTTTCAACCCACACGTGCAATAGAATAGTGGGGAAGAGGATGCCTTGCACAGTGCCTCCAGTATCAGATAAGTTTTCTACCCTAGGAAGGCACCTCCTCAGAGGAAAGTGCCTTTTCTGCATCAATAAATGAGTTTGGATTCTTCATTATGTGGCTGTGTCTCTGTGAGCTGCTTTGTGTGGGTTCCTGATCTGTATATTGGGCCTGTAGAGTTCCAGGGACTTAAGTTATAAGGGAACCCGCTCTTGATGATCCATTCACAGAGTCCTTTACCAGAAGCGATTGCCAAATACCTAAGTCATCCGCCTGTAGTGAGCTCCAAACTGTTGGTGTTTATTTTACTTGATTTTATAAAGGGATCTACCCTATGTGTCAAATACATATAGTATATGGTTAAAACACTTTATGATACCTTCCATAGCTTCTTTTCAGGATGCGCAAGTCATCATTTAAGAGAAAATCCCTCTGTCCTGCTCAATCAAAAAAGTTATTCTTTTGAAGGGATAGTTCAAGATTAAAATACAATTCCCTCCATCCTCTCCAGCCATCCCCACTTTCTTTCTGTGGTTCCTCTCCAATTGTTTTAGGAACATGCCTGTTCTAGGGTATATATACATCTTGAGAGCTACCTATCATAATATATCTGTAGCAATAAAATGCCGATTCCACCTTCTCTCTAGTGATCCCTATTTCCTAATCATCATGGCACTAATTATTTGTTTTTCCTTATATATTAATTAATTGCTTCTATGGAATGACTTACAAGATAAAATAACAAGTATTTTCATCCAATATCTTGTTGAAATCACTAGACATGTTTTATTTTTATACATTCAGATATAAAACTTCAACCAAAATGATCTTTTTCTCCCTACTCCTTCACTAACCTCAACAGAGCATACATAATAAGGTATGCTTTGACAGCTCATTAGCATATCATATTCATCTCATATCCAATAACGCTATTTCTTATTCTGTAAGCTTAATATAGCTTTAATCTCTGCTCATGTCATATTTTATTTTAAGTGAATAATGAGGTCATAAGGAGCCAAAAGGAGCTTAGTCTTAGTCTTTACTGTCATACAAATACCCAGAATCCATTCCTTTATTATAAACACGGGATCTTAACTAATTGTTAGTTCAATAAATGTGGATTTCTCTTTGGTTTAATCAGGTCATATTATTTTTTTAAGAAATCACATAAATAATTTTAGAAAGTGCACATCTCTATAATGAAATTGTTAGAATGTTATTTCTCAATAAAAAAAAATGTTAGTACAATGTTAAGATGAATGTTGCTGTTTGAGATATAGTATTCATACAACTGGGGTATACGTAAGAATTGGTGGTGTCATTGGTGGTCAGATGATGTCAATCAATAGTTGGTGACCTAATGATCAGTTGCCCACTCTATTCTACCTATTGTATTAAAATCCACAGATTCCATGCATTCATTCCATATAAACAGGAGATGGACACTGGAGGTGGTGGATTGATGGGGCAGGAGATTTTACATCTCACAGAGCAGCATTTTATTCATACCTTGCTCTAAAAGCATCAGATTATTAAAACAATGTAACAAAAGAGAAATAACAAGTTAATTATTCATTTAAACACATTGGCACTTTTATAAACTGTTTCTACAGCATTTTGATCTCATAGCTGATTTTAAACTTTAACCACCTAAACAAACCTTGCTAAGAAGTTATGAGACCAGCTCTTCATTAGTTCAATTTAATGAGATTGAATAAAGCAGCCTGTATTAAGTCATGATCACTAAGTATTATTATGGTATGACATCATAAATCACTGAGATACATTATAAAACATAGTTATTTAATGGCAAAAGGCATTAAACAGATTGTTTTTATTTACTGATATGCAAATCAAACTTTTTAAATCATTGTTCTATGTCAGCTCAAACATGGCTGTTGTATTTTGTACTGATTCCCAAATGCCCTTTGGAAAGAAATGCCACTAAAAAAATGCCTATTCTCATGTCTTCTCAAAAATGTACTCCAATAGTTCCTCTACTTATTATAATAATGATAATATATACCAAGATAAACAGAACTTTAGAAATGCACTTATTTAATCATCACTATGTCTTTTTATGTCCAGGGCGGTTCCATCAGGAGTATATCATTTTCCATGCTAAATGCTCATATGGCATTTGTTAATCAATTGCACCATATCAATATGAAGCATTGTGAAGGTGGATTGTATTTTAAACATACTGATGTATACAATAACATTTAAAATAAGTAATGATATTTATAAGTATAAGTAGTTTTCTGAAATGGAGGCGTTTCGCAACATTGTTTACTTGATTTGATCCACTTCAAAATACAACTCTATTAAATAATTGACATATGTGTTAATATATTTAATTATCATCTTTTACCCATCAGTAATATATAGAATATTTGGGTTTCTATGTTTTTTTATTGTTGTATTTTTTTGAAAATGTTCAATATTTAAGTGAATATTATTCTATTAAAAATAGTATTAACTACTTTTTTAAACAAATATATGTACTGTATATGTTACTTTCGACCCTGACTGCTTTGACTTAATATCAAAGCAGAAATCCAGATTTACTAAATGTAACTGTGATAGGTAGACAACATATTGTGCCAGGTCCCTTCATGGCATTTGCTAAGACTGCTTTCTCATAATGAGATCCACAGTGGGACATAAAATCTGTATCATTTTCCTACTTTGCCACTGAAGTGATTTTAAATCCCTTGATCAGTTTTATTATAATATATGAAGAAAATACAGCTCTAAATTTAGTATTAATTATTAAATTAGTCACTTCACCATCATTATGTTCAATCGCATATTGATAAACCGTAGGGGAGACATGCTTAGTGAATACTATGAAGCTAGTTTTTTTATTTACAACACACTTCCAACACATCGGTGTAGTGAAGACTTATGATTGAACATAAATTAGTGAGAAGGCTATAATATTACAAAAACACGCACTGCAGTCGATTTTTAACCCCCTAAATGTTTGCTGAATCCAGAGCATTACAATAAAATATAAACTACTCAATAGCAATACTATACAAAAGGTAAGCTCTATACATCCACACGTTCTACATGAAAGTTCTTCTTTGAAAATAATGCAATCATTGGGAGACCACTGTGTTTTCAACATTCAAAAACTGCTCTACTCTAGGGGATGCCCAGTATACCAGAAGGTAATGTACAGAATGGATGCAATCACACCATAGAGAAATATTGAGAGGCATGAATGGTAATGGCACTTTCTAAGCATTCATAAACATGGTGGCTTCAATGGGTTTACAATGGTAGTTGACCTGGCTTCAGAGGTCACATCCACCTGCTGCCACAACTTCCCTCAACATCCCAGCTATTTTAAAATTCTTCCACCAAACTGCTATGAGTGAGTCAGTGCCATGTTGTATGTCACATACACGTTTTTATTGGGAGAAGGCTTATTTTAGGTCTGTATAGAAAATATTCCCTCTAAATGACCTAACCATAATCCAGCTAATAGCATGGAGAACAAGATGATGCATTTAGGAACTTACATGACATGGGTCACTGTGGAGTAGGAGAAACAAGAAAATATCCTTATGTATAAAGACATTTTTAACAATTCCAAGCATGTTGAAATAAAGCCACAAATTGCTTATGTTAACCTAAACTCCCAGAACTTTTTTGAATATTTTGGAAATAAAATAAAAAGGTTAACCACTGAGATTTGCATATCTAAATATAAAGTTAAAATATATTTGCTTCTGAGATCTAAGTACTTTTTAAGTGTGGTAATTTCTATCATTGTATGGTGTTACTAATGTTATCACAGTATGATGTCTTCTCATTTAATACTTCTTAACTACAGAATACTTTCATACATCCAATGTGAAGAGTTGTGACATTTGTAATGTTAATACTTCTGAACTCAAATGTTTAAAAATCTTGTATTTTTACAGTTTAAACAGTTCATTAAAATCATTCTTTGTTAAACCCAAAGGTTATTAGCAAGATGAATGTTTATACTTAATTCTACTTTTTGCAGAATTGTAGCTGCATTTCACATTAGCCTATTATCCTTAAAGTGTATTTAGCATGTTTGTTGAGTTTGTTTAATGGGCATATTTAACAACTGTGATTGTTTTCTAATATTTGCCTAAAGACTTTTAAATAACTTGTAAATTTGCATTTACATTTTATACACAAATATGTATGAAAATGACTGAAAAAGTATTTTTTTTCTTATTATGGTATTTTCAAATAAATCAGAGTAAAAGTAGTAGAATTGAATGTATACATATAAATAAATATAATTACAACTGGTAATCATTACAATTTTTTAGTGGAGTTGTTAGAAAACTGAACTTGAAAGTTTTGTATTTTAAGCATGGAAAGTCTTCCCACTCTAATTAGTTGTCTCACATGACACATTATCTATCACCATGTAGTTTAGAATAATGATAAATATTATTATTATAATGCTTTATACATTTTCTAACCTACATCTATAGATTAAACATATGGGCATGCTCTTGGGGCTAGTCAGACAGATAATTAAACCCACAACATCAACTTATTAGGAGAGTACCTACTATGAACTGTTAGACTCATCCTTTATTGAACCACGTTACAATATAAAACAGTTAGTTCCTGTAATTTATAATGAACAATTAGTAGAAATATAGGTAATGTATGCTTCACATATATGGGCCTCTTGACCAAATGGCACACATACACAAAAGCAGGAATAGTGTGAAGATAATGTGTATTCCCTAGACCTTTCAATGATATTAGTAGTTGTGTATATTGGTCTTTGTGGTGTACCCCATTTTTGTATAGCATTTTGCCAAAATATAGCCTATATTTTTTCTAGACAGTCTTTCCACCAGGTGATTGGGTACTCCTTTTACCTAGGATCTCTGTTTACTACTATTTGTTGGTTTAGCCAGATTTGTGGCTTCAGCTAGTAAACCTTACAGGTAGGAGTCCCCACCAAGGTCATAGGCCTGCTCTTCACTCTATCCCTGCTCTTGGGTTTGTGCCAATTGGCCAAGAGGCCCATTTATTTTATTTTTTTGGCATTCAGTCATGGCCAACTGTCTATGACCTCATGGACTATAACACACCAGGCACATCTTTAAGTCCATGGTCATGTTGATCCATTTGGTTTTCATGGCAGAGTGGGTTGCCAGTTCCTTCTCCAGTGGGCTACAGTATATAGCTCCTGGTATTCCTAGGAGGTCTCCTATCCAAGTATTGACCATGTCCAACCCTGCTCAGCTTCAGGGTGGTGTGACCTCTTGGTTCTATGACTGGGAATTGAACGCAGGTTGCAGTGTTGAAAGCACGGACTCCAAACTGCTGGACCACCAGAGGCCCAGTTATGTGAAGTATAAATTACCTATATTTTTACTAATTGTTCATTACTAATTACAGGAACTAACTGTTTTATATTGTAATGTGGTTTAATAAAGGATGATTATAACACTTTATGGTAGGCACCCACCACTTTATTATTCAGATTGAAGAAAAATTTGGTGTCAGGCACCATCTACAAGTTCAATAAGAGTTTATCATTAGGAAGACTTTTTTTTTGGTGTAATTTATGCTTAAAGGACCATTGTATGAAATGTATTTTCAAAGCCTGTATGTGCTATGTAAAATAATGAGAATTGAGAATATTATTAAAAAATCAACTTTCTTATTTTTAAAATGTTTCCTTGTATTCCATATGACTGAATTTACACCTATGATCAAGCAGTACATGCCCTCCTATATTAATATGTCACTCTATGAGGTCTCTTTGTAAATTATGGAGGTGTGTGCATGACCATGCAGATAGTTTATATGGGCCATATGCCTTTATACAAATCACATACAGTGGTCTTTTAAAGGATACAACTTTAAAACTCAATTGTAATTACAACTAATTGTAATTATATGTATTTATATGTATACTGTTCACTTTAATAAAATATAAATAAAGGTACATATAATTGTTAGCGAAATAGAGGTATGTATTGAATTCACTTACAAGTCTATTTTTTTCCTAAAACACAAATTCCGTTTTAAGGTTTGCAAAGTACTGAAGGAATGGAAAAGATATTCAAGCTTTAAGTGCATTCATTTATTTGCGTTCAAAATTAACTTCTAAAAAAACATAACTTTCTTATCTTTCATCTGGCCATAACATTGAACTGATTATATTGGAAATTGAAAAACCTCAGATAAGATAAAGTACAGATATTTACTGAATTATTGTGGGTCAGACATGGTATATCAACATGACACTGAAAAGTGGTCTGTATGAAATGTGAAAAAAAAAGAGATGGAAACAAGCAAGTGTCTTATTAGAAAAAGAAATACCTTGACCTTGAGAAAAGGATTGAAGGAAGTTATTGTACAATTTATACTCCAAAGCAATGCTTCAAAAAAATCTTCATTAAAGGCAGTACAACACCAAAATTCATACATACTTTAAATGCAATATTATGTACTAGATGCTGGTAATTATTGTACTAATAATACGTTTACTTAAGATTAAAATTAGTCTGCATAACGTATTGTGTTCAAAGTAAAGTCATATCCCTGGGAGTAATTTGCAGCATATTTATATTCTGTGAATTCGATCAATGTGCATGAAATGTATAAGTTTATGTGTGTGTATGAAATATTCATGGTTGTTTGTGAATATGCATTTCCTGCAGCATCAAAAACTAGATGCAAAATCCAGACTGGGCCTTCTGCCATAGAAATGTGCCACCTGCCCATAACATACCTCACAACTTTCCCATCTTGGTCTTCTAGATCTGCTTGTGTCCTACACAACCTTATTTGAATCTCTGCGTACAGTCTCATCACAATTTACATGAGAAGGTCCTCAAATGGCTCTACATACATAGTGCGATGTAAATGCACGTACAAACATTTCATTCTGTTAAATTTAACTTATTATTTCTTATTGGCTGTAGCAAAAGTTGCTGGGTAGGACACAGGCAGGATAAAATATAGCAAGATAAGTTTGTGGTTCTATAAGCAAGAAAGCATGCCGTGAGACACTGAAGGGGGAGCATAATGCCTCATCCAACTTGTCTCTGGGGAATAAGGGGCCCCCACTATTTTAAACATGCTGGGAGGGTCTAACTGTCAGAGCTGTTAGTCACAGCCAGCTCCATAGACTCAAATATAATAAGTAGTATGCAGCTTATTGGCTACAGCTGCTACATAACTCTGCTCATTACTAATCTAACTGGATCGGTTAGCAATTAACAATCAATCTTCTTATTGCACATCAGGGGAGATCTTAAAAGTTTGAACTTGATGGATTACATTGATTTTTTCAATCTCAATTACTATATAACTATGTAACTTATGCAGGACACTGGAGGATGGCTACAAGGAGTATCAGAAGCCAATAGAGATACCAAGATATATTGATGAAAAGGCATCTTTCTAAAAAAAAATCTGTAAGTACAATTTTTACTCTACTATCACTGCTCTATCTGTATCTAGTGAGCAGTTTGGATGACTTTAATGACCCCTTAAGTTATATCATATGTGGAACCTTTAAATACAAAAGAGTAAAACTTAACCTTAATGTGTTTTGTTTGTTTAGCAAATAACAACCTTGGGTATGTAATCTGACATTTAAATGCTGCTGCAGAAATCAGGTTGCTGTGTACCTGGCTGTATACTGTTTACCAACATTTAAACTGCTTATACGTTTTTTTTCAATACAAAAAAAAACTTTATGGGATAAGACGGTAAAAAAGTGGTACCTACTGGTTAAAAGGAAGTTGTACTAGAGTGCATACTTTTTATGTATGCTCTGTTTTAACTTTACCTCTCTCTTTTTTCGATAAATAAGTATTGAATTTATATGATCCTATTCCATCACAGCTGATCCCCCCTCTCTACCACACTTTTCCCAGCTCTCACACATCTATTCAACCTTTCCTTAGACACTGGCAAATTTCCATCACCTTTGAAACAAGCCACAATCAGACCCATTCTTAAGAAACCCTCATCTGATCCAGCTTCTCCATCTAATTACCGCCCTATCTCTCTACATCCCTTGGCTTCAAAACTACTTGAGCGTGTTGTCTACAATCGCCTTACACAATAAAATTCCTCCAACTCTCTCCTTGATCCCTTCCAGTCTGGCTTCCGGCCCCAACACTCCACAGAGACAGCTCTCACAAAAGTTACTAATGACCTGCTCACGGCCAAATCAAAGGGTCATTTCTCTGTTCTAATTCTCCTGGATCTCTCTGCTGCCTGTGACACAGTTGATCATCCTCTTCTTATCCAAATTCTGCATTCTCTTGGCATCCGTGACACTGCTCTCTCCTGGGTCACATCTTATATAGAAAATTGAAAATTTAGTGTCTCCTTCTCTGGTGCCTCTTCATCTCCTCGTCCTCTAACTGTCTTTATACCCCAAGGCTCAGTCCTAGGCCTCATCCTTTTCTCCAATCTATACATCCTCCCTTAGTGCCCTTATAAAATCTTTTGGATTTTAGTATCATCTATATGCTGATGACACCCAAATCTACATCTCTGCACCCGAACTATCCCCCTCTCTGCTAGCTCATGTTGCCAATTGCCTCTTGAGCATATCCTCATGGATGTCTGCCCGTCAACTCAAACTCAACATGTTTAGGACAGAGCTCCTTATCTTTCCACCCTCTTCCTCAGCTCCCACTCCTCACTTATATCTCACTGTTGACAATGCCATCATCACTCCCACCTCTCAGGCCCGCTGTCTTGGGGTCCTACTTGACCCTTCCCTCTCTTTCGTTCCTCACATTCATTTGCTCAAAAAATCTTGTCACTTTCACCTAAAAAAATATCCAAAATACGCCCTACCTTACACAAGACACAACTAAAATTTCTATTCACTGTCTCATCGTATCTCAACCCCTTGCTGACCTTCCTATCACCTGTCTGTCTCCAATCCATTTTGAATGCATCCGCTAGACTCATCTACCATACTAAACGATCAAAATCTGTAGCACCTCTCTGTCAGGCACTCCACTGGCTTCCCATAGTCGCTAGAATACAATCATGACCCTAACATATTAAGCCCTCCACAATAGTGCCCCCTCCTACATCTCAGCTCCCACCCCCCCTCCTCGCTCTGCTAATGACCTTCTTCTCTTCTCCTCCTTTCACTCCCATCTTCAAGACTTTTCTCATGGTACCCCTATTCTTTGGAACTCCTTACCTCGCTCCACCAGACTATCTTCCTGCCTCAAATCCTTCAAAATCTCTTTAAAAACACATCTATTCAAGAAAGCCCATCATCTTTAACCTCTTCATTCATTATGCATCTATCACTCTCCTCACCCACACCATTTGGAATGTAAGTTTGTGAGTTTTCAATAGTTTTAGGTGCTTTAGGGAAAGCACTGTGTATATCTGTTTGAGAGCTCAATAACAGGGTACTCAGCTATTTTCATTGTGGGGTAATTGTTTATACTTGTACCTAACCCCTGTATAGGAATATGTTGGTGCCTTATAAATAAAGGATAATAATAGTAATAATAAAATGTTTGTAAAATAAAAAAAAATAAAAAAAAACTTTGCAATGGCATATTTTCTATATAATGCACAACCAATACACAGTAGTGCATTTTAAAGCCACATTGACCACAGTTACTGTCTGTCCGTTCCACAAATGAAAGTTATTGAGAATGTTATTTATTAAGGCTACTCTACGATAGCTGTGCAGCAAGTCGATATAAAATGAAATACCTTGTTTTTATTACGTGTCATATAAAGCAGACAAAATGTGATCCATTTACCTCAGATACTCTCATTGAAAATGACTCAGCATCAATGTAGCAATAAAATCAATATGTTTCAGATTTACCCATAGTGCTTTGAACATTTGAAGTTTTAACAACTGTAATCAACTATCCTTTACATGTCCTAAATTGGATTGCCCAATTCATTTGAACTGTGCTCAAAGCCTTTTGAGATAAATAAAATATATTAGCTAGACAACTGTCTTCAACTGCTGTAACCTGGTTTCCAACACAGGGAAACATTCTCAAAACAGTCACAGAATGGACAAACAAATGGAAAGAGTTAATATTTTTGGGTGACAGTATCTGAGAAATAGTACAGATGTTATTAAATATTTTCATTTTGGGATGGGTTTATATTCATCCCACAAAAGTCTATTATAGGGCGGATTAAGAAAATGATGAACAATGATCTATTACTATATAGAGCACGGTTGTCCATCCTAAGAACTAGTGATACCACTTAGCTTTTCCCAAGGTTTTTTTTTTTAACGAAGACCCCACTAAACAGTACTGCATGGGGTAGATTTCTAATCTTCAAATGAGTAGCATAGAAAATAGACACTCTTTGCTTTACTGCCACTGTGAAGCTGAGGGAATCTGGGTCCTTAAACCATTTTACAACCATTTCAAAAGCAATTCAATTATTTTAGAACATTATACTCTCAAAAAGCATAGCAAAACTAGATGGAAAATGTGTATGATGTATTTTGCTATATACCACCATCCTGTTACAGGACCAATGGAGGCTGAGAAAAACAACATTGACAGCTGGGCATTAAAGTATTTTCGGTCTGGTCATTTTTATTATGTATTCCAGTAATTCCCAAACCTTTCCTCAGGGCTCCTCAGTCATATCAGGATTCCCTTGCCTGTTGAATACTAATTGCCTCACCTGTGTTCACCCACTGTTAAACTGAAACCCCCACCTGTCCGGGGAGCCCTGAGGAGAGGTTAAGAAACCACTGATGTATCCTAGTCAAAAGAGAAAGGAGTGTGATTTGCTCACTGATTTGTGTATTCAGATAAGATGTCAGTACTATTTGCCCCTCCTTAGACTTATAGGCAGCTTACAAATATACTTGTCACCTCCCCCTCATGTCTTAAAAATTAAGTATGACTACCATGGCAGCTTCAATGCACTAGCAGAGTCTGCTACAATGAAAATTTTTGGATGTTTTGCATTATCTAGCCGCACAGAGGTAGTGCAGGCAAAAAATTATTGCCATCTCCGACGTGGCGCAACTCGACGGAGATGAATCAACAGCAAGGACATCGTTATGTTTGGCAGCAGGCACTCGGCCCTTGTGCACCCCTGTCATAGCTCAAGGCCTCTTCTGTCGGCGCACCTTATATGTCACATCGGAGGGGGAAATAATTTTTTGCCTGCACTACCTCTTTTTAATGCATTCAACAGCAGGGAAAATGTTTATATGTCTATGTCTTATAAAGCTGCTAATGATGTTTGTTTGTTGCATGCTTAACAAGCATGATTTTTTTTCTGGTACACAGTGGAGTGGACCTATACTTTTCAACTCAAAAGAAAGCTGGCAAATGTACTACATCAAGTTAGGTGAATAGATATAGACACTTGTGCAAACAATAGTAATGTCAGAAATCTAATTTCCTATGAATTATAGTGATAAGAAATAATTTATTTTATAAGCATTAGATAGATAGATAGATAGATAGATAGATAGATAGATAGATAGATAGATAGATATTAATGCAACCTCTGAAACTTGCTCACTTCACTGGTCCTTCTTTTGGGAATAAACGTGACCCATCACACACATGTGTCTATGTCTAATTCTGTCCTTAGGAACCACCAACAGGCTAGAGATTGAGGCCATCAATACTTGATTACAGATGTGCTGATCTCTGGTTCAGTTATTCTATTTGATCCAGCTGTGCTTAGATAAGGATATATATTGTCAGTCCTGTGCTCTTGGTGGTCTGTCAGGATATGTTTCCAAACCACTGCAAGGAAACTCTGTGTTATTCTCTTGCAATCAAAATGTGGAATTCAAGAATGTCACCTACAGAGAAATGTGGCATTTCAATATATTTAAAGAGAAGCAAGCAATTTAGATATATAGTGATGCTATATTGGATACAGAAATTCACATGGGACAGAAAGATTGAGATGAGATTTTTTAACTCACTGGTAAGAACTCGTGAACATTACTTGATTCATTTCAGGAGAGCATCACTTCAAAATACTTGGATAAAAGGTTGGGAAAAAGTAATATTGAAATGGTATTTTTTGTATATAGTCTGTGACGAATGGATTGCACCATGTTTGATAGGGAGTCAACATTAGAAGGAAAATTGTGTTTCGATACAAATAAAGCAACTGCATTTTCCACACAAGAAAACCGATATTGCAATCATGGGTGTAGGAGCCAAAGAAAATCTGGGGGGGATACCACATATAGTATACAAATACCACACAACTGCTTCTCTACATACATTGAAAAACCTGGGGTGGTGGTGGTGGGGGGCGCGATTGTCCCCCTCACCCCCCCTTCCAGTTCTTACACCCATGATTGCAACTATCTGCTTAGTGAATCTGCGGGTAACATAAATATGTGGTTGTTTAAGAGACTTAAGATTTTTAGGTGAAGCTAGTTTAAACTAAATTTAGTATATTACTAAACTATATACTATATTATGTATATTCCCCATCTCAAACTCTATTGAGTTTGGTAAAGAAATTATATAGCTCAGTAGGCTTAAAAAAATACTGCATCTCAATGTTATCTTCTGATTTACTGTGTATTATTAACTGGTGGTGGTGGTGGGGGGGGGGGGGGGGGGGGGGGTAGGCAGCCCTTCTCACATCATCTCAGCTCTTCTTACATCATCTCAGCTCTTCTCACATCATCTCAGCTCTTCTACCATCATCTCAGCTCTTCTACCATCATCTCAGGTAATACAGTACTTAGTAACCCCCCGCCCCCCATTGTGATAAAACTCAACACAGGGAGTATATATTATAAATAGGTTAGATTTGCACATCTGACGGCTATTATCAAGCAGATTTGATTATGCATTAACTGATAACTGACTTAAAAAAGTAAATACAACATAAAAGCAATGCAAATATAAATAATAAGGCAACGGCTACTATTAAAATCAATAATAAAATATATTTGTCATGTATCTTACAGAAATAAAGAATATTGCTGATAATCACATAGATTCGCTTAGCTCCTCATTTGGCTTTGAAAAGGTTCAAAATTTGGGCAAATCTGAGTACTTCATGGCACTTGCAAAGGCGTAATGAATCTACCAACTGCACTGCTGCTCTACAGAAAAGTTTATAGTCATTGTATTTGGAGTGGGGAAAAAAGTTCACAACTTGAGTATTTATGGCTATTTAAAAATCAAATTTTTACAGGACTTTATATATATATATATATATATATACATATATATATATATATTTATATATATATATATATATATATATATATATGGTTAGCCACATTGCAGTATTAAACTACATAGATCTCTGTTCCTGTGATGCTGAGTAAATCCATTAAGTAATATACCTATGTGTGTATATGTATGTACATATATATATATATATATATATATATATATATATATATATATCTTTAATTCTCTGTAAGAGTAGAAGCTTTCTGTTGGCTTTAAATTACTAATATTAGTTAAATAACGAGTGAGAGTTTTAATGAAAGTACCTTTATAGGTTAACCCATTAGCCTTGAGGTGGAATAGAGCATGCATTGTCTAACTTCTTAGCTTTTATTATTAATATATTATTAAAATTGTATGCCTTTATACAATTATGTTTCAAGTATAATTACAAAGTTGTAAGGATTTAGTTCACACTAATTAGTACAAGCTGTTGATCTGTGCAAATTATTGGCGTGTCTCACACAATTTCTTTATTGTTTCTTGCCATTTGATCAAAAATGCCTCAAGCTAGTTTTTTCTGTTTTTTTTTGTTGTTGAAATTTGAGACTTGAAAACTTTTACTAAAGACATAAAGGGATACTTCATCACTTTATAACACTAATTAACATGTGCATTTTTGCATGTTAAGTTATGTGTCATTGTAAAAAAAGCATGCAACATCTTTTATGTGTCATTGTGCTAGACGGTCCTCTCAAACTGTCTCCAAAGAAAACAGTTATTACACTGCATTCTGGGAAGCTGAGCTGGGATGTGTAAATGTGCCCACAAATGCCTCGCTCTTCAATCCATAGCCGTTTTCAAACATGGCTTCCTTGAAGAATATGCCCACTGCATTACAAAGCTTTTATGCAAATCCAAGGTTGGATTAAACACAAGCTGAGTATCCTATCCATGTACAGCTGTTTCAAGCTTACTGGCTATCATCAGCATGGAGCGGGATCTCAACTTGTGTTTTGGACCTTATGAGTAGGTAGTTCACCACAAGAATCATTTATAATATGGGGGCAAAAGAGCGATAGAAGCCCTCCACCATACAGTAGTACAGTACATAAAAAGTACATCTGTGTTCACATCTGAATGTCTAAAGCAAGTTAAAAACCTGCTTCCAGCTCAGAGTTCAGAGAAAAACAGTCATTACACTGCATTCTGGGAAGCGGAGCTGGGACATGCAAATGTGCCCACAAATATAATATATATTTATAAATATACTAATATATATATATATATATATACTGTATATATATATATATATATATATATATATATATATAGTGCTTTGCTTCTGTTTGTGTCATAAGGTAGATGAGAAATATTACAACAATTTGCAAAAATCACTTTCTGCCCAATGGTGTTTAAGAATATTTTTTTATGATATTATAATTATATTTAAAATATATGTTATGTATGACATATGCATACAGTTTAAATAATACATATATTATACATCTGTGGTAAAAGAAACTTTCTCACAGACAAATGCTGATTGGGTAGAATTTACTAAACATAATGGGGGCACTTTGTGCGTCAAAGAGGCTGCAATGGCAATTTCCCCCACATTGCAGCATCCCACTGAATAGATCTCTGTCCCTGTGAGGCTTAGTAAATCCGCCCCTTGGGGTGTTCCATTGCAATTAGCAATTGTAATTTTTGCACAAATGTTAAAGGGACATGGTAGGTTTCATGTGATATGTAATATAATAACATATTTATTTACTTTTATGTACTTTTAACTTTATATTAAGAGCAATAAAAGTCTTGTTTTTGCTGCAAAAAAACATATAAATAGTCCCTGTATGAGTCTGCCCACTGTATTGTATGCAGACACTGTCCTGCTGAATTTGCAGTGAAGTCTACTAGCCTATCACGGACCATGTCTCAGAGAAATATGTTGCAACATGCCGCTGAGAGTTGGTCTCTGATAGGCTAGGACATCACACCGCACGTCAAACCCTACAGAGTCTGTATCTGCATAAGGCACTATTTCTATGATTCTAGGCAGTCAAAACAGAGCATTTGAGTGCTTCTTAATATAATGAAGTACATGACAGCAAATTAATATGTAGAAACCTTCCATATCCCTTTAATTACGGTTAAACACAAAGATTTGTGGAAACTGTTACTTCATGACAAATACATTAACTTATTTTTTAATAATATTTTGGATGACTAATACAATTCTGAAGATTTACAAAGCATCCTAAGGACTTTAACGTGCATCTTGGAAGGCTACAATTGTTATTGTCTACGGGGAAATTTGTCATTGCAGCCAATCATGAGCCATGAATATGACCTATCAATACCTCGACGTCGTTCATTCTTTATCAGCATACTCCATATGGGCAGCAATGGATAACAATGCATGTACATGATACTTGTATGAACTACATTTTCTACCATGGATTAACAGTAGGGCAAAGGAAATCTGACTGAATAACAATTTTCACACTTACAAGTCTATTATCTGTACATTTACAGCTCCATATACAAAGAACATGTACTATTAGAGTTAAAAGTACCACATCCATGAATTGATTACGACCTGTATGCTTTATTAATCCTTGAAGTGCCAGAGGGCTATAGCAGGCATTTATAAACCAAAGCTTTGCCGGCCCCTCAAGCACAAAAGGGATTACATGTTGTATCATGAGAAATGAATGCCATTTAAAATAAATTCAATATAATGTTTGTAAATTGGCCTGTTGCCAAATGTGTGTTTTAGAAGCTATGCCAAAGTAACATTTCTTCCTTAAGATTTGTAATCAGTTATTATGTTAGCTCTTTAATTACATGTATTTCCATTTTCTTTAAAGCTGGTCAGATTGATTACTGATATATAGGCATCCGAGGAAGCAAAAAGAGACAATGTAGGGGCACCGATCTATAGTGAGGAATAGACTATAATAATAAGACTTTCTATCACAAGGTTGGACAACTTATTTTAAGTGACATAAGTAGAAGCTGAGGGCCCAAAAGGGCAACCAAATACTTTGGCCCTCATTCAATTGCAATTTGGCCAATTGAATAGGGCTCTAAATAAGCACAGAGCATATTTTTTTAAAGAAGTTTTCTGTTAGTGAAGACCTAGCTTTTGGATAGATTCTTACTAAATAAAAACTACTTTAAAAAAAATATGTTGTGTGCTTATTTAGAGCCCTATTCAATTGGCCAAATCGCAATTGAAGGAGGGCCTTTATATACAAACAATGGCATATTTAATTATGTGAGACAGGAAAGTACATTTTCCCCCACTAGACATTCTCTTCTTCCCTACTCCCCACTGCCAATCTTAATTAACCATTAGCTCAGAGAGTGGATCTTTAAGTTAATTTATAAAATAACAGTAACTTCTATTTCATGTTTTACGGCTCTTTAATATAGAAATATGAATTACAACATACTGCAATTTATTTATATTATGTATTTTACATATACTTTTCATTACTACCATATCTGAGACCTTTTTTTATTACCCTAAAGGTGAGAGAAGATAGATAGGGATGGGTAGGATTTTGTGGGCCTAGACAGAGCTTTATGTTAATTTTGAAGAACAAAATACAGTATTTACCGTGGAAGATGAATCTGCTTTCTAGTCCCATTGAACATGGTGGGGGCTGCTTAATATGTCCACCAATGGTGTACTCTACTTTATTTAGGAAATATATATATTAAACTCAACACTTTTTCACTTAAAAAATAATATATTTTACTTACTATATTTAATGTATAATGACAGCATCACATTCTAATATTTGTGTTTCCCTCTCATAATCAATTATAGAATAAATTATCATGGAATAAAATAGGTAAAAGTACGGTGCCCATACCAGGAGTGTATTTCTGTCTAGGCCCATGAGGCACATGAGGCCCAGGCTTAGGACAGCACATTATCAGTGGGCATCAGGGTGCCTGAAGATGCGGGCAGTACATTGGAATGCATTTCTATATGCACAGAAATGGCTATATGCAGTGCAGTGATTTCTCTGTCTTTAAGTGTTCTAGATTTGTGACACAACATATATATATATATATATATATATATATATATATATATATATATATCACATAGAGATGGGAAAGGAGGAGCTGCAAGTGTGGTGTATGGGGAGGGGCAAAGAAATCTGAATGTCCTATGGCGACATAAAACCTAAATATGCCCATGGCCTATATCATACTGTGCATTCAAAAGCAACTATTTGCAAAGCATTACTAAGTGCAACAAATATTATTATACCTACTGCCATGTTTCAATGTGCATAAAGATAAAAAAAACATGTACTAACCATACCTGGATGCATCATACAATAAGAATGCACATTGTAGCATGATGAACTCATAAATGATTGTCTCAAATACTAGCATTATATTCAAACTGACTAGCAACACACAGGGGGTTAATGGAATTCTAATTTCTTACTTAGAAGCAGCATCATTAAAATGAACTGAACTACAAATGATATTGGCATTAAAAAACAGAAATAGGACATAAACCTTCAAAAGTATATAACAAAGAAGGGAGTAAAAAAAAAAGAAAAAGAGGAATATCAGAACAAGAGGTCATGATTTGAAGATTTAGGGATAATGTGAGAAAGTAGTACTTTACAGAAAATGTAGTAGGTAAGTTTAACAGCCTTCCAGTAGTGATAGGGCCAAACATGGTTAAGCAATATAAGCATGCTTGGGATAAGCACAGGGCTATCCTGAAGTTTAATCAAGCTATATTTTTAGATAGATACAATGGGCCTTTTTGATCCTTACCCACTGTTATATCTAAGTAGTCATATTAAGATATTTTTACAGTCTAACGTATCTTATAAAATACAATTTTTAACAAATGTGCAGTAGATATGTAAGTATACATTTCATCACAACCAATGCTAACAAATAAATACCAGTTGTGATTTATGTACCGTGCTGTGATGCAGGCACAGAAGTCCTTATACCTGCAATGACACAAAACAATAAGGGATTATACAAGTTCAAGTCACTGGGGATAAAAATGGGGGAAAAGAGTTAACAATCCCTAATTCCTCTTTTTTTGTATGAGAACTATTTACTAAAGCGAGTTCCCATGGTAAAAATAGGATGTGAAGGTATTCCATGTGGTTTATCCTCACTTATGTGTGCATATCCTCACTTGATAAATATGCCCTAGCGTTTCTATTATAATATTAAACAAAAATATAGAAATAATATTTTCTGAATCTACTTTTTAATACATAGTGTCCACCTCCATGTATTATTACTTATCATTTGGGGTACTGGTGCTTACTGGGGTACTGGGGCATTTAGGAAATAGTACACACAATGAAGCTGTGGTCATGGAGAGCTACACAAATTGAAGTCTCTGTCTTTTGTGCCCATTTAACCTTAGTACATTTTGGCCAATTTATTATGAAATTGATATAACAGATAGCTTAAAAAGACAGGATGATACTACATAGTTCTCTTTGCAGCAAAGACAAGCTAGGGTAGGATGACGGGTAAATAAAGGGCAAGAGGAAAGAGATTACGTCACTGAAGTGAGATAAAAAAAACTAGAGGAAACACTGTTATTTTGCATTTTCTACCTAAAAACTGTGTGGGTTCCCTGGTGGTCCTGTGGTTAGGATTCAGTGATTTTACCACTGCTACCTGGGTTCATTTCAGCCAGGGAACCAAAAGGTCACACCACCCTAAAAACAAGCAGGCTTGGGTCTGGACAGTATTTGGATAGGAGACCACATAGGTATACCAGGAGCTGTATGCTGTGGCCCACTGGAGAAGGAACTGGCAACCCACTCCAGTATCTCTGCCATGCAAGCCAAGTGGATTGTGTTGCGGTCCATAAGGTCACAAATAGTCAGGCATGACTGAGCAACACAAACACACACACACCTATAAACTGATCACTGAGGTTTTACATATCTCTGAATTATATTGGAAACTTTATTCAAATAGTCATTCCTATTTTATGATATTATTAAAACATATTTTGTGGTAAAACATTATGTTCAGCAAATAGGCAAATTGTGAATAGTCGAAATCCAATTTATATTTTTTATATAATCACGGAAAATATGTTACTCGCCAAAATATCAACTGCACTCGATGTATGCCCCTGGTAAATAAATAAGGCCTAAATATGAAACCTATGAATGATTTAAATCCAAGATTTGCCTTTCCCTGGTATTAGCTTGTTTATATGGAAGTGCTCTGCCTCAATCATTTTAAATGTGATACTGTATGCAAGCTGCTGACAAGCATGACTAGTTAAGGAAACAAGTGGAGAGAAGTGTTTTCACATCCAATTCACATAATACTGAGAAATGCTAAAGCAGGATCCATGATGGATGAACACCATAAGCAAACTGCCACCACTAAAAAGGACTATGGATTTCTAATACTGCTACCATACAGATTAAACCTCTGCATGTGAAAGGTGAAATAATATCTCTAGCAGGCAGACAAAATGAAGCAGACCATTTCTCCTCTGCTGGATGGATTAGCAAAGGATTGAAATAAGCCCTGGCCCCACTGCTGGCCCCACTGTAAATGCCCAGTGTTATCAATTTATATGACTAATATGATGTCCCCTTACAATCAATTTTCAATTATCCCTATTATTTTACTTAGTTAATGCCTGCAGCGTGCTTATGTTACAAATGAAAGCGTGTCTTATAGTTCTGTTGTGTATTTCTGTCTAAGACAACACAGCTAAGGCCTAGGGCCGCACATTTCCAGCTGCCTCACATTGCCAGTGCAGTGTTATGGAATAGTATTTGCATGGGCACATCCTGATACCTGATATATATGCATAAATACCCATATATATATTTTGTATACATGTGTATGGGGATATAGCATAGAGAAAGGAGAAATAACTGGATAATGGAGAAGATTAAATGTAAAAAAAAATAAAAGTTATAAAGGTATAAAACCTTAAAGAAGGGAAGTGGTCATATTGTTCCATATAGTTGATAACTAAGCAAAATGATAAGCAGGATCTTTCCTGTTGGTTGGCCCTGCGTGTCTGTCAATTTCTTTGCTGTGTAAAGCATCTAATCTGCCAGTACCTGAACCCTAACACCTAACCCTAACACCCCTCACTATAAAACCCTACCCTAACACACCTTACCATAACACCCTACCCTAACACCCTCACCATAACACCTAGCTTTAACACCCCTAAACCTAACATCCCTCACCCTAACACCCCAACCCTAACACTCCTCACTATAAAACCCTACCCTAACACTCTTTACCGTAACACCATACCCTAACAGCCCTCACCATAACACCTAGCTTTAACACCCCCAAATCTAACACCCCTCACCCTAACACCCCTAACCCTAACACCCCTCACTATAAAACCCTACCCTAACACGCGTTACCATAACACCCTACCCTAACACCCCTCACCATAACACCTAGCTTAAACATCCCCAAACCTAACCCCCCTCACCCTAACATCCCTAACCCTAACACCTCTCACTCTAACACCTAACCCTAACACCCCTCTTCATAACACCCTACCCTAACACACCTTACCATTACACTCCTAACCCTAACACCTCTCACCTTAACACCCTACCCTAACTCCCCTCACCATAACACCCTACCCTAACTCCCCTCACCATATCATCCTACCGTAGCAAGCCTTACCATCACACCTAGCTCTAACACCCCTAACCCTAACACTCCTAACCCCAACACCCCTCACCCTAACACTAAGAAATTCACGGACACCTCGGCCATCTAGTGGCCGCTGGCTGTCACTGCGCACAGCCAGCCAACAGGAAAGGTCCAATAAACACACAACCTTTACATGTTTAATTCTTATATGTAATTATTTTACTGGAAGGTCCATTTTCTTTTCTCAATTGATTCAGTCAATTATTTTCTCAGGAGGTAAACGTAACAATACTTAAACTGAATACTTAAACTGAAAGAAGGTAAAACCTATCATTGCATTCAAATCTCTTCCCACCGCAGGAAGTTGATCAGCAAAAAACAAAACAGCTGATTTGACAACAGTATAATTGCATATAAAAAGTAAAATAGAGGCTGTGTTATTTTTTTTCCATTCTAAAAAAATAGTCTATTTTTAAGTGTAGTTGTTCAAAAGAGTATACTGGAGGTCCCCGACAGGCTTTCTGTATGAGTCTGTTTTATGTTTTGTTTGTTTGACCTACAATAAAGAGCACAATAGTTGTTGTAACAGAACAGGGGTATTATTATTATTTCAGTATTACACTGTATTATTATTAATACATATGAGTTCTTATATTCTTGTTATTACTATGTTATTAATATTATTATGATTTATCATGATCTGAGTTACATACAATACCAACCTAAAGATGTTCACTGGACCGTATCTCGTCTGTAACCTGGGGACGGTCTGTATTTTAAATACTGGAGTACAGCGGACGCTTAATATGTCTGGTGTTATTCTTACAGGATTTGGTATTTGTTCAAATAAAAAATTGAAATCCTTTACAGTCTGTATATTGTCATAAACAAGAAAGTTTACAGTATATATATATATATATATATATATATATATATATATATATATATATATATATATATATATACATCTAAAGAATGTCTTTTTTCCCTAGGTATACTTTCTTGGAAATATATAAATACAAACCAATGGGCAATTCATGTTTCACAACTAGCACCAATGCTTGTCTAGGATGTAAACCCTAAATCTACATTGCCATTTTGACACAAGAAACAAAAGTAAAAATGATAAAGTATAGCAGTTTCTCAAGCTGAACACACTACTGAAAACTGTGCATTCAACTTTAAATAACAGTATAAATCTGAGCATATCTAGGTTTTCTTGAACCTTCTCTTTGTGTAAAGCTTGCTGGCGCAAACAAATCACAGTAGAAGCTAAAGAAAATGGAACATTTATCAGACAATTGCTTCAGTTTTACCACTGGGTAAAATAACACCAATTTAAAGGTGAAAAATACCATGTTAAATATGAAATAAAGGCAAGGTTGCAATGTGGTGTGATGCTTGCAAGAAAGACAAGGCAAACAGGCGAAAGACTACATGTGGTTCTTATTAGCTATTCTTGCCTAATTGCAGAATTTCCTATGTAAGAGATACACTAACAGAAATATTAAATATGTTTTCAGCATATACATATATGCAAGGAAAATCCAGTATATATATATATATATATATATATATATATATATATATATATATATATATATATATATATCTCAAACTGGAACACAACAATCTTTTGGACATTACACAGTTTTTTTAAATTAATAAACACAAAGGGCCTCATTCAAATGGGATTTGGCCAATTGAATAGGGCTCTAAATAAGCACAGAGCAAATGTTTTTACAGAAGTTTTTAGTTAGTGAACGTCTATCCAAAAAGCAAGATCTTCACTAACTAAAAACTTCTGTAAAAAAATATACTAGGGGCCTCATTCTATTATCGGCCGCAGCCGCTGCGGGGCCGCAAGGACCGGCCGCAAGCTATTCTGCTATTCTATTCCCTTACGGCCGTAGGCTCCGGCAGGCTTGCGGCCGGTGCCTTGCTATCTCTTGCGGCCGATCGCGCCGGAGGAAAGCCTTTGATCTAAAACGGCCGCAAGAGATTTGCAATTCAATTGCTCCGGGAAACCTCTCTGCAAGGCTAAAAACGAGCCGCAGTTACTTGCAGGAAAAAGGTCTCGCTAGCACCAATTAAGCACATAAAATAGCTCAAATAAAGCCATCCTGCACTTTGAGAAGACTATAAAGGGATTTTAGGTGTTAGAAAAAATAGCACATAATTATCCTGTACTCAAATCCGTAAAATATTTCATTTTTAATATCCGTAAAATATCCATGTAAAAAGTCCAGAGTGCTTGGAGCACCTCAGACACGCCCACGCCGCAGCCGGCAAATAAACAGTTAATTTGAACTCGGGTTTGGGCAGATGTGCAAGCTTGAGAGTGGGTTCCTTTTATTCCTCATGTCCCCCAATATGATCCCTAGCATTTACAGAGCTGTACAGTGCAGGCTTGAATTTATTTTTGCGTTTTTATATTTCACAGTTTACGGCCGGTTCCAAGATATGCGGCCGGCCGTAAAAGGAGATCCTTGCGGGGCCGTATAATAGAATCGCGAGTTAACTGAACCCTCGCAAGTAATCGCAGCCTTACGGCCGATTTACGGCCGATAATAGAATGAGGCCCTATGTGCTTATATAGAGCCCTATTCAATTGTCCAAATCGCAATTGAATGAGGCCCAAAGTCACTAAGTTTTGCACTTCTGTGCATGCTTCCCAACATTTTTAAATGGCCAAAGAGTGACACTTAAAAAGTTATGCACTATTAGGTACTGTTACTGCTGTTTTGTATGATGTATAAAATAGCTTTAAAGGATACACACACATATTGGGGATGGGGACTCACTAAGCATCTTTACTGAGCAATATTTCTTATGATCAAAAAATCCCTTCTCACGATATCTCAGCTATTCTCATGTCATATAAGGTGAGAAAGTGCTTAGTAAATTCTCCACAATATGTGCACAATCATGGGTGTAGGAACTGGGGGGATGGGGGGACAAATCCCCCTCAGATGTTTCTATGTTTGTATGTATGTACATATAAGCTATTTTATGGCCTATGTATACAATGAGTTGTATCCCCAGAAATAATTTGTCTCCTACACCCCTGTGCACAATGCTCCCTATTGACATATATTGTGTAGAACTGACACTCTAGGCTTGCTCGAATATATTGAGAGAAAACAACAGTGGCAAACAAAGTGGGACATGATTAAGGTTATAAACCAGAGTTCACTCTAAAATGTGGGACTTTCTGTCAAACAAGGATACTTGGGAGCCTAAGTGAGACAATAGAATTTTACTTGAAAAGAGGGATAGTCCCTCCAAATGATTGCCAGTTGGGAAATATGCCTCTAGCTTGCAAAATAATAAAATTTGTTGTCATTGTGCTACCTTTTTATATGGCAATTAAAGTGTTGTACAAGTGGAAAGGGGATAAAGAACATATTGTCAACAATATTTCTGCCAGTCTTGACAGCCCACCTGATTTTATGCAGCCTGCCATATACATATGGACATGTATGAATATATATATATATATATATATATATATATATATATATATATATATATATATAATAGAGTTTAGTTACATGAAGGGATGCAGGTAGAGTAATATTTGACTATGATGGCATAGTGAATAGTAATATAGTGTACTCTGGGGAATAACAGTATGACTAGATGTATGATGAGACAGCATATGTAAAGTATGTAATAAATAAAATGCAGCGGTAAATTAAATGTGCATATTCCACCTCATATGGGATACAATTCATTTTCTTTTTCAGTTATTTGGCAAACTTAAACATATAGATTAATCTCTAATTTTTACACCATGGATTGTGACAATGTGTGCAGGGGTGACACACATTTTAGAAAAAGTATGCACAACCAAAGAAAAGAATTCAGGTAATACTGGATGGAGTAATAGTTTGGACTATGGGTATAGGTAGACTATTTGATACCTCTTAACCATCAATGAAGAGTTGGGGATGATGTGAATTTATATTTTCTAAAGTAAGAGTTTAACTGTTCCTGCATCTGGAAAGGAGAAGGAAACAAGGCGCTATTACTGACTGTATACTTTACAAACAGGAACAGTATATATGAATACCCCTGTGAATGCTATAACAAACTCAGTTCCCTCTATACCAATATAAATCGCTCAGTCCACCTGATGTCAGAGCCAACTAGGGATTTTGTTTATACCACGTGGACCAGTCTGAACCTGTAGCTTTCCCCCATGTACACAATAATATACTGCAATGTGTTAATGAGCTAACTGCACTTCCTCTGTCAAAGACATAACAACTGTTCTCTAGATGCTCACAAACATATTCATACCAAAACCCATATGTACTAAGCAGTAGCAATCCATATGGCACTTTGTGCAACCGGAAGACACCATACGACAGATGTGATGTCTGGTATCTTCTAGAAAATAAAGGCCCACAACTGGTGTTCATGCAACTATAATAACTATAAATAATTGTAATATATAATATATATATATATATTTATATATATATACACACAGATATATATATATATATATATATATATATATAAATGCAACATTATTTGCTTTTATTCGCACAAAGTGATGGCATGGTATTGTTTACATCGGTTACTTATCTGTTTCAGGGGTTGACAAGAACCTGCAGATTTTGTATTTTGACCTATTAGTACATTATGTGAATACATGATGAATAGAGGAACTACTATGGGTCACCAGCCGTTATCTTAAGCTTTTATGTGGTCTTAATACTGTGTGCATTCAGCTGTAGCATTATATACTATTTCTTTGCACGTCTCATTGTTGCCTTTTTAATTTTTGGAAATCTAGAACAATATAATACTTTTGGAGATGGCAAAAATGCATTTATGCTGATATATGCTTAGCATATGATCTGTTTCAGGGACCCACATACACACTTTGATATTTTCCTGTGTTACATTTTTACCAAAATAAGATCCAATAATTGTGGTATTTACACATAATTTAAATAAAATATTTTTGATGTAATTAACTTTAAAGTAAACCAGAATTATATATACTTTGCATAGTAAACTTGTATGCTAATATGTAATTATGATTATTATTACTGATATGTTATGTCAAGGGAAATTACATCACAAAACAGACATTCTTTCTTAATTGTATGTATAAATACCTCACTTATTTATTATTTTTTGATTGACTACCAAAGAGGCTGAATGTTTCAAAATTGTGTTTGACCCCTTAATAAATGAGTACTTTATTCTACATTAGTTATGGGCTGCTTCAGTCATCTTTTATTTTGAGTGTCACTGGTGGGAGAAATTGTGGGTCCATGAAACCAGCAGCAACACACAACAGGCAAGGTGCTGTCTGCGTGCAAATTACATGTACTTTCTGTATTATCAGACCACTTACATGTAGAGCCAAATCCAATTTGGGGTGCAGTGTACTATCAGCATTTCCTTCACACAGCCACACAAAGAACTGAACTGAATAAAGAAGATGATGCTAACATTTTAACACAAGTGAGAAGTGATGGAGAACCTGGCCTACCTTCCCTCCTCACTAATTGTAGATTAAGAAAAACATCATATATTTGTAAAGTATGCAACTAAAAATATTCACAGCTGTGTAAGCCATGGGCATAGATACTTGATCACAGAAAATAGATTCTGCTAGTGCATGGAAGCTGCCATGATGGTAATACTGCCTTTTCAAGACGTAAGGAGGTGGAATAGGCAAGGCAAGCAGGTCTTGTAAGTATATTAGCTTTTGTTCTTCTACTAAGCATGTGCAGGGGAAGGAAGACATAGCAAAGGCTATAAGCTTATCTATATTGATCAATGAGTCAACACCCCCCTCTTTCTCCCCCTTCATCCACTCCAAAATATATCATAAAAATTAGCAAAAAAACCCTCCAAGGACGCCAAGCCAGCAGAAAGTGGAGAAGATGCAAACAAGAAACCTTCAGACACAAGAAGTGTTTGCTAAAATGAAAAAAATCTAACACCCCTAACCCTAACACCCCTCACTATAAAACCCTACCCTAACACGCCTTACCATAACACCCTACCCTAACAAGCCTTACCATCACACCTAGCTCTAACACCCCTAACCCTAACACTCCTAACCCCAACACCCCTCACCCTAAAACTAAGAAATTCACGGACACCTCGGTTGCGCAATCTAGTGGCTGCTGGCTGTCACTGCGCACAGCCAGCCAACAGAAAAGGTCCAATAAACACACAACCTTTACATGTTTCATTTTTATATGTAATTATTTTACTGGAAGGTCCATTTTCTTTTCTCAACTGATTCTGTCGTCTATTTTCTCAGGAGGTAAACGTAACAATACTTGAACTGAAAACTTGAACTGAAAGAAGGTAAAACCTATCATTGCATTCAAAGTCTCTTCCCACCTCAGGAAGTTGATCAGCAAAAACAAAACAGCTGATTTGACAACAGTATAATTGCATATAAAAAGTAAAACAGAGGCTGTGTTATTTATTTTCCATTCTAAAAGAATAGTCTATTTTTAAGTGTAGTTGTTCAAAAAAGTATACTGGAGGTCCCCGACAGGCTTTCTGTATATATATATATATTTTTTTAAGCTCATGATTTAAATAGCTTGCAGACATGACTTTTTACCCCAAACTACAATAATTCTTTACAAACAAGTCCTCAAGCCTATGTTGATCCTTTACATTCCATGCCATAATGTATGTCTATAACATTTATATTTTAACTAACTGAATAATCAAATTCCACATACTTTTAAAGAATAGAAATGGCATATATTATTATAAGCTGCTAAATCTTGAAACGATGTTCCATTCACGAGCAAGGTCACACACAGTACAAGGGTAAGTAAATCATTATTATTAAAACTCTTCAATTTTTATTCTTCCACTTAACAATAACATTGGCATGCCTTGGTAATAAAACTGGAACACTTAATGCTGTTACAGATGACCATGATATTTAAAAGCTTTTGCCAAAAAATATTGAAAAATAATATTTTCTTTTGCTTTGTGAGCAGTGGCGCTTTGCAGTAGCAATTAATTTATGCCAATAACGTAGTGTAGGAGTTGATATTTCCAGGATTAGACATATGTGTTAACCTCTTGACAGGCCATAGTGATGCTGTTAATATGGCGTTAATTCTTCATAAGGTATTTGAAATCATTTGACCCTGTAAATATTCACACTACTCTCTTTAATATGTTAATCTATGTGATAATTTATATATTCAGTCTTAATAAGAGGACATAGAGAACTTTTCCTAAGGTTGTAAGTACATTATTGCTTAGCGTGTTCCTTATGTGAAATATACTACCTCTGAAGACGCTTTCTATGTCCACTTTTCTAAGATTCTCTGACATTTATAAGAAGCCCGATCATATACATTTTATAGGGAATTAAATACATATAGGCGGATGTATGTTGGATAAGTGTTTCGCTAAGCCCTATTCTATTATTCAGTTTGTATATCCTAATATTTTAAATATGTTTAGAATTTTAAATATATTTAATGCAATTTTGCTATCATCAGTGCATAACATTTTCAAAAAGAGAACATACGTTTTTTTTTTTTCTTCCTTACTGCTAAAAAAGTACTATATGAAAAAAAATATTTATTCATATTTACCTTTGAATATTTTTCTTTGCAAATGTGTCGTTGTTTACAACACTTGAACAACAGTTATTAGGCTGCAGCTTCCCACTCCTAAATAACAAATTATGTTATATTCTAGAACACGATGCTTCACATGTATCCTACTGTTTGCCAAACATTATAAGAAGGATTGCAAGCAGGTGCAACTAATCAGTTAGCGAACAAAAAGCTCTTTCATACACAGCATAGCATATAAACATAACAGAGGTATATCAGAACACTCTATGTAGATAGGTTATTTATAATTGACTAGAAGACCAAACACAAGACTCTGCCATCAGACAGCTTTAACTCAGAACAGATTTTTTTAAATTGCTTGCAACTGGGAAGAAATAAACCTATTCTATTTGGAGTTTTCTTGTTTATTTTAGTCAGTATTATGAACTGAAACACACTTTTATATATATATATATATATATATATATATATATATAAATATATATATATCACATATATAGTTGTTGTAATTGCGAATGTTGGTCACACAATGTTAAAAGTTACGGGCTTGCAGGGCTCGCAATGAGCACCGCAGGCACTCATCCTGAGACGCGCACACTTTGCTGCAATGAGCGCCTTTCAGGGTCCCTCTAAGGGTTCTCGGTACCGTCAGACATGTACTTTGCCCAAGGACACTCCACCGATGGAGGATGGAAAGAGATTGGGGGGACAGAGCAGGGATATAGGGGGGGGAGACAGAGCAGGGAGAGGGGGAAACATACACATGGAAGGGAGAGGGTGGAACAGACACAGTGGGGAAAGGCTCGCAATGAGCGCCGAAGGTGCTCTTTGCCAGGCATGCAAGTGACAGGTTGGCCAAAGCCTGCAATGAGCGGTAAAGCCGCTTATTGCGGGGCACACGATGAGCGCCAACGGCGCTCAGCGCAAGGCACATAAATTCGATGTGGGAGAGGCTCACAATGAGCGCCAAAGGCGCTTATTGCTAGGCCCGCAAGTTAGAGGGGGAAGGGCCTTGCATTGTATGGCAAACAGCATTGTCAGCCTATGGTGGGAGAGGATCGTAATGAGCGCCAAAGGTGCTCATCGCGAGGCCCGCAAGTTAGAGGGGGTAGGGCCTTGCATTGTGTGACAAACAGCATTGCCAGCCTTCAAATTTTATTGACGGGGAAGTGGCTAGTATATCTATATATATATATATATATATATATATATATATATATATATATACCATCACACTGATGAGCGTCAGTAACCGTGAAACAGTTGCTGTCTGTGGGTAGGTCTCCTCGTTTGTGCATAATCCATCCTTCGCTGTGCTATACAGCTAGCAGATGCTTAAAAGGAGCCATGTATATGTATTTCTGAAAAACCTGCACAAGAAATAGGGTTATTTTTTAGACATTCAAATTAAATTACAAATGCACTATTCATTTTCTGTACTATATATATATATATATATATTACATTTGTAAGCCCATTTCAAAGTCTAAAAAAAGTTAAAAAACATATTTCTCCCAGAAATACAGTCATTGTACTGCATGCTGGGAGACTGGGCAGGGACATGTAAATGAGGATCAAATACTCTTTAAATCTAAAATACCATTTTATACATGGCTCCTTTTCAGCATATGCTCGCTGTATTACACAGCATACACAGATTGGATTATGCACAAGCCAGGAACTCACCCAGGGACTGTCACTGTTTTGAGGTTAATGTCTCTTGTCAGTTTGGGGTTGGTTGGTCAGTTTGGGGTTTGTGCAGTAGATTTTGTGGGGACAGCGCTTACCACAATAATCACTGGGCAAAAGAGTAAGAGAAGCTCTCCAGAGTACAGAAAATAAATAGCATATTTGTAAGCTCATTTGAAAGTCTAAAAATAAGTTTAAAACATATTTTTTGCGCAGGTTTCCCAGAAATACATTCATTGTACTAGATTTAGGTTTACGGCCCCTGAAAAGTTTAGTGGATCTAGTAGATCACAACTGCTCTTTCAGGCAATGAAGAGATTAAAATGATCCAAAAAAAAGAGTCTGTTTAGAGACACAGCCCGCTTGCTTTTGTGAATGTGATTTCGAGTATAGTATGCAAAAATATAAATAGAATTAATGTTATGTGTTTTCCTGATAGTAAAGCATAAACATAAGTCTTTACACATTTGGGAACAAATATGGAGTATGGGTTATATTTGCATACCTTACATTTATTTTTTAGAGCAGCAGTTGTGGATGTCTTGCTGTCTCTGAAATATAGCCTTGTTTTCGACTTTCAGAAGTACATTAAATATTCAGAGTCACACATACAGCCAATACAGCTTGCTGTTTTGTGCAGCCATTTCCAAGTTCTGCTAATAAGACTGGAGACATACATCAAAGCAAACAACCCAGGCAGACTTGCCACGGATTTCAGTTGACATTGGGAATGTGAACATACAATTACTAATTCTGAAACACCCAATTGCCATGTTCTGTCACCCAAACCAAGCAATACTTGGAATTTCAAAGGTGTAACATATAAATGGGTTACAGTTTTCATATATTTAACATCTGTTGTTTATTCCCAAGAAAACTCACTAGGGGCAAGAAAATGAATTCCCCAATTGCTGTCAACTGAGTTAGGGAATGGCAATAAACAGCTTACTATAAAGCCTCAAGCTACAATAAAACGGCTGTCAATAAAGCATGCCTGATATGGTAATGCTGAGCTGGAAAAATAGATCCTTTAGAAATGGATAACTCTTATGGTAAGCAACAGAGCTATTTGTGTCCAAACAAAAAAATCGACTACTTCCATGGTAATGTCTTGAGTAGCGTAGCAGAAACTTTGCCACTTGTTTTTAAATCGATCATAGGCTTAAAGGAAAGGATTGAATACATTTAGGCCTTTACTGGAGCCTAACCTAGACATATTCCAGCAGAATGAAAGCATTGTATCATTTACGTAAAGTTATGTTTGCCATATTAGCTATAGCAACTGAACAGGTAATATCTTATTGCATAATACTGCCAAAAATCAGCAGGAGCGCATACAAAGTTCATAAGTTGTATAATAAAAAATAATGTGTGCATATATATATATATATATACACATATACATATATATATATATATATATATATATATATATACACATATATATATGTATATATATATATATATATTTATATATATACACACACATATACGCACACGCACACACAAATACTTTTTATAACTTCATGAGCTGTGAATCACACTTTAGGGCACTCCTCGCTCGTCCCACTGTCTCTTGCACGCCAGACAAATATCAATAATTCTTAAGGCCTAATTTCAGAAATGCCATTAAATATTGGGGATATCAAGAGAAGCCTCAGAAGTTGGTGCAGCAAAACCCAGCCACTCAGGAACTGCTTTGCAAACTCAAGAAGTGGCTGCTCCAGTGCAACTATCATTAAATAAAAGGTTTCTTTGGCTATAGTGCCAGCTTGATCTTTTCCTCCCCCATTTCTAATATACTGCAGGCTTGGCACCAGGCCAGCACAAGCGACATAGTACCTTAGTGCCATCTACAGGCTATTCTGACAGCCTAATTTAGAGGCAACAGACAAGCCTCAATGAAATAAATTAGACAGCTCTACATTTAAATCTTTATTAGTAGGGAATTATTGGACTGAAAGCTAATGCTGGATTTTGTTAAAATATGAGTTTCCCTGCTCACTAATCCCTCTTTAGATGGCAAATTTCACAGCTAAAATGAGCTTTGACAGATTGCTTTTGCTCTACTGAGATGAAGAAATATTTACAATGGGTTGAGTTTGTTCTGCATAATTTTGCTATAATTATTAGAACGAATCCCCTTCCCTGAAAGTACAAGTTGTTTTTTTTTTTAAGTACAAGCATAATACAGCAAATACTCTATAATTCGAATATCTTACACCATTGATATTATAATGTATTTGTAGACAACTCCTTGCGTGATATGTTTAAACCTGGGAGCAATTCATATCTATGACCCTGTATACATATACATAATTGTCTGCATTCTGCACACCACTCATGCTCTTTAGAAATGGAAATTAAGACAGAGTAAATGTCTTATTATAAAGTCAAGAAATTTGATTTCTAAATCTAGTGGCATGGAAATGACTAAATGTCATTATTAGGAGATTAAAAATAATTGTCTGTGGATAGTTTGCTTTTGCAGTCTGCTTACAAGACAGATACTAGATATCTCTATCAGGGTATGATGGCCAATAAACGCACTAGACTTAGAAATACATACTAAAGCATCATTCAGTACTAGCATGTGCTTACATGCTATGAACTTTATTGATGGGCACATATGTTAACCTAACATGAAATTACAATGTTTATTTTTTTAAGATGTGGATTGCACCCAGCCATGTTTTTTTTCACAAAATAATTATTATTAAATTATAAATACAACAATATATTTTCAGCAAGAGTAAAAAAAAGTTAACCCCTTTTTATGACCATGTTTTTTTTTTTTTTTCATTGAAATCAAAACGTTTAAACCAATCTTCTAAAGACTGCACAGTGGACTAAAATGTGAACATAACTGACTTTTATTGTGAAATTAGAAATTTGTGGGGAAACATTGTTTTATTGTAATATAAAGGTTACAATGGGACTGTGAGAATTAACATGCACATATATGGTACAATACAATCAAGAATATACATAGGTATATATGCATACACATATATATGCACATATATTCCAGACCTCTGAGTCCTCAAGAGCTTGCCCAAGGCTCAGTGAAAAAGCTAAAGGGGTTGATTTTTTTTCCCTCTACATAATATAAGCAAGCCAAAGAAGACCGAATCAAGACATATTGGCACTTTAATACTGGTTGATTGGGCACTTGTATGCAGTACTTATAGACCAGTAAAAGTGCTCGTTTACCTGTCTGGTGTGTAAGGGCCCTTTTGTCTTGAAGCCTCCCTGGGAACTGCACTCTGAGGCACTGAAGTGATCTGAACTAGTGGAAGAGCGTTTGGAAAGGGTGTCGCAACCCCCAACAAAGGTGTTGTCCAGTGGGAGTTCCTGAATCACATGATGTTTTTTCACTGAAACCGGAGTGTCTGCTTTAAGATGAAAAGCAGACTGCGGAGAGGCAGATTTGTAATGCTTAGCTAGGTCAGGGCTGTTAGGCTTGAAGGTGGTTGGGGGAGCAGTACCCCAATCAAAACGTCCTATACCTTGTTCCTCCAGCTCAGCTGGAAGGCTTATTGTCCCGTTGATAGGTTCATGAACTGTGTCATCTGGTTTAGACTCCTCAATGGTAACAAAGTTCAACAAGGAACTCTTAGGAGACTTTCGTTTCTTCCTTTTCTTTTTCTTATTCTGCTTGTTCTCCTGATTTGGTGACATCCACTCTGCCCCTTGTTTGCTCCTTTGGGCAGCCTTAAACCTAGATGCATGGCGACATCGGACAAGAACTGTAACAAAAATCACTACTATAACAACCATAGCACCTGCCACAATAGCAATCATAATAGTGAGATAATCCTCATTTTGGTAGGGTTGACTGCTGTCCCCAATGTTTCTGTCTAGAGGTGTTTCCATAGTCCGGCGTATCAAGTCATATATGTATGAGGCATTGCCAGCAGTTTCATTCACATACAAAAAGACTAGTACTAGAGTATGTAGGGGTTTAGGATACCCTAAGTCACTTATATTGACCACTAAACGGTGCAGTCCCACATCTGCTGTAGATGGTTTTTCTTCAAGAGTAATGTTGCCTGTCATTGGGTCAATCCGAAACAATCCTTTATTATTTCCACTCACAATAGTATATTTTAATTCAGCATTCATTCCAGTGTCAATGTCCACAGCAAACACTTCTGCAACAACAGAACCTGGAATTGCTGAAAGAGGCACCAGTTTAAAGGATGTATTAGATGGAGGGAAGATGACCACTGGGCTGTTATCATTGGCATCCATTATATTGATGGTCACTTTTGCAGTAGAGGAACGTGGAGGCTGCCCCCCATCAACTGCTTTAACATCAAAAGTGTAGGAACTTTGTTGTTCTCTGTCAAAGGACACATTAGATTTTATGAGCCCAGAATAGGGATCTAGCACAAAGTTATCATTGTCATTCAGTATGGAGAGAGTCACAGCTTTGTTTTCCCCTGCATCTGAGTCAGTTGCTGTAATAACCCCCACAGTGCTATACTTTGGTAAGTTCTCAGACACAAAGAATTGAAAGTGGTTGTGTGTAAATTTCGGATTATTGTCATTCTCATCCAGAACAGTCACAATTACAGCTGCTTGGCTTTGCAGTGGGGGGGTCCCATTGTCTCTAGCTGTGACAGTGAAAATGAAACGCTCTTGCTCCTCTCTGTCAAACACCCTGGAAGCTGTCAAAACTCCAGTCTTCCGATCCAAATCAAAGAAAGAGGCATTAGGGCCAAGTTGATAAACAATGTCTGCATTTTTACCACTGTCTTCATCTGTGGCACTGATAGTAGTTAAGTAGAGACCTCTGCGGTTATTTTCAGAAACTGATAGCTCAATTACAGGCTGGTTAAAAATTGGAGGGTTGTCATTTTCGTCCTCCAACTCTACTCTTACCAGTGCAGTCTGGTTGAGGCTGGGCTTTCCAGTATCTGCAGCAACTATTTTAAAACTGAAATCTTTGGTGCCCTCATAGTCCAATAAGGAAGATGTTTCTAGCAAATACTGGTTGTCATATACAGCTTTTAAGTGGAAGGGAACTTCTCTTTCAATAAAGCAGATGACTTTGCTGTTCACATCAGTGTCCTTATCTGAAACAGTGATCAGGGCAATCTTTGTGTTGGTAGGATCTTTCTCTGATAAGTGTACTGTGCCATTGATTGGACTTATGATGTACCTGAGATCAATGTTAGGAGGGTTATCATTTACATCGGTCACATTAATGGTAACAGTTGCCCTTGCAGGAGTTGAGCTGCCATCAGTTGCCAGGACAGTTAACTTATGAACTGCAGTTTCTTCTCTATCTAATGGCCTCTGAACTGTTATTAACCCAGTAGTATTATTTAAAGCAAAAAGTCTTTTGGTAGCGAATGTCACTTGGGCACCATATATATACTTGATTTCAGCATTACTGCCTATGTCAGCATCTGTTGCATGTAACTGAATTACTGAGGTGCCCATGGGAGCATTTTCTGGGATATGGACCTCCACCTGACTTTCTTTAAATACTGGTTTATTATCATTCACATCACTTACTGTAACTTGCAGAATGGCCGTACTGGATTTCTGTGGTTCTCCTCCATCCTCCACTTTGATTTTCATCACATATGTGTCTTTTTGCTCCCTGTCCAGGTTTTGCTGAACTATAAGTTGTGGCCACTTTTCTCCCTCGGGTGTTTCAACAATGTCCAACCCAAAGACACTTTGGCCATTTAATAGCTCATAGTGCTGCACGCCATTGTTGCCTGTGTCAGGATCTACTGCTGATGGGATTGGAAAACGACTGTTTATCAGAGTGTTCTCTGGTATAGAGATATTGATCACTGTTGATGGAAACATAGGTGCGTTATCATTGGTATCCTTGACAATTATTTTTATCTTGATAAGCCTAAAAAAGTCATTTGGGAGAATGACTACTTCAAGTTCAAAGAAACATTCATTTTCTTCAGAATAAGATGACCCTGCACAGAGTTTTTCTCTATCAATTCTAGTGGAGGTTGTGAAGATCTCCCCTGTGCCACTGGACACCTTGACCAGAGGAGAGTCACCAGCTTTAGAAACCAGTCTGTACACAAGGCTGGTACTGGTGCCTGTGGCAGCATTAAAGTGAGAGATATTCAGGTCCTTTGGTATATTTCCAATTGGTACATTTTCAGGCAGTTCCTCTTTTATGGTGTAAATAAGTTCTTGAGCAATAGCAGAATCCAGCCTTAAACAGGCAATAAGAGCAGCCAACAGGTAAAAATCCCTTAGGTCCATGATAATGTGCTTCCTTTGTTTTCTTGGATTTTAGGATTTAAAGGTTGTCACTGAGGAATGGTGCCGATTTGCAAGAGGAGGCGTGCATGGACTGCAAGATGCGTTACATCTCATTTCTAATTGGAGCCAGCAGCTGTCAACACAATCACACGAATAAACAGATTTGTTTCATTCAGTAAAATATAGGTGTGCATATAATACAATACACAAAAAGATCACATTGATAAACATGTAAAAGTAAGTGTTTTCTGTCATAAAATAACAATTACACAAAAACTAATCAAGACTAATTTATCCATCTTATCAATTTCCTTTGCATTTACAAAAAAATGCAATTAAATATTTTCCTTCACTGCACAAATATTTAGTTTCCCCTCTAATAATTGCACTGCTCATTGTCTAATTCACATCATGCATCTATCTGTATAACTCATGCCAATAAAAATCCTAAGTCCTTACCAGTATTCCTTGTAACTGCACTGTCAGCTGCCAAATACAATTTGTGCTTCATTGCCTCTACTCTGGAGTCATTTTCCTTATCAGAGCCCATTCCCTGTGTCTTTTCATAGTATATTGGTATGATATGCTGTGCTAGAGTGGATATAACCAACACTACTGCAGCAACCATGGACCATACTTCAAAATCATTCCTAGCTAAAACACCTATACCTACACTGTGCTTCATATATGTGTGAATGGTTTTACTTTCTCCAAATAAAGGTCTTACAACTTACAAGCCAGTGGTCTCCAGTCCAGATGTGAGTAGACACGGGTGAACAATAAAAAAATGGTAACTGTGTTTTTTTTATTTTCTTTTTTTTTTGGTAAGAAAAAGGTGCAGCCTACTACTAAAGATTAGCCCTCAGGATGTGATTAGCAGCTAATACTCATAAATACTGTAGGTTAATAATGCAGGGAAAGTACAGTGTTTCTGGCGAGATGCTCTGCTAACTGCAGATTACATGGGTGCAAGCACTCCAGGCAGCTACTTTGCTTGAACTGGCCAGTTTCTAAGCACTAATCTCATCTGCATTAGGCTGTACAGAGGCTGATGCCTGTGATTAGTTCCAGCAGAGTGATATAGGCAGGTAGGATGCAGGCAATGCCTGTAAGTGCGGTATCACACACAGATAAAGATCAACGGCAGATACACAAAAATACAGCACAGAATTGAATGCAACCATGCACAACTTTACACTTTCCATAGGTCCCCTGCCTGATGAGATGCTGGCAAAATCAGGAGATCATCCAATTGGCAAAAATAGAATCGGTAGCAGTTCTGTGAATCACAAAACCAAAATTCTTCCTTAAAATGTGCTGCTCGTGGATGGTGAATTAGCAACTCCAAGGAAACACACATTGCTCAGTTTCCTGGTAAATCATGCTCTCCGCGTTCTCCAGCAGTAAATATGTGCTCCACGACAGTAAAATGGGAAAAGGGGTATAATATCCACTTGTATTATTCAAGCCGGTAATATTTTCCATTAAGCAATCAGTACAATTTCCATCTGTGATGTTATTGGTGTTGGGGAAAAAAAAATATGGAATAAAATTCAAGTCCGCAACTTGCTCTGGCAAATGTCAGAGTTGAAACGATGCTTCTCACTAGGCAGAAATCCCCCAAACGGAATCGCTTTGAGATAGCAAGATGTTGTTCCTTCTTCTTCCCTCTTTATACTCTCCCTCTCATAGACGCGCACTCGATATCCCTCCCTCTTTCCCTTTCCCTCTGAACTGGATTTCTTGATATAACTCTCAATAAACCCAGAGGGAGGGTGTGAGCGCTGCCTGGACCCACCCAGAGCTCAGTGATTGGGTGTCTAGGAGTATGTGGCCGGGAGATAGGCACAGGCTACCCTGGTAATGGTCTGCACTTACTTCGCTCATATAGAGCTGGGGTGAGAGGAGGTGCCTGGGCTGGTGTAGTAACAGAATGGGTATCCCTGTCAGATCCTGTATCCCTCTCTATGTCATGCACCAACATTCAGCTCACAGTCTCTTTCTTCACTTAAGGTGGATTAGCACAGTTACTGTTTTGTACTGTAGTGCCCAAGCTAAATCAACTCAGTGATAAAGATTATAAAGATAATCAAACCAGAAATTAATTTATAATAACCATCTGACTATATATCAGGATTTTACCACATAGTAACATTGATGTTGTTTTTTAGTCGTCAGTTGTGTCCGACTCTACATGACCAAAATAATTCTAAGGGGGGGGGGGGGATACAGCTCACTTGATGCACAGAACACGTAACAGCTTCTATACGCATACATAAACACAATGAGAAATCTGGGGGGAATTTGTCTTCCCCACCCCCCCAGTTCCTACACCCATGACCCTATGGACCACAGCATGCTGGGCACACCTATCATTGTGTCTCTGGTTGTGCTTATCCATAAAGTTTTCTTGGCAAATATACTGTTGTGGGTTGCCAGTTCCTTCTTCAGTGGACCGCAATTTGTCTGACCTCTCTGCTATGACCTGCCAACATGGTGTAGCTCACAGCTTCATTGAGGTACACAAGCCCCTTCACCACTACAAGGTAGCGATCCAGAAGGGGCATCGTAACATCGAACATATAAGTGACAGCAGATGGGAAAAGGTTCATCTTGTCTGCACATGCCATCTACCTAAAAAAAGATTGGATAAATTACACGTCAGGATAGCCTTATCCCAAGCACGCTTGAAATGACATTGAAAGCATTTTTTTATTTGCTACATCTGAGTGGGTATTTGATAATGTTCCATTGTGTGTGTGCTTTTTTTAATGATGCTCTCACAATCAAAACAAAAAGACTGATTAAAATGTTTAAATAATCTGGGAGCTTGTCCCTGTCAGTCAATGAGCGGTAAAATATCTATATGACTTGTCTGCCAAAAAAATCTACATACATAAGCATGCTCTGTTCACTTTCTTGTAGTTGCAATTAAGTTTAAACAGGTTTAATTTTATATTTTTTTCATGCAATGCACAACTTAGGTAATATTCAAAGCATGCTCCATTAAATACATGAAAAAAAAAATTGTGTTCCACGTACATTTATATTGCTTATCTGTGTTTGACCCTACCACATCCACTGGAAAGCTGATTCACGTATCTACTGCCCAATGATGAAGCTACTGCAGCTGCAGATCTCCAGGACTTATATTGGACAGTTGCTCCCAGTATGGACTTTTGTCTCTCTGTATTTATTTATTTTGCTTAGTTATGGCAATATTGTTTCTAATTTTCAAGCTTACTAATGCTTAGAAATGTTGTTATTCTACTTTCTGGATTTTATTACACTGCTCAATGTTTGTTCAGTATTTCAGTCAATATAACAATTGCAATCAACTCAATCTGAAATATTTCATAAAGAAAAACTCTTGGGGGCTTGTCCTCTATCACCCAATGAAAACAAACAAGATGAGAAGTTATATGTGTATATATAAATAATATATGTAAGTAAACAGAAGACAGTAACGGCCTAGTATCTCCATTAGTTACTGTATCCCACTACACCAGCAGTCAAATCCCTTCCAAGCCCCTTTCCCCTTTAATCACTTAAGGTGGATTAACACAGTTATCTTTTACCAGGAAAGAGAAGAAAACACTTTAAAACATCTTATTTTTATTTTGAAGCCAGTGAGTGTAGGTGACTAGGCCATAATCTCTCAAATGCAAATGATCACCACTTCTTCCCCATTCATTTTAGAGAAAATTAAATATTCTATTGGTAATAAATAAAATAAAAAACATGGTTTTGAATATGAAATGAACCAAAAAAAGTTTATTTCAAAAATGTTTTTATTAAAAATCTTAGGATATCTTTATGGGAATCATGAGTAAATTCCTTTAATGTGTGTGTCCAATCTTCTCCCTTTTCTGCAAAGTAGTATTTATGCATATTACCTCTAAATCTTCCATCCTCCAACTTCAAGCCATGACCTCTTGTTCTTGTATTCCTCTTTTTTTTTTTTTTTATCTTGGATGCTTATTCAAGCTACAAGTTGGTAAGATTCAGTATATATCCAAATATACATTTAATAAAAAAATGGAACAAAAGACATTTCAGAATAAGACTAAATACAGACACATAAATGCACATATTTCTTGACTGCTAAAAAACAAATGTCCCTGTCTGCCATACTATACCTAAAAAAACGGGGCTTATTAAGTCATCAGGATGGCCTTATACTTATCTCAGGTATAGCTGAATATCTTTACTGTATTTGTCCCTACCACCTCTGCTGGGAGGCTATTCCACTTAACTACTACATTTTCTGTAAAGGAGTACTTTTGTACATTGGCCCCCATCCTCCAACCTTCAACATCAAGATATGACTTGTATTTCTCTGGAAGTTACCTCCCTCTTGAGCTTTATAATGTCCTTTTATATTGCTGAAGATTTCCACCATATCACGCCTCTACGTTCTGTCTTCTGAGCTATTCCATAGGAATATTGATTATACATTTAAAGTTATTATCACACTTTCTTTTCAGTATTTAATAAACGTTTCTATACAGATAATACATTCAAATATTTATAAATATATAGAATGTAAATATATATATATATATATATATATATATATATATATATATATATATATATAAAATGTTTCTATTTTTATGATCCTGTTTATATTTATTTTAAAAGAAATAGTAGTTAGAGATTTTGATAAAAATAGACTTTAATATACTACCTTAAATTATTTGGGCTTTTTTTTTTATTAAGGGGACATGTAAAGATGTGGGTTTTTATTTGTAGAATCAGAAAGACAGTATTTTATAATGTGTCACAATGTGTTTCAGAAGTTTAACTGCTCTTGGGGGCTTGTCCTCTATCAGCCAATGAGATTTACAAACTAAAGTCTGCATTTCCTATTAGTTTCAGTTAGGTTTTAACAGCTTTTACTTAATATTTGCTTGTGCAAAAACTACATCTGTGATGTTTAAAATATGCTCTTTTAAATGCTTGAAAAAAAAATTGTGTTCCAAGTCCCTTTAAATATTGTGCGTCAACTGTGATATTCCACCTTAAGTGAAGTAAGGGGCGAGAATGAGTCAGGGGCGTGTTTGGAGCTGAATGCTGGTGCATGAGAGAGAGGGAGGGATACAGGATCTGATGGGGGTACAGGATCTGTTACTACACCGGGCAGTGCAGAATGGTTCAGGGGCTGCAGGCTTGGTGAGGTCGGTCTTGCAGACAAGCGACAGGCATCAGGGAAGAAGGTGTCTCCCGGCCACACGCACACACACTCACACTGCTGCGTTATAGGATGCTTGCAACATCTATGCGGATTTTGTTTCCTCTCAATGCACCTTTCCCAATTCTTTGTTTCATTACCTATGCAGACACTTTAACCCTGTCCTTAGAGTTGCACACACACCGCCTATGGACAGCAGCACTAATGTCGAAAGGATTCACTATTACTAATCCCCCTTAAGCCCCCCTCCTTGCCTGCCCCCACCAACAAGACCCTTGGGCCAGTAATCAATCCGTAAGGGGGAAGAGGTTGAGAAGGGCAATGAAATCCATTAAAAGGCCAGCGTGCCAGGGGCAAAAAAAAATGATTTGCTTTGGATGTGCTGCCCATTCAAAAAACTGTCTATTTTTTTCTTTGCAGATCTGGCTGCATAGGATGAAGGATAAGGGTGTAGGTGCTTGGAGAAGGCTACTAAATGTGCATGAGCGGACTCTGGATGAAGGTGCAGACCGTGCAGCAAAAGGGCAGGAGCCGAAGCCAGCCTTACATCTGCAGTCCAACAGGCAAAAAAGACTGCGGCCACGGTGTCCATGGTGCTGAAACCAGCGGCAAGCCCTGCGAGACCATGCTACGCAGATCCCGGGCTAGGAATTCAACTTTCATCCCTTTTCCCTTTAGGCTTTTACTACATTTTTGTGCTAAAGTTATTAGAATTAATCTGGATGTGATGCAGCAGTTAATGAGTTAACTCCCTGTCCTGTTCCTTGCTCCATCTGACTTTCCTTAACCCCCAACACAACCTGCATCAGGACCAAACCGTCCCCAGCTCATAGGAAGCATTATCATTACCAAATGACATCTGCTTAAACTTTACAGCAGCTTCTGATTGTGCATTGAAACACATTACTTATATTGCTGTAAATTGAAAAAGTGTGTCAGTACAAATGGCCCATTCCCCCTTTTTCTCCTTGTAAGATCTCTTTCACTCCTGTATACAATCAACAAAGAATCTTAATCCAGAGCTTGATTCCAATGAACACTAACAACTATTGTATGATCTCACATGCCCAGTGAGATAATACTTTCCTCGTTGTGTCACCCTGTTTGAGGTTTATGTCATACATGTAGCTGCGGCATGTAACATGTAACACGTTGACTTGTGGTTTTCTTACATATATATAAAAAAAATTAGCACAGTTAAGTAAACAGAAATAGTATAAATGCGGATAAAATAGATAATGCAGTGTTTTTTTTTATGTTTGTCCTTTGCACAATACATTTATTGCTTTGCTATGTAATCTGAGAAGACGGAAAGACAAATACGTGTAGAATCAGGCAAATTGAAAAGCATATATAATGTTCAGAAAACCACAGTCAATTATATTGTTTAACTTATCTTGTCATCTGCCTGCGAACTTTATTTTAAAGAAGCTCTTGAACAAAAGCGAGTGGGACAGCTGTAAATTCAGCATACTCACATGTCAGAATATATAACATGTCCTGGTCTCTTGGGATTGAATTTGTTTGAAAACCAACTGTGCCGGGTGATGTCATTCTAGTGGTTAGTTACTTTCTGTAAATTGCTGTATTTCCAGAACCAGTGGTAGTTTATTAGCTATGCCTTCTGTTATTTTAGTTACTACAAAACACATTAGCACTTTCCTTGAGTTGAATTTTATTCATTTGATCCGACCTTGGTCCTATGCCAGTCAGTTGGTTGAAAAGTGGGTTTAGAAGTGTATGATTAGTAGCTCTGGGGAAGGAGCTCATTTTATTTGCCTTGTTAACATTTCTATATTTTTGTATTTAGGGTATTATTATTAGAACAATATAAATATGTATGTATATATATATATATATATATATGTGTGTGCTTGTGTATATATGTGGGTGTGTATATATGTGTGTATATATATATATATATATATATATATATATATATATATCAGATTAATTTGAAAGCTGATAAAGGTAGTAAAGTAAGATACACATTTAAGATACACATTGCCTAAAACTAAACTCACATTATGCGTATTGATATTTGTCCTTATATATATATATATGTGTGTGTGTTTGTGTAAATATATATATAATATATATAGTTTATTTTTATTTTTTTATATATATAACCACATTAAACTGAGAGATGATGAAAGCAGTAAAGTAAAATACACATTGCCTAAAACTCACAATATGTGATATTGATATGTGCCATGATATATATATATAGATATATAGATATATATATATATATATATATACATATACATATATATACATATACACATACATATGTATGTGTCTATATAAATAAATATATATATATATATATATATACATAGAAATATATATCAGTATATAATTAGATTAAATTGAAAGCTGATAAAAGCAGTAAAGTAAAATAAACATTGCCTAAACTCACAATATGTCATATTGATATGTGCCATGATGTGTATATATATATATATATATATATATATATATGTGTGTGTGTGTGTGCCATGATGTGTATATATATATATATATATATATATATATATATATATATATATATATATATGTGTGTGTGTGTGCCATGATGTGTATATATATATATGTATGCGTCTAGATAAAAAAAATAAAAAAAAATATATATATATAGATATCAGTGTATACTTAGATTAAATTGAAAGCTGATAAAAGCAGTAAAGTAAAATACACATTGCCTACAAATCATAGTGTGTTTTATTAGACTCATGATATATTATATTTCGTCATTATGTTTACAATGATATTAATGTGAAAAACACACATCTAGAAACCTATGTTTCATTCATAAATTCTTTTTTATATAGTGAATGAGAGTTTCTAATAATGATAGCATTACTAAGGGGTAATTCCTCATAGCCAGTGTTACAAATACACCACATCCTTAGCTTTTGTACGTGAGAATAACTCCAGCAGCAAGGCTATAATTGTGCAGCTTGTGTGCTTCCTTACTATTAGATGGGACACTAATTAATTCAATCATACTGGGGTAAACACCAGGCATACACTTGTTGACAGTTTTACAGCTTGTTGCCTTGTGATTGACATGTAAGCTTTGCTTTCTCATAGCTGAGCTTGTTTAACTAGATGTCTAGTTATAAAGGTTAACAACTAATTCTCACTTGCAGGCTTTGCTAATGTTGGGTGTCTACAGCTTTTACATTTAAAGCAGCAGATCACTTTGGGATTTGATTTGCTTCTATTGCTTTGTGCCTTTAAATGTTTGTTAGGAAAAAAATAGTGGAAATCAATGCTAATTGGCATCAATTGGCGCAGGAGTGAATAATAAATATTCGCAGTTATTAAAAAACTGCGTTCTAATGGTAACTTAATGTATATGAATTTCATGGTACATACAATACAGCTTAGTTCCCTTGCTCTGAGGCTTTTCACAGTGATAAATGTAACTGTTACTGTACATCTTTATACAGAACATGTCCCAGCCAATTTGCTTTTGTAGAATAGGATATGTTCCAAGACCTGAAAATAACCTGCTTAGCTTATTAAAGCTAATCATTCGTAATATAATATGTGAAGAAAAAAGCAACTTTAAGAATCACTGCCAGCTGAAGCGTGTCTTACAATTTATGATGATTTCATATGTAAGCAAGACTCCCATATGTCTGATTACTTCATTACACATTAAATAAGAGTTAACACTCTCACGCTATAAATCTTAATATACCGTAGGGTTCTTGTGCTCTAGAAGCTAAACATATAGAAATATTGTGCATCATTCAATCATATTAAGACACACACTGTGGCGTGATCAGTAATTGATTTTCTTGTCAAATTTCTTGATATCGCAAGAAACACCAACAAAGCAGTGAAAGGGACCAATGCAAACTGGTGCCGAGAACTGTCTAGACAGAGACAGATGAGATTACCTTCAGCCAATGTCATTCAGCCCTGATGTGTAGAAAAGCCTCTCAGTTCAAGCTAAAGTCAAAATCCCAATCAGGGCTAAAGCTTGTGTAGTTCTATTTTATTCTCCCGTGTGTATGTTGAGGTAATAAACACTTTTTTTCTTCCGTCAATTCTACAGTTTCAGGGTCCTAGTGGATTTCTTTGCTCAGGATATGATTATAGTTACACCAACCAATACGGTCCCATTGAATGGTAACATAAATCAAGGTGTGTAATTAGAATATTCCTCACTGGTAACCTGAAAGTGCCCTTTAATAACATTATATCTGTGCTACATGCACAGGAAGCACAGGCTGTAGGCAGTATGCTAGTATAGCGGGCCATAAGTAGTACAGCTTACCTATATTATTATTATGCTTTATTTGTAATGCACCAACATATTCCATAACAACATACCGGGGTTGAGTATAAGGCAAAAACAATTTCAAGATTGCAAAAGAATGGAGGGCCCTGATATTGAACTTGTACGCCTATACACTTGCACTTATAATCTTATAAACATAATATACTGTAAATAATACATTGCAAATCTCTTTTTGCTATTAACTGATCCAAATTCAACTTTTAATTTTTGTATAATTTTTGTCACACAAGATCTGTCAGACGCGATTTTTTTGTAACTTTTTTTCTACTGCTCCGCACGAACCGTATGTCATGTAGGTAAGCAGCTGCAGATCAGGAATCATCGATGTGCACTGTGCATATTATTAAATCAGCTCTCTGCTTACAGTGAATCAGAGTCAAGGAAATGTGTATGCATAAGAACAATTCTAGAGGTGAACTATTGTCTTGAATCATTGCACTCCGGTTGACTGAAGATATTTCATTACAGAACCGTTTAAGCAAATGTATGTAACCCATGCCATTCAGAGCTCTATATTAAAAGAGTCAAATTCTGTTTCTGAATTTTGTATTCTGTGTTCGCATTTGGTCTTGCATAACAATGGAAGGTCTGAGACAGAATTATGTTACAGCTTGCACCTGAAATAATAAAGTTGCTTAAGATCATAAATATAGGCTATAAGAAATCATGCAAAAGAAGATTATATTCTAATGAGTTATGTGTGCTTTGTCTGTGTTGCCATTTTAGCTCAAGATGTCCTAAAATGAGCTATATGTGATATGCTCCTTCATTATCAGAAGCAAAACACCTAATCTATACATAAATAGCCTGGCATTTTAATATTAACTAGGTACTTACATCCAAGCTGTGTAACCCCTGCTAAAAATCATTTTAAAGTCTCACTTCTTACTGCAAACATTACTTTCTCTTCTCCTCTATCACTGATTTATGTTTCTCTAATTGTAGTTGATGAGATGAGTAAGCCAAGCTCTGTACGAAGGCAGGGTTGGAAAATAGCTTGTAAAATTGAGGATCCCGTTAAGTACAAGATTTACTGTCACAATATATGTCAGGAAACTGCACGAACCCACCACACAATATGCAAATGCCTAAGAAGCAGTGAAAAGTAAAAGCTCAAAAACACAAAAGGCAATCAAAAGAATGCCAATATAAGGCATATCCTTGACGCCAGACACACAAGGAGAGATGATTAAAAGAAACATAAAAGTTAACTTTTAATAAAGTGTGAAATTAAACAAATGGGATAAAATATGATATGATGATGAAAGAGGTAAATAAAATCTCTAAAGATAAAAGTAGGCCTATGTGACCAACTACTTAAGATTCTTTGAAAGCAGCCCCAAGATATCTATGGCCCAACAAATGTGTAGGTAAAGACACTGTACACTAATGTAATTGTATATTGTTTTGGGTTATGGTACTTGATGAATAATGTTTTATTGCTTTCAATTTTCAGGAAGCTCTCCTGTTTTCCAAAATTCGTATCAAGGCATACTATAGGCTGCATAATACTTACTTATTCTAGCTTAAAAATGGAGTTGGTGTTACCTCTCGTTCTACGGAATTAAGGAGTCCTTTTCAGCAGTTATTCCGGGGCTGCAAACAAGCCAGGATTTTCTGAATCCCTCTTCTTGAACACAACTGACAAAGTCAAGATGATTCACTTGTGCTTAGGCAGTTAGAGCAGTATGAATTCTGGCCTATCAGCAGCCTATGAGGATGCGCTGCTTTAAATGTATATGACTAAACAATTTCCTTGCCCATACATAATGGTGAGCCTAAGAAGGTACTACGAGTGACCATTCTATTATTATTATTATGCCAATCTGAAATCAGTTTGTTGAGCTGTTTGAGTCTATGTAATTGCTCTGAGGAGTAATTAACTTTCCTTTAATATTTAAGTTATCTATGTTAAGACGGGGGTCATTGACTTGATATAGGTGAGGCGGTTGTATGCGTGTGCATACTATCCGACTATCCTTCTTTGTGAGGGACAGCCACTCTTTTCAGAAGAAATTCCCCAGTGCCTCTTAGGCTCTCAAGTCTCCCTCTTTTAAAGAAAAATACCACTTCTAAGAGCAAAGCTTACTTCCAGCCCTGGCTTGTCCTACTTTCTCTGTTTCTTCTGTTCTGTGTTCTATAAAACTATTAAAGAAGTCTGGAGTGTCGGTTCTACAAATATATGTTTTTACGGAGCTTTGTGCACATATTAAGTGCATGTATCACTAAAACTTTACAATCTACATGTTATACAGATTAGTAGAAGCATTGTTAATAGTGCATACTCGTTCCCTCTTTGTGCCTCTTTGGCCATTTGCATTGTTGGGAGCTATGGTGTATGTATTTGTATAAGTTATTTTTCAGTGGAGAGAGACGAGACTTATGTATTAGAGCTGAATTTGTCATCTGAGGCAGAGAGCATCAAAGGAGTTCTGTAATAGGACAAATTATAATTACTTTCGGTATTGTGATATACATCTACTAAATTGGACAAAGGTTACTACAGTTCCACCTTTAACTTTGACATTCACACATATTGAGCTGGACTGGAAAGAACACAAGAGCTAAAAAATCAATGGACTGTGTGTGTCTTTCATGTATTTTTTTCTATACTTGATATAATTACATTTGCCAAATGCAAACAACTTTTAACATGGTGTTTTAAATCTGGTTTACCTTTATTAATCTTCTTCTGGATCGCTACCTTGTTGTGGTAAAGGGGCTTGTGTACATCAATGAAGATGTAAGCTATACCAGGTAGGGGCACCCAAGATAAGCAGATCCTAGCAGAGAGATCAGACAAATCATGGTCCACTGGAGAAGGAACTGGCAACCTACTCTGGTATCTTTGCTATGAAAATCTTCTGGATTAGCAGAACCAGACACAAAATGTGCCTTGCGTGCTGTGGTCCTTAGGGTCATAGAGAGTTGGACAAGACTGAATGACTAAACAACAACCTTTAATAATGGGCAGGTAAATACTCCTATCCATTCCCATCTTGTGTTAGCCCATACCATTCTTTTCTCATTATCATCCCCAAGCTATGAAACGTCTATCTAATACATTTGGGTACTATGGTGCAGGTCTGCTTGAAAGAAATATGTACAAAATAAGGAAAGTATTGTGTAATGTGTGTGTTCTGTTACTTCATCATTTAAGACTAATCCCAGCTTAAATGAGGAAATAACAGAACTACCTCCTTTAAGCTGGAGTTCCTTTCCAGTCTATTTAGTCTTTGGCTGGCGTAGTGAGTATCATGTTAGTTATTATATTAAATTATATTATTTTAGTTCATATATATCGCTGCATTTGCCAGCCGTCAGTTAATCAGTTAAAGTAATACAATGGATTAGCATTTCCTAATGTTAAAAGCAAGAAAAAAAAAAATATACCCATTACTTACATTTTAGCACTTTTCTTACCAAGGTTACTGCTCAACAGTATTAATTCATGACTTACAATAAAAACAATGCTGAGAGCCCATCTAAATATCAGTTTGTGAAACTGCTCTGGGCTACAGTGAATACACTATTTTGTGATGTTGTCAACAAATTTTCAATGGGAAGACATGTAAAGCCACTTTTTGCTACTAATTAGAGGTCTATGTTTTTCTCTGTATAAATTTGCAAAAATATAATAGAACAGGCAGAGGAAAAATGTACTGTAAAGGACTACTCTTTTTTTAAATTGGCATTGCATGTTTCCTATCTGCAAAAATTCTGCCCTAGGCTTATAAAACTATTGTTTTCTATGTAAAAGGTTTATGTTATTAATACTCATGCAGATATCAGTATCTCAAAACTATAAACCCATGTGAGTAATACATGTGCTAAAAACCTGTTGGTTCTGTCTGTTAGTTTGAATTTTTAGTTTTGTTTAGCCCTACAGAATTTATTAGGGCTATATTATAATATAAATATCAGAGTACAGACATTTCTAACTACAACACTCTATTTGCACCCTCACATTTGAAATTGGAGGAGCCCAATTGATATGCAATGTGTCAACTGATAAGCATCACTGCTCCAGTCAACTGTGGATCCTGTAGAGAGAATCTCCTTTACTTCCTCCATTGACTACTACCACAATTCCCTTATGTGCCAATACTTTCCACTTTACTAATGGGGTTAACAATGGGAGAGATCATAAAAGACTGTGATTTATAGAAAGACTGCCAACTTGCTGGAGAAGCCATGAAATGATGAAACGATACAAACCTACACTATCTGAGACCTTTAAACATGACTATAGTCATACAGTGCTATTAAAAGATGCTGATGTACCACAAGCTCTTTCACAAGGAGCAAACTCACAGCTTGAGATCTTCATTTTGATGCCATGGTCAGCTCTCTCCATTCTATCCACGTAAATTGAAAATACAGTTATGATGTGGTTTCTCATTATTGCTTATATCAGCATACATCATCTGGAAGGAACCTTTGGCTTCAGCCATTGTAGTCTGTGACTTAGCATGTGTACATGGGTATGAAGGAAGAAAATGACTTTTTGACCATGCAAAAGTGTTAAAGAATATATCACAGATTCCTGCCCAAATGTATATTTTGAGAGAAATACATGTGGGACTCTACTTAACCCAAAAATGTCTGAGCAAAAACAGTGCTTTAACAGTGTGTGTACATAACAGGTGTTCTTTTTTCTCTTATTATAGTGAGCATTTCGCCATGCAGCAATTCAAATCTATGACACATATTTTAAACGTAATGTAAGACTTATTTAAAATATATACATAAGCAATTCTAATAACCCTTTTCATCTAAGCTGATGTTACGCCATAATATTGGATGTCCCTTTAAATACCGTGATGAGTCAGCAATATAATTATCTTAATGCATGTTCTTCTAAAGCTTTAGAAAAAAAAAATCATAAAATGTTATTAACATGAACTCTTTGAGATCACAAAAGTCCCTTCTCCAGATGTCATGTCTTAGTGAATAATTCACACAAAAGTAGTTAAATATTCATGGAGCGTTAGAAATTTTAAACATACTCTTTGTAGAAAGGTTTAACTGCTGTGAGGCTATTATTATTGTATTATTTGTGGACGTGTTTTGCAGTTATCGTACATAGCTTCTTAAAACAAATGCTATATTCAGGCATAGGAAATTTTTAATTGCCCTTATGTGATTGCAGAAATTTCAAAAGCTTTGCACATTTTATTTATTTATTTTGCAGGAGCTGAGTTTGTCTATGGAAATATCCTGGACACGGCACAATTTTTATTATCTGACTTCTCTCTTGCTACTTTAAGCCAATTACTGTCATAGAGATATGCCTTATTACTATGTATAGGAGTCACAAGGGTGTAATAAGTAAAGTGTGATCGCCATAATCATTTTTTAATAGTCATTCAAATAAATGGCTATTAATGACTGAATATGGCTATTTTAGTCTAATTAATGGGCCACAAACAGAGAGGCATTGTTATAACACAGCCTGAATGTATTAGCCTTGGTAAAGAGGTAATCTGCAATATTATGGCTATTTTATAAAATATATAAAACTATTATGAATGAAGCAGAAAATTGTCCATTACCACAGGAACACATTTAAAAAAAAAAATCTCAAGGCTTTATACAAATTCTGTAATAATGAAACCCTTAGAATAAAACATCTGCTAGTTACACAGATACACAATGGGGTTTTGTCCTGCAACATTGTGTACATAGGTGCATATACAGGAGAATATGTTTTAGAACATTTTCTACTATTCATTTGCTGATAAAAAACAGATTTTTTCCTAACCTACAACAACAAACACAATCTCAAGCTTATTCAATCCTGCACTGCTTTGGCTTTCCTGCTCCCACCTCTATTACTCCAATAATCAGTTTCCTTTCCTTTATGAATGATAACATTTTGAATGAAACTGTGGGATTAGTATTGATTCCCAACTTTGCCCATTTTGACGATTCCCCTGACCACATTTAATCCACATACTCTAATTATGCCTTTGTATCATTTGTAACATCTTTGCGTCATTATCATTTTTTTTTACCACCAAACTACTGACCCTTTTTCTTTTCTGGAAATCATTTACTTCCTCTAGACCCTTCATGGTCTTCCCACCCAGTACAACATTTTTATGTTTACAAATCTCTTCAAACAACTTCACAGCCATCATTTGTCCTACAGCTGTGCATTCAAGTGTCTAGTTCTTGTGTAGAAGCCCATACTTGTTCTTTCAATGTCTTATGATGCTTCCTATGTTAGAATCATTCACAATTCCCCATTGCCACCCTCTGTCCAATTTAAAGTCTTCCTCCCGGAACAATCTCACACTAGATAGAAATAGCAAGCTTCCTATCATTCGCTGAAGACATATATCCTTTCTGTATTTAGTCCTTGTAGAACATAGATCATGGGATCTAATGGCATAAATGATCACACCTTATGTCTTGATCTAATATCTTGCCTTTTGTGTCATTCCAAAAAGGAATCCAGTATTCATGATCATTTGTTACTGTTGCATGTGCTGGGAAATGTGTCATCTTATGTTGGTCTGAACTTGTGTACCACAATAGAAACACTGCAGATTAAATGCAACCATAGACTCTCTTTCTAGCATAGTATAAAGTTATATTACTTCTATATTATAATCATGAGAGCAGTAATGTTTTGTTCATTTATATATAAATGGTGAAGACTATAAAAAAGAGTTGCCTAAAAAGTTGCTAAGGGTGCCATTTTGCCAAAGGAGGACTTCATGGTATTTACTCAAGTATGTTTCCTGCTAACTTCTAATTGTGGGCCTTTGCCACCTAGGTATTTTATGGGAACGTTAGTGAATATATGTAAAACACTCCTCTCATTCTCCATCACTGGTTATACTTAGATATTTACTCCCCTAAATCTAATAATTACCCTTTCCCATAGCATAAAAGAAGCAAGAAAGTGGGTGGACAAGTAAGTGAGAGCATGCTAGGCAATAAAATATGGCTAGGAAGGCTACTGTAAGAATTACTGAAATACAAGTGGAATAAGTATGTTGCATTTTATTTGCATTTTTGAGTACTAAAAGTTATCAGCATAAGTATGTTTTTTATTTAAAGCTCTTTAGACGTTTCTTATTTTTGTAGTGTTATAACATGCATTGCTTATTTTTATTTTAAGTACATTTATATGATATAAAATAAAACATACCATCATTTTGTAAAAATAATATATCTTCCAATATCAGCAACTGTGCTGTATTCACTAAGGTAAATGGTTAAATGATCTCTAAATACCAATGTGAGACCTCTGTTATTGCTGTGTTATACTATAACCCACTGATTTATTGTGCGGCTGAATTAGATTTCCTAACAGACTGATAAAAATAGTTTACATTGTTGTTACAGCTTTCATTGATGTAGTTCCACTAGAAACCAATTGTTCTATATTTGCTGTGAGCCGCAGTGTTTGTATTCCAGTAGAAAAGACTTCCTTGTCCTCCTTATAGTACCATACTGTATCCATCTCATTGCCAAAGAAGAATTAGACAGCTGATATTAAAATAATGATAAAGGCTTAGTCATGCTCCCAGATCACACTCTTACTATGTTTACTTCCAAGGCTACATGTATGTTGTACTCCTAACAAGATGTAATCATAGGAGCAAATCATAGAATGTGGCAGGAAACATTCCATGGTCCAGACACATCAAGGCATGAAGTTGGACATTTGGTGAGTTTACCAAGAACCATATAAGGCCTACATTTAACAAGAAGTTGCCTATTACAAATATTATTTCTTGAACGGTCATTTCAGTATGAAAATAAAACAACATCTGCTGCAATTTAAAAGAACATTTACATTTTAGTAGATTCTACTAAGGCTGCCGTGAGAGTTAGCATTTCGGTTCGAGACATGAATGGATTGGTATAGAGTAAGGAAAGCACGCTTTGCAATATAAAGCAACAGCACACGCTCTCAAGCTCAAATCCAGAGTCTGTAAAATAAAATAAGATTTTCTTAAAAATGCGTCTATTCTTATTTTTTTTATATAGCTGAAGCTGATTTTCTTAGTTATTATTATATTTACATATTTCACAAGCATGACACTTTTCCCAAGCTACATTGGTCCAATATTTAAAAAAATTGTATATCATCTAAAATTAACAAAAAAAAACTTTTGTCTGTGTTGCATGTGAAAGGGAGCAAAAAAAAACACTTTATTGCTAAATACAATTGAAAGTATAATTGTCTTGTTCTTTAAGGGTGAGGAAGAGTGTCTGTCCTGGACCAGAAATGTCCAAGATTAACAAAGCTTCTCTGGGGCATTTATTTGCCCCAAGTAATTAGAAGGCTCAAGTTACAAATATTTTATGCAGTTTTCAATGATCAATTACGATAATATAATATAATGTTATTATTTAGTCATTCAGTCTTGTCCAACTCTCCACGACCTTATGGATTGCAGCACGTCAGGCACAATTGTCATGTCTCTGGTTGTGCTTATCCTTGAGGTTATCTTGGCAAATATACTGGATTTGGTTGCCAGATCCTTCTCCAGTGGACTGCAATATGCCTGACCACTCTGCTATGCCCATCTTGGGTGACCCTACATGGTATAGCTCACAGCTTTATTGAGGTACACAAGCCCCTTCACTATGACAAGGTAGCGATACAGAAGGGGAATATAAGAGGTGCCTAAGCATCAATAGTTAATCTGGTGCCATATTGTAATGGCTAAAAGTGTATGGTGAACACTATGAAGGTGGCTGCAGAGAAGTGCCACAATATGCAGCGATCTATCTGGGATTGTCAGGGCTAAGTTTAGTGAATTTTACCCAATGAGCAAAAATAATTTAATTGTATGAAATGTGCACAGACTTGCTTTTTTCTTCAAGTTTCATTGTAGTTTAAACAGATTGGAATTAATCTTTATCCATGGACAAACATTTGTAATGTTTAATACATTCTCTCTTAAATGCTGATAGAACATTGTCTGTCATATATCTGTTTAAATTATATTTATCCAACCCTAGTTTTGTAACTTCTTACAACAAAGCTTGCAGTCTGGCAATGAGTGTCCCTGCTTTGTTACTGCAATATAAACTGGAATTAAATGTGATTTTATTCTGCATACAATGCAATTAAATGCCTATACACAGAATAAAATGAAAGCAAATAAAAGTGTTAAATATTCTCAAGCAGTATGTCTAGTGCTGCTCTCAAAATACAAGATGAGAGGCAAATGTGGGATCAAACTGCATAGGGGTTTATGTGAAACTTACACCTTAACAGCCTTATTAAATTGTGATTCGGCCAATTGAATAGGACTCTATTTAAGCACACAGCAAAATTTCTTTACAGAAGTTTTTAGTTAGTGAACTTCTATCCAAAAGCAAGGTCTTCACTAACTAAAAACATCTGTAAAAAACATATGCTGTGTGCTGATATAGAGCCCTATTCAATTGGCCAAATCACAATTTAATAAGGCTGTATGTTTTTTTCTTTGTTGGATTATATTTATTTTTACTATCTACTGTTTAAGGAGCAGTGCTATCCTACAGGAATCTTGGTTCTTAACTACCAATAGGCTATACAATATACTAGCCATTTTTTCCTAACTAAAAATGATTGCACTCAGTCTCAGTAAGGCTCCAAAGACAAATCATTGACACATTGTATTAATATGTAGTATGGTATGCTTGATTAGTGTAGGTTGAGAGGAACCTAAATGAGGGAATGACACATACCATGTAAGTATATATTTGGACAACACACAAAGCAATTAGTGTATTGTGTCACAAATGAGCATAGAATTACACAAAATAAAACACACCATATGAAGAGATGAGTATGCACCTAAAGAAAATGAGTTTAGTGCAAAGTATAGACTGTTTTTATGTCTATTAAACATGGTTTGGTTTAATGTTTCTACTTTTCATGTGTCGGAGAAGAAGTGGGTGGATGCATCTTGCCTCAGAGATAGTATGACTACTCGACATTCTTTTTAGTAATTTCTTCATAATTACTACATTTATCCTTCACATCCATTTTTCTTTATAAAGACTGGAACACAACGGTGAAGTTGTTTTGCTGATATTTACTTCTGATTGGATGTCTCCATTATTTTCTTCAGAAACATATTGCACCATGGGCAGTCTCATATTTGTGTTTGCTTATTCCTAGGTTATTTAATGCTACTTTTACTTCTGAGGTTTCCTTTACATTGATATGTTTGTTTTTAGGCTATATTGATTGAGTGTTTATCATTTTTTTCCAATTGTTTTTGTGTACACTTGAGTGCAAGGTTCTCCCTGACCAACCAGTCTTTTACTCTTTGTCCATGTCTTATATTTTTATAATGCTCACTCTTCCAGAAGAAGACTGTTTATCTCTGCCCTCTGCCTCCTCTCGGGACCTGTACCCTTGCTCATTTGTCTTTGTGTTCCCTTTGCTGACAGATTATTTGGCCCATGACTCTCCTGGCCCTTAGGAGGCAGATTGTCTTGTCTGCATCTGGTCATGGTTTTTCTCTGTTTGAGATTTTTGATTTGTTTTATTGCTGGTCCTTAAAGCTATACCATCTATCATAAATCTATATTTCTCTAGAATACAAACAGCCTCTGCAACTTTTGCCTGCTGGGACTGAACACCATTGAAGGCTGTTTTTTTTTCCACTTGAGTTTAATGAAGAAAAATACCATTGTTTCAGGTTTAACAACAATATTCAGTATAAGTCTATTCAATACACTAAACTGTCATTTAATATTTACTGTATCATTGTATTTTTGTATGCAGATGCTTTGTTCCTGTTATCCATAATATATTCTATAATCAAACAAATGGTTTGAGAAGGTGACAATTTATTCTTCATATTTTATTCTTAGATACATGTGAATGATTCCCTTTGATAAACATTGAATTCTCTTTGAAGTCCGGAGCACTTGCAAGAAGAACATACAGTATATATTGAACTATAATATATTTACATGGATTTAAAATCGTAAGTGAATCAGTCGGCAAGAGTTCGACGACTAATATGAGTGATATCACAAAGCTACTTTGATTGATTATGGACAGGATTGGATATAATAAGATTACAGTTGATGTTATAATAACTAAAAAGTTGATTCTTTACATTTTTGAATGGGTTTAATGTATGAGAGAATTTTAAAGCTCCTCCAGTCATTTTGGAAACAAAAAATCTTAGCTCTGGTTTGGCACTTTTACCAGAATAGAAGTGTACTGTTCTTTAATTACAATTATATTAAAAGGTTGATAGCAGAATTAGTATTTATGTAATTAACAAAGACTAAATTCTTATTGTATTATTGGAAAGCAATGTGTTATGATTATTAGTTGTTTTAATTACCTATAATTTGTGTTATTTTACTTATTACAATATATTGAGATATACTGCATTGGTAAAATAATACTATACCAGGGGCTCAGTGGAAACCTTGGCTTTGGGTGCAGGAATACTTACCTAGCCCATGACTGAATGACCCAGTGTATCCTTCAGAGTTGCTTTAAACATGGCTGTCCAGCGAAAGCTCCCAAGGGCTACCGTTTCAGGACATCTTTTTTGTGTACATTTTAATTTCGCACTGGAATATCCTGACAATCTGTTTTGGCTCAAGATTTTGAGGACAGGCCATATTTAGACCGCTTCACACAATTTAATACATTACTATCCCATGGGCAATCACCACTTGGTTAGCCATTCAACTATTAGTTCACTGTTGAAGTTAACTTAAAGGACCACTGTAGATTCATTATTTATGTAATCACTGATTATCTGAAGAGAAAGTAACATAGCTTTTATATCTTACATTTTTAGTGTTTCGGACTTCAGCAGACATGCTTCTCTCCATCCTTTATTAGTTGCCCAGATGGTGGAGAAGATCTTCCCAGGTGGACTGCCCTGAGTCCTTTATATGTTATACAGATGACAGTTTTAATTTGCCTACCTACACATCCATCAGAAAATATTTAGGTAAGCCTCCTGGGCAAATCCTCTTTTACCCTTTGGACACCTTATAGAAGACAGAAACAGATTTACTACTAATGTTCAGATGTAAGTCCTAAAAGCTTACAATGGACTTCATTTCTTCAAGTACTGATTTGATTTCTTAGCAGTAACCAAAATAACAGGTGAAACTCTATCAAATGATCACTACTGTGCACCTTCAATAATGTAATTTATATAATATATTTTAATTGAGAAAAGTATGCAAATATTTTAATGTAAGGCTATTACTTTAAAAAAAAGTATTTGATTACTTATTCACTTCAGGTGGATATTGAGCAAGAGTCAGGAAATAAAGTAAAGCAGAAAGTGGTTAAATATCAGAAATGAGGAATATGAATATTTTTATTTCATTTTAACTTTGCATATATATCTTGAGAAACTCACAGCCAGGATCATTCAGTGAAACAGCGATTTCATTACTGAACGAGTTAAGAAAGAAAATACATAATTTTACTGAGAAGGAGAAAAGGTCAAGCACATCACTTTATTTTACTTAAAGTCCTCTCCTATATCTGCAGTCAATTTTTTGCTTTTTAGCCAAGTCTGATTGAAGCTATTGCTCATCTTGGGTGTTGATGAAAAAGTGAAATACAGTAAATATCGCCATCTTGAGGCCATTTTGTAGAACTGAGGGAGCTTTTGTTATTTTATTGTGGATTGGATGGCCAGAGGCATTGACTGCATCAAATCTTCTAAAACAATACAGCGCTTGCACGTTTATTTTCCCTTTCTTCCATGGATCATGCCTGTCCTCTGCGAGTTTCCTTATAACACCTGCATTACCATTTGAGACCCACGTTGTCCTTGTCAATGCTGTCATTTGCATCTGTTATCATTGTCTGACAAAGGGTAAAAATGACTTAATGGCAAGTGAGTTGTAAATCTGGGTGATTGATGTCTGTGTACAAAGCTCAGCTCCTGGTTAGGATTCATATATTTTAAAAACATGTGTAATGGACATTGATTATTTCATCTAATTATGCTTTTTTGTCTGTAACGTCTCAAGAATTTTTGCAGCCAATTCCTACCTGATATTAAAAAACTGCTTTATGTCTGCAGCTGTGTCGTTGGCTCTGTGAATAACAAATCAATGCTAAAACAATTGCTAGTTGCACATGAACCTACAAGAATTAAAAGGTAATAATTGTATTAATAAGGAAGGCTTAACTCTGTAGATATTCAAAATGATACAATTAAAGGCACATAGAAGGTTCTATGTTTTTAATATTATAATAACCTGTATAATAATTGTTTATTTGCATATTTAAACATAATTTTATTTGTCATTCATTCAGTTGTATCCGACTCTCCGTGACCCTATGGACCACAGCGTGCCAGACACAATCCTTATGTCTCTGGTTGTGCTAATCTATAAGATTTTAATGGCAAAGATACTTCTAGTGGGTTGACAGTTCTTTCTCTAGTGGACTATGATTTGTCCAACCTCTCTGCAATTACCTGCCATTCTTGGGTGACCCTACATGGTATAGCTCACAGCTTCATTGAGGTACACAAGCCCCTTCAACCTAACGTGGTAGCCATCCAGAAGGGGATCATTTTATTAATAAGTGCTTAAAAGCTCTGTGAAACCTTCCAAACAGTCCCTGCAAAAGTCCACCCCCCGTAGCTCAGACATGTAATGTTTCTATAGAACTAGATGTTCTAGCCAATACCAGGCTGTGTATCAGCAGTATTTCAGCAACACGACAAAGCCTGTCATTGGCTAGTACATCTAGTACTATAGAAACATTGTATGTCAGACCTCCAGGGGGTGGACCTTTGCAGGGTCTGTTTCAAAGGATTTGGCAGGCTTTTAAGCACTTGTTAATAAAATGATGTCTAAATATTCAAAAATTTTAATATTAAAACAGAATCTTTTAAAAGACTTTAAATGGCAACTGAAGTCTCACATTTAGCCTTTAAGGCTCCATCACAGTTGAACGGAATGTATTAAAGGCATGTCTAAGTTTCCTGGATTATGACTGCATCAGATGGAGAAGAATTATAGGTACAAGAAAACATTTTTTTGCATGAAAAAATCCCAAAATAAACATTAATAAACTTACCATGACATTTGCCATTTTTTTTAAGTTTTAATTTTTGATTTTGAGAAGGCATGCCCCATGAAAACTTTAGTAAAATTAGCATAAAATTCATAATTTGTTTTGACCAATCACAAAAAGCTATAACATTGTTTCAAATCAATAGGAAGTCAGGTTGTGCAGCAAAGCAACATGAAATGTGTAGTCCTATTTTCACCCTGCACAAGGAAGCAAGGAGAAGCTCAGACATCGCTGTGTGGATCTCTGCACTGAGCAGTTGTTGGCTTGAAGGTTAGTATAGAGTTACAAAATGTACCTATATGCAGTGTTTCTATTGGTAGGTACGAGATGCCTATGTAAGCAGCACTGGGGGTGTGGAAAACATAAATAAAATGACTCAATGTAACATGTATTTCTGATATAAGCATTATGTGTTAGATTAGAAAAAGGTAAAAATAGGGAACTTAGATATACCTTTAATGTTTGTTTGAAACATTTTTTACCAAGTACAAGTAGAATGCCACTGTTATCAGCAAGGTATACAAAAATAGTTTGCCGGTACAAATATATAACATTGGAAAATTGTGACAGCTCTTGGCTTGTCATTATGCTATTCTCAATGTGACTTTTATAGCACAACTTAGACTCGGCATCAATTGCAATTTAGAGCATAATACATACACAGCGACACCAGCACAAAAAGCAAATTGTTTGATTGATTTCAGTGTCAAAATTTGGATTGATTTTGTACATTCACTTGAATATGTTTAAATAAAACTAAATCAAGCTCATATTGTGTAAGTGTGTTTACATTAGTATAAAACAATTTCATAGCTATATTTTAACATTGATAACTTCCAAACAGAAAGCATGGTGCATTTGACCTGACAGCTGTTTACACTGAATTTTTTTTTTTATTGCAATGATGTTGCTGACACCGGATTGGATAATTGTGTTTATAATAAACAATTCTTATAAGATTTCCTCTCACAGCTATCAGCTTAGGAAAATATTTGATACAAGCGCTGCTTCCTCCCTATTTGCCTTTTGCTTGTATACACATTCCCCCAGCTGTTTAAAATACACAAGACCATAACCTGGGAAAACAACAGTGATGGAAATGATAATAATGCTCACTGAGCTTTTTGGAAATGCACTGGCTGAATGCAATGTCCTAACAGCTAAAAGAAGGCATGATTAGTTCAATGCACTGGCAAAACTAACTACTAGAAAAGCCCCAATCTTCTGGTTTGTATTCTCCTTTCTTGTATTGTTATTTATTGTCCACTCTCCATTACCCGATGGACCACAGCCCTCCAGTCACAATCATTATGTATCTGGTTGTGCTTATCCATAGCAAAGATACTGGAGTGGGTTGCTAGTCCTTCTCCATTGGTCTGCGATTTGTCTGTTTTCTCTGCTATGACCTGCCCATCATGGGTGACCCTACATAGTATTCCTCACAGTGTCATTAAAATATACACGCTCCTTCACCACAACAAGGTAGCGATCCAGAAGACGTTTCTTGTATTATATACATATCCAGATATTCATATCCAGAATGCATTTAATAGATTATTTCTTGCATAAAAATTGGCCAGTGCAAAAGTTAAAAATGTAATGTTTAGTTCCTCTGTAGTCTACATTTGCAACAATTTCAGGTTCTCCTTCTGTCTAATAAGGCTGTGTCAGGGTACTGGCACAGCCAGGTAATGTAGCTAATATACTCCCTGACACTTACAAATCATATGTCAGATGGAGGTCATGCCAGTGCTGCAAAAGTTACTTTTAAAACTCTTTTTTTTAAATGAATGCAAGACATATAAGGATGTTGTATATCTGTATATCTGCTTGGGGGTATAAGGAAATTAGTCTTTCTGTATTTTCTAAGTTATATCACTGACTCAAATAAATTTTTTGATATTTGAGGCTTGTTGAAGGCATGCTTGGGTGTATTATAGTAAAACATATATATATTTTTTTATTCCAGCCTTGGCTTTGCATTAAAGCTGTGTAATACAGCATGCATAAGCTTAAAGGAAGCCATGTTTGTTGATGGCTATGGAATGAAGAGCGAGGCATTTGTGGGCATATTTGTCTGTCCCAGCTCAACTTCCCAGAATGCAGTGTAATAACTGTTTTTCTCGGAACTCTGAGCTGGAAGCAGTTTTTTTAACTTGCTTTAGACATTCAAATGTGAACACAGATGTACTTTTTATTTACTATATATATATATATATATATATATATATATATATATATATATATATATATATATGTACAGTAGACTCATGGTTATCCAGTACGCAACTCTCAAGCAACTAGCACCCGACAGTATTCCCCACCCGACCGGAAACTCGCATACAAGCGGCATATTTACAGCGGGACTGGAATCCTATGCATCCGGAATTTATTCTGCGCCACCGAAATCTCAGATAACCGGATAGACCACTAAAGATGAGGACACTAATTGATCTTGCATTGTGGGGTGAGTCAGTATTTTAATCATTTAAAGTGGCAATGTGCTTGTGGACACAGTTTGGGCATTGTACAATACACATAATCAGAAGATAGATTCTTTGCTGCTAATTTTATTAATTACCATCTTAGTTTTGTGGAATTTATTTTTTTATATTTTTTAATATTTTTTAATAGTTCATAATTGTCAATTTGTTCATAGGTGCACGTTGTATTATCCTTATCGCTTACTTATACAGTATACATCTCTTCATTGGTTCTGCTTGTCTGTAAATTTTTGATCTGGTAAAGCCAAATTGGTGACTCTTCTTAATTTTTGTTTTATGCAGATTGTCCTGCAGCCACAAACAAGGCCCAGGGAAGCGTAAATATGTTGTGCTTAAACTGAAGCAGAAGATGGAAATATGCAAGAGGCTTGAAAAAGGTGACACTCGTGCAGTGCTCATGAAGGAATTTAATGTTGGTTCATCAACAATCTTTCACATTAAGGCTCAGTTGGAGAAGATAAAGGAGTTTTATGTTAAAGCAGAGAGTGACAAGAGCGTGGAAAAGAGTCATACTCTTCATACACCGAAAATGGAAAAGCTTGACCTGGCCCTGTCTGAATGGTTTTCACTAAAAAGGTCTGAGGGTGGTTGTATATCTAGACCTATGTTGCAGGAAAAAGCGAGAGAATTTCATGAGAAAATAAATATTGATGATCAGTGTTCATTTACAAGTGGCTGGCTCACCCGATAAAGGTACGTCATGGCATCAGAAAGGTGAACTGAAATTAGCTGATTTTGAAGCTTGAGCTTAATTTTGTGATGTGTTTAATCAATTGGTAGCAGAAAATCACTTGACCCCAGAGCAGATTTATAATCCGATAAGACTGGATTAATGTGGAAGTGTCTGCCCAATTCTACTTTGGCTGTTGGTAGTGAGATGGTAGCTCACAGGTTCAAGCAAAATAAAGAGCTTATAACTGTGATTGTTTGTGCAATGCATCAGGAAATCATAGGCTTAAGTTGTGTGTGATTGTAAAATTTGCTAAATCAAGCTGCTTTATAGGAATGACTCACCTCCCTGTAGATTACCATGCACAGAGTAACAGTTGGATGGACGCAGACATTTTTTAACAAGTGGTTTCATCATTTTGTTATTTTACAAAAGAAAGGAATATAAGAGAATTGTAAAGTTATGTTGCTCGTGGACAGATGAGAAGTTAATTGAAGTAAAAAATATAAACTAAACAGAGCCCCATGAGCACTTAATTAACCCTATAACTCATGGGGGTCACTACAGACCCCCATAAGCCCTTAACTAACCCTGTCATTGATGGGGTCAATACAGACCTGCATAAGCCCTTAATTAACCCTGTCACTCATGGGGGTCAATACAAAGCCCCATGAGACTATAATTAACCCCCTCAGTCCAATAGGGGTCTATATAGACCCCTATGGGACATGATTAACCCCTAGGTTAACCCTACAAGTGCCATGAGGGTCCTCCTGCACCATCGGGAAAAAGTCTGAGCACTACATTGCACTATTAACCCTAACTATACCCCCTTAACCCATACTAAACCCTATCTAACCCTAACTGGGTCAATCTAACCCATACTGGGCCAATCTAACCCTAATTGGGTCTATTTATCTGGACCTAATAACCTAACTGGGCCTATTTAACCCCATCTAGTCCTTTTTAATCCCATCACCTATGGGGGTCTATACAGACCCAAATAAGCCTCTATCTAACCCCATCCCTTATGGGGGTCTATACAGACCCCCGTAAGCCTCTATTTAACCCAATCAGTCCCATAAGGGTCTATGAAGACCCTCATAGGACAACGAGAAGTCTATTATTAACCCCATAAGTGCCATGAGGGTCCAACAGGACCCTCATGACACTAAGTACAAACACTACACGATTTCCCCCAATAAAACACTAAATTAACTAAAATTAACTAAACTAACCCCCCTCTACCCTAATCTACTAACTGCTACCTATTTAACGCTACCTACCTCACCCCCTATTAAACCCCACCACCCCACTTTATTTATTACACAAAATAAATAAACCTATGTTACCAAAATAAATAAAAAAAAAAACCTAAGGTACACACTAAAAGGCCCCTAGAAAAATATACATAACATTAGTATGACACATAAAACACAAAACATAAATAAACAATAAACAAAATAAATGGAAAACGTACCTTAACGCGATGTCCCCGGCCATCTCCTCTTCTGCTGAGCCCTTGATGAATTTGTGCTCTAAAAAAGTAAATTTAAAAAAACTAACAGAGCTCCCTGACACTAATGAGGCCTCCAGAGCCTCTTCCAGGAACCATTGGCAATGGCACCTTCTGATTGGCTAAAAAGGCTGTCAATCAAATTTCAGCCAATAAGAAGGTGCCAAGGTGTGAGCCAATCAGAATGGGGTACACTCCTATATCACATTCTGATTGGCTGAAGGATCTGTAAATCGTTTTTAAACCAACCAGAAGGCACTATTGCTTTCAACCAATCACAATGGGATACACCCCCACTGGGTAATTGGCTGAAGGCATCTGCACCTTCTGATTGGCTGCAGTCCGATTGACAGTGACAATAGCACCTTCTGATCGACTGAAGGCAATAGTTCCTTCTGATTAGTATAAAATAGGTCATTTCAGCCAATCAGAATGGGATATAGGTGTGTATCCCATTCTGATTGGCATACACCATGGCGCCTTCTGATTGGCTGGAAGTTGATCGACCTTTGATTAGCCTTTTCATCCAATCAGAAGGCGCCATTGCCAATTTCCTACTGGAAGAGGCTCTGGAGGCCTCATTAGTGTCGGGGAGCTTTGTGAGCGCGGAGCTACCTGAGTTTTTTTTTATCTGATGTTTCTTTTTTTTTTCTAGGTGGTGCGATCTGAAGTGACATCTGCAAAAGTAAGTGGTTTTATTTATTCTGTTTTAGCTTAGATTTAGGGGGTATTGTATAGATAGGGGGTTACGTATAGATAGGGGGTGATGTCTAGATAGGGTGTAATTTAGTGTACCTTTGTTTTTTTACATTTTTGCACCTTGTTTTTTTTATTTTTTGTACCTTTTAAAAAAAAGAAAACCCTGTTTTTTTAATTTTGGTAACATAGTGTTTTTTATTTTGTGTAATTAGTGGGGTGAGGGGTTTAATAGGGGGTTAGGTAGGTAGTGTTAGGTAGGTAGGAGTTAATAGGTTAGGGTAGAGGGGGGTTAGTTTAGATTTAGTGGTTTAGAAGGGGGGAATAGTGTAGTGTAGTGTTTGTACTTAGTGTCATGAGGGTCCTGGAGGACCCTCGTGGCACTTATAGGCTTCTCTTTGTCCTATGAGGGTTTTTATACACCCTCATGGGACTGATTGGGTTAAATAGAGGCTTATGTGATCCCATATGTGATGGGATTAAATAGGGCTAGATGGGATTAAATTGGCCAAGTTAGGTTATTAGGTCCAGATAAGTTTAAATAGACCCAATAAGGGTTAGATTGGCCAAGTAAGGATTAGATCAGCCCAGCTAGGGTTAGACAACATTCAGTATGGTTTAATGGGGTATAGTTAGGGTTAATAGTGTAGTGTAGTGCTTAGACTTTGTCATGAGGGTTCTGGAGGACCCTCATGGCACTTGTAGGGTTAACCTAGGGGTTAATCGTGTCCCATATGGGTCTATATAGACCCCTATCGGACTGATGGGGTTAATTATAGTGTCATGGGGCTCTGTATTGACCCCCATAAGTGAAAGGGATAATTAAGATCTTATGGGGGACTGTATTGACCCTCATGAGTGACGGGATTAATTAAGGGCTTATGGGGGTCTGTATAGACCCCCATTAGTGATGGGATTAAATAGGGCTAGATGGGGTTAAATAGGCCCAGTTAGGGATATTAGGTCCAGATTATTTTAAATAGGCCCAATAAGGGTTAGATCAGGCCAGTTAGGGTTAGATAGGGTTTAGTATGGTTAATAGGGTATCGTTAGGGTTAATAGTGTAGAGTAGTGCTTAGACTTTATCATGAGGGTCCTGGAGGACCCTCATGGCACTTGTAGGGTTAACCTAGGGGTTAATAGCGTCCCATAAGGGTCTAAATAGACCCCTATTGGACTGAGGGGGTTAATTATATTCTCATGGGGCTCTGAATTGATCCCCATGAGTGACAGGGTGAATTAAGGGCTTATGGGTGTCTGTATTGACCCCCATGAGTGACAGGGTTAATTAAGGGCTTATGGGAGTCTGTATTGACCCCCATTTGTGACAGGGTTAATTAAGATCTTATGGGGGTCTGTTTTACCCCCTATGAGTGACAGGTTTAATTAGGGTTTATGGGGGTCTATATGGTCTGTATATATGCCGATCGGGGATTCCCAGTTCAAGGGGCTGCGGGGGTCCCTATGGACATTTGCAGCAAGGGGTTAATATGGGGAGACTTTGGGGGTCCCAATGGGGACCTCCGGCATACAGGAGGGTTAATATTAGGTGCTGCGGGGGTACTTACGGTACCCCCGTGGCTGGGATTGGTTAATAGTGTGCCACGGGCCCTTTGAAAACCCGCGTTGGGAAATTTTAAGCTTTTAAATTCAGCGGGGGCCTGATCGATGCCGATCGGAAACCCCCACTGCTAGGGGATTATATGGGGAGACTTTGAGGGTACCGATGGGAGGGTTAATGTTAGGTGCCGCTGGGGTACTGTAAGTACCCCCACGGCCGGAATTGGTTAATAGTGTGCACGGTCCCTTTAAGGGGTTAATGTGGGGAGGCTGCAGGGATCTCGATAGGGACCCCTGCAGCATGGGGACGTGTTTAGGGAGCAGAGGGGGGCAGCACGTATAGGATTTAGGATCCCTTACGGGCACTTTTTTGTGCCGGTAGGGATTCTTTCGAGGTGCGAGATTCACCTCATACATTTATGGCTGCATGTGTGTTCACATTTGAATGTCTAAAAATAGTTAAAAACGTATTTATTGCCCAGAATATATAAATAAATAAATATATAAATAAATAAATATAAATATATACACACACATACACACACTGATCTAACACTATTTGATGACATTTTAGGAGATATAGAAAAGGTTTGCAGGGAGTCTGCTTCCTTTGTACCTTAGTGATTCAAACCCCTAATATTTACATGTATGTTATATGTCTCCATAACTATAATAATTCCTAAGTATTTATATTTTACCATAAAATGATGTATAACACTACCCCTAAATATTTATACGGTCCAAAACTATATTTTAAATCACTTCTTAACTTTTTTTTGTTATAGTTTAAATACATTGTAAAGGATGAACTACATCAACTTAAACTATTTTATGAAAATGGACACATAACACAATAATTAGAAATCACAAAGACAAGGGAATTTGCCTTTTTTCAGTACCATGGATAGCAGCTTTCTAAAGCAGTGAATGGGTATCTGACGCTTAGATAAGCAGAAATACTCCACTGTGCAAAGAACATTGTCAAGTCAAATATTTAACCTTGCTCAATATTGAACTGGCAATCAAAGATGAAACCTGCACATAGCCTAGCCTTTAAATCCCATTTAAATGTAGCTCCAATACTAATATATTTTACCTGCTACCTGTGTGCTAGGGCCAAATATTTAATGCAAGGACTGATTGTTAAATTGTGCCTTTCAAATTGTCTCCTCAGCACACAGATTAAAACAAAGCAAAATGTTTTAATTTTTAACTTATTTATAGTTATTGTCATTCAGAACATAGCAGATCAGAATGGATGTATTTAAGTGCAAATCTTAAAACTCCACTGTAGATTAGCAAAACCTTCACTTTTTTGCATTAAGTATGCAACAAACCAACAACACTATCAGCTTTGTGAGCCATGGACATAAATACATTTGACGAAATGTTAGTTATAATAGATTCTTCTGATGAGTGGAATCTGCCATCACTGTACTTCCTTTTCAAGGCTCTAAGGGTGGTCACAGAGCACGGAAAGCAAGGGCGGAACTACCCCCAGTACAGTAGGTGCATTGCACTGGGGCCCTACTCTGGGGAGCGCGGGGGGCAGTGTCGTCTAAACCCCCTCTTGGCACACTATTCCCCCCTCTCCCTCCTCCTCATCCTCCTATTACTGTTCATTGTTGATCCGGGTATTCAGTGGTTGTGTATCCCTCCCCTGCTGGCGCATCATTTGGACAGGGCAGATAATCCAAAATGATGTCACAAGCATGCATTCAAGATTTACTGCCTCGGACAAATGATGCGCCGGCAAGGGACGTATATACAACTACTGAATACCCGGATCCACAATGTACAGTATCAGGAGGAGGAAAAGGAAGAGGGGGATGGGGAAAAACAGAAAAAGGTTAAATGCACAGTATATATATATATATATATATATATATACACACAGTGTATATATATATATATATATATATATATATATATAAAACTTAATATATATATTTATATTTACTGAATTTATATATATATATATATATATATATATATATATATATATATATAGCTTTTGGGGCTGGGCAAAAAATCCTATCTGAAATCATCCAAACAGTTAACAATTCTCACACCTGTTTCCTTCTTTCTTCCATCTTTGAGTAGAAGATAAAAATGAGTAGCAAATATACACTCAGCCTCCAAGCCAGCCAGACATGTGGTTGGAATACAAATGCGTGGCATCCTTCAGGCACAAGTAATGTCTATTAAAATAAAGATATCACTTAAAATACTTTTTATGCCCACATTTTACACCTCTTCTAATCTTGTTGATTTGTTACAAACCTCATAGATACCTGACATTTTTCCCGAACTACAATTATCCTTTAATATTGGACCAAATTCTAAATAACATCAATTCCTATTTTATTCAGTTGGTATATGTACTAAGATTTACATTTCTAAAACGTTACCCCTCAGTACGTATAACCCATTCCATTGTTATGCTCTGAAAAACACAATGTGGCATCAAGGGGGTAAAATGTAGTAATTCACAGGTATCACAACAGAATGTAGATATGAAGTCCATACAGACTGCACAGGCCAAGCAGAGCTTATTATCTGTCAAACTATGTTTTTATACTGTGTCAAAAGTTAGATAAACAGATGAGGAAATCACCCAAGTAAATAGACCCCTGGGCATTTCAAATACAGAATTTGAAGCACAGCAGAATAAAATAAAAAGGAAAATACAATAAAAATAAAAAACGTATAATGAAGTTTTAAATTGTATATAATAAAACAAATATTAAATAATATTATTATAAATCCATACACAAATATATGTCTTAGTACAGCACTTTTAGAGAGCACTGCAAAAACAAAACTAAATATAAAAGATTATTCTGAAGTATGACATTCTATATAACAAAACTAATGTTATTATTAATTTAGGTTTCTTAATATTTTACTTTAAAGGCACATTCAAGTTTCCTGAATTATGAATGCATCTGATAGAGGAGAATCAATAGTGTATGAAAACATTTTGCATGAAAAAATACCAAAATAAACACGAACAAACTCACCCTGATGATATCTTAAAATTCCTGCTAAATTTAGCATAAACTTCCTAATTTGTTTTGACCAATCACAGACAGCTATACATTATAATACAATTATTGTAACAATCGATAATGGCAGTTTGTGCAGGAAGGAATCATGGGATGTGTAGTATCCATGTAGAAGGAAGCAAGAGGAGCCAAACACTGGTCTGTAGATCTTTGCATTGAGCTGCTTGAAGGTTAGCAAAGGATTAAAATCCATACTTGAATACAGTGTTTCTATTGGTAGGTATCAGGTGCCTATGTAGGCAATTCTGAGGAGTGTGAAAAACAAGTTTTATTTTTAAATACAATAAATCTGTATAGAATGCCGCATGTGTTAGATTATAAAAAGTAAAAAACAGGCAAATTTAGATAAACCTTTAACACAAAGGAGTTGTGAATCAATGCAGTGAATTTTGAATCATAAAAAGCAAATATTGTAACAAACTGACGCTCCAAACCATTTATTCTATGTTTTGTATAGATGAAACAATACATCATATTGCATTTAATGAAGGGCAAAATATAACGGCTTGAGACCTTATGATCTTAGTACTCATTTTTACTACATATGCAGCAGTCGAGGCATCTGTTTGTGTTTTCACAAATTCCAATTTCTGATTCAGCAGATCAACATAATAATAAATCAAGTTTTTACATAATTCAAGATAAATTGAGGGTCCTCCATATGTTTATACTTCATAGTGCTATATATACGATGGCCTGAAAAGCATGACAATGTGGAAACATGCGACCTTATTCATGTTATCTTTCCATATTTTGTTTAAACATTTACTTTACGTGTTTAATTATGAAGATTAAAATTACTGGCAAGTTTATTTGAATCAAAGTGTGTACAACTGTGGGCAGGAATAGGGTTAGATAAACAATGTGATCATGTTAAAAATATAGTCGTATAGATATGGTAGCTCATTGTAATAAAAGCAAAATTCAAGCGATAATATTAGTAAGTTCTTGGTTTTCTTACAGATTATTGAATCATTTAAAGGAATTCCAAAAATCATGTTTTTTTATTATTAATTATTATTAAGCAACATTAAAACGGGCTATTTTCACTAATAAATAATTATAGGGATACTCACCATTGTATGTGGAGCTAGTGCGCATCTCTGCTACATTACTAGGTGACTCTGTTCAGATTTGTTACAGTGTGAATATTTGTTTTAGTGGTTGCAAAAATAATGAGCCTCATTCAATTAGCCGAATTTGAGATATGGAGGCCCGTAAGTGAGATCCCAGTAAAATGCAAGTGACGTCTTTTTGCGTGCTCGGATCCAGTTACGTGTTACGAGCTTGAAAAAATGTCATCTGTACAACTCGTAACTTACACCATCCAGAAGCCTTTGATGCGTCACTTTTGAAGGGCTAAAATCGCAAATCAATATTCAATTGCTCCAATTTCCCGAGCTCGCAAACGTTTCCACACTCGTAAACCGCAAATGGAGGAGAAAATCCTATATGTGCTATAAAGGACCCGCAAGGGGTTTAAACACCTATTCGTAGCACTGTAAATGCAAATAAAACAGTAATCCTGCACTGTAAATTATGGGGACAGCGATCAATTAGAATTAATTGCACAACAGTCTCAAGACCACACAACTGCAGGAAATAAGTTATATTTTTATGTGTCATTTCTGGGTTAAATGATCTTGGGTATCAATGAGTTAATACATACCAGGCCACCTATATGGACAAGAACAGTACTGGCATTCATTTTAATAATTCTTCATTTTTAAAGTTGTGCGAGTTCAATGATTGATTGACACCTATTCTCCATGTTTTACTGCCGGATTTATGATAATCTCATTTCTATTGGCCGATTCGTAATGGGCGGTTACAGGTTCGTTGAATTGTTATGGTTCCCGCCCACAACTGCTCCCAAACCAGTGCATGGTTTATGGAGCTGGCTTCAGGATCGCAATTCGTGACCTGGAGCAATTGAATAGCTTTGCAAACGGAGTCCAACTGGAGCACGCAACTTGATCGCAGACATTCGGCCATCTGCAAGTGATTTGCAGGCTTTCGATTGAATGAGGCCGAATAACATTACTCCTTGCCCTGAACAACAAATTAGCTGCACAATAGTATACTGGAGTAGCAGAAAAAAACTGTGGATTTCAAGAAGGATTTATCTTAGACTTAAGAAGAACTCAACTTGTTTTGAGATGGTCACTTTCAAATGGAGGGTAAGATATGGCATATGGAAAAAGATCTCAACAGTCAGTCATAGAGTGGGTACTAGTCCCTTAGACCACATCTTGGATGTCTAATGGTTGAGAGCCACTAGTCTGGGGTATAGCAAGCAGGGGTGTAGGAGCCAGAATATTTCTGGGGGGATACAGCTCAAAACATATAATTTATAATGGCAGTGAATATTGTTAGAAACTTTTTTTTATTTCAAAGAATATTCAGTTATCCACAATCATTAATTTGTTTCTCAGCCTGCATGGGCACATTGGTAGGAAATTCCCTTGATGAATTTGCCTACTAGCCCCTTTAAGACTATGTTGTGTTATGTTATGTTAGAGGCAGAAAATGTTCCAGATGTTTTTATTAAAAACTGTTTAAGGTAGGAACTTGAAAAACAAACTTCTAAGAAGAAATATTTAAGAAGATTGCAGCAGCTCTTTATATAATTTATGTTTTTCATAGTGTAGATAATGCTTCATTCCAAACATATTTAGTCAAGTTAAAATTAATTTCTTAATAATAATTGGACCAGCTCTTAGCCGATAACAAGTCAACCCTGTCCTACTTGGTATGTTTTAGGTCTAATGAGTGTTCTGCTTATTAATGTACATGTGTATTTTCAACATTAATTGCATCCTGTTGTGTGGAGAAGTGACTGTTTTAATCATGTCAGCAATTTCTTTTTAAAGATTAGTAGTTAGCATTCTGTTTACAAGATAAATAATCTATGAGTATTATAAAACAAATACCATATGTGTAGTAGTTATTTATCAAAACAAGTGTAGACTTATTTGCAGCACACATGCAAGCCTAGCATTTGTCTGTTTTTTTCTAAACTATAAAGAGCTTCAAATCACAGTGATATAGTAAAAATAGCTTATTTTTGGATGTCAAGTTTGTTGACTACATCCAAGTGGACAGGCATGCTGTAATAGCTGTAATAGCTTGTCATGTTGCCCCTTAAAAAATCAGCTAACACAACACACTTATCTCCAGAACCAATTCAACAAGCAATATTGGCATACAATGACTACTAATAATAATTCTAGTACTTTTTTTTTTTTTACTGCCCATAAAGTTTAAAAGCACCAATACATTTCTATTACTCCAATTCTGTATTCCATGCATTGTCTTTGCTTGAAATGGAGGATGCTGAGCAGATATGACATGTGACCAGCAAAGTCAAGCTGTAGTGTACATGAAATAGCAGTTCAGTTACAGCTATTTTGTAAATGGTCAGGTAAGCATGTTTCTGATGTCATGACTTGAATGGAGGCCAGACTGAGCACCTCTTGAAGGGAGAATTAAAATATACTCAAATATACGGAAGGAACAATTATGCTGAGTCAAAAGAAAACCTAGAATTCCAACGCTAATGGTAAAATGTAGTTGCTTCTGAATTATGAAAGGCCCACTTTAGGTGTCTTATAATACTCTTGTCTGTGGTTTTGTTACACAATTATTGTATTTAAGGTCATATTAAAGAGGCACTAAACATTTGCTTCTACATTCTTCTCATTAAATCAGACATATGGTGCATGTGTTAATCATATGAAAGGTTAATAAATAGCATCTGTTAATGTTATAAATAAATAAATAAATGGCTGTACATTATTAGAAAGATACAAGCAATAAACTTACCTCATTGTATTACATGTATATTTATTTTACATCAGAACTACTTTTCAATTAATAGCAGTTTATTTTTGCAGAACAGCAGTTATGGGCATCAGTTATGCTTCAGTTGCTCTGCAGTTATTATGCAGTTGCACAGTAACTATACCCTTAGAAAAAACACTTGCAAACTCTAATAAATTATATTAGGTGAACTCAATCTAGAAACCCACGATTATTTTTGAGAAGGATACCCAGTTTTAAAAAAACTGCAGTATTTCACAATTTACTTGTGATTATTTCAATCAGAATTTAAACTGCTTTTTTGCAACATGTTCCTGTTATTCAATTAAAGCTATGGATTAAAATACATAGGATAAGACTGTAAAAGTGTTTTGAGCTATACAAATTCTAAATGTTTCAAAACAGCTTATTTTATGAAAGTGAAAGTGCACTTTACAAATTTCAATATACAGTATATGATGTTTATGGTCTTCAATAATATCATGGTTTGCAATTGTACAGTCGCAAGATGGTGTAAGAAAAAATATCTACAGTCACAAAATAAGTCTTCTACATATAACAGCTAGTCCAGTGCTTTAATCCATGGAAGATTTAAAGTGAAGACTGGAATACAAGAGGGGAGGAGAGCAAAAGTATCTAAAAAAAAAACCTTTTGGATCTCTACTTTGTTGTGGTGTACTTAAATGAAGCTGTGAGCTATACCAATCATGGCCCCCTGATGAAGGAACTGGCAACCCACTCCAGTATCTTTGCCAAGAAAAATTTATGGATACGCACAACCAGTAACATAATAATCCTAGCATGCTGCTGTCCATATGGTCAACATGACTAAATGACTGAACAACAACAATAAACACAAAAAATGGTTATACCCACAATATATAAGATCAATAAAAGCAATAATCTCCTTCAATAAGTCTGTGCCAGTCTCAGAAGAATGCCCAAGTTTCATCAGTATGATTTCTTCATGGAAAATGAATTACCACAGCGGGTACACTAACATCTTTTGGATTCAGAATGCTTGGTGTACATTCTACTTTTGAATGAAACCGTGATAATTCCAACTTTAAATGCTAGTTTTTTTCTTTTCTTTTAATACATTTTCCTACTTATTTGCACTTTGTATGTTTTGTGGCTAATTCTAGCATGCTTTAATTATAGATACATTCCTTTATTTAGTTCTGCATATTTTTAGTGCAGTTCTTACTTTGTTTTAACATATATGGTTATATAATTTTAAAAATATTTTATGATCAATATATTTGTTAAAGTTCCCATTTTTCAAATTTTATATAGTGCAATGTGATATACTATTGTATGACCCAGTCTTGCATCGATTATTTCTAGCCACCAGAACATACTTTTGAAATTCACCATTTTAATAATGTTTTTCTGACTTAAGCTCTATGGGGATTTTGATGGCATCTTAGATCATCTGTATCTCAAGAAAATCTAGGCGAACTGGCAACGCAATATCATCTAGCTTAATTGCTGGCCCATTTAAGCAGAGATTATTCTCATTTTGAGCACAGTATTCAATGAACTACAAAGTATCAATTATATGTGATAGATTCCTCTATCATCTTCTAAAGGATCTTTGTTCACAAAGTTCAGGGACCCTAAAGAAGTTGTAAATGACAAAGGGGACTAATTCAATGAAAATCATGACTCCTCATAAAGTGTTAAAATAGATTCTGAGCAAGTAAAAGGGGGGATCAGATAATTGCAGATAAAAAGACTCTCTGGAATGTAAAAAAACAGCATGGCTGGTCACTCAGCCCATTTAAATGTGTTATACCCATTGATCACAGTAGCATTTGGTGGATAAACTCAGGCTTCATTCATTTGATGTTAAGGAGACTCAAAGAAATGGATAACAGTTTAATTTGCAACATGACCATGACAGCACATTTTAATCCTTGTAAAATTCTTATCCAACACCCCCCACCAGTTAATAAATACACATAAAACACAATATATATATACAGTAACACTTATTTTTATTTATTGTTATATTATTTTTGGGATTGTAATGGGGGGAGGAGAGAGGAGGAGTGGAGAGGCAGGGAGTAAGAGAAGAGGAGAGGTGAGGAGGAGAGAGAGGTGGCCCTGGGGAGTGGCAGAGGAGGGGAGGAGGTGTGGGAGTTGGAAGAGGAGGTGGATGAGGAGAGTGGCAGAGGAGTGGAGGTGGTGGAGAGCGGAGGAGAGGAGAATAGTTGAGTGGAGGAGGTGGGTGGTGGCAGGGTGCTCATATAATTAGGCACATCTAGTCCAAAGACGGGGGAGGGGCCTGGTGCTGGTGGGAGCGGTAGTTTGGGGGTGGGTAGTTTTGGGGGACAGGCCTCAGGGACAGTTTAGGGAGCTAAGGAGCCCTGTCCACAGTGGGGGAAGTAAGAGGCTAAAGGCAAGTACAGGGCCCTAAACTACATGCACCAGGAGAATGTGGTCCTCCTTGGTGCCATCCATGGACACCCTATTATCCTTGCTAGGGGGAGGGAAGTTAGGCCCGGTCCTAGGGCCGAGGCATGGAAGGAGGTAGCTGGCTCAGTAACAGCAGTGGGTATAGCAGAAAGGCATGTGAGGTTTGTGAAGCACCTCTTTGATGACATCAAGGCCAAGATGAGGAGGATGATGGCCAAGGAGGACAAGCAAGCTGCAGCATTAAGTGGTGGCCCCTGAGTGACTGTGCACTATAATGAGTGGGAGAGGGTGGCCTGGTTGCACAGCAGGATCCAGTTTCCATGTCAGGTGAATATCACATACACCAACATGCCACCACATGTACATAACACATACTACACATGTACATGATGACCAACAAGGACACTGCCATGTCAGCTCTATGAAATTAACAAGGGATAGATAAATTTGACCCCACTGTCCCCCTCCTCCAAAGACTCAGCATCTCTCCAGGGCCCTCCAAATAGAGGACCAGTGGGGCTTCACTTAATCTCCTGCTCCCCTAACCAGTGCGGCAAACTGACCACCACCAACAGGCCCATCAACACCACCACCCATATGGAGCAATGCTCTATCCGGGCCCCAGACCCTCCCCACTACCAAATCCGCTGCCACCTCTTCACCCAGCAACCAAAATCCCCACCAACAAGCCATTATATTATACTAGCGAATTGCCCATCAAAAAATGATGGCAATGGAATTGTAAGGTAGCTAATGGTGTTTTGTGTGTACTACTGAAATATACTGTATAATACATTGAATAAATGAATATACTTTACCTATTTTGAAGCATTGTGTTGAAGAGCTGGCAATCTGTGTTGATGTTGCTGCAGCATTAGTGGTGTGGAGCTGCTGTGTAAGCGTGGTGAATGTGTGCAGTGTAATACTGTGCATGCGCGAGACTAAACCGTTAGCGTAGTGGTGTACTTCCGCATTGGCGTAAAATGGTGGGTAATGTGTGGTATGCGTCTTCACGGATTATCCGTAGGTCTTTTGTGGTGTTTTTTTGAGTTTCTTGTGGTGTTTTGAGAGTGTGTTGTGGTGTTTTCCGTGTTTAGAGTGCTGTAGCCTCGTTTTCGTTTTGTTTGTCGGCCATTTTTTCTCTCGCTTAGCGATTTTATTAGTGTCTAAACTCTTTTATTTTTATTTAAATGAAGGTGTAACTTGCTTTTTTGAGGTGCTGGATGGTTCCTCTTGCTGTAGGTAAGCTTTTTATGTGTGTGTTGTGTGTATTTATTGTGTTTGAAATGTTTTTATGTTCGCGTGTTGCGTCCGATTCTTGCGAGGTCGTAATGTGTGCTAACGTGTCTCATATGGTGTTTGCGTGTGTAGCCTTGTTTTCGTTTTGTTCGGTGGCCATTTTTTCTGTCCCTTAGCACATTTTTTAGTGTGTAAACTCTTTTATTTTGAGTGAAATCAAGGTGTAAGTTGTTTTTTTGAGGTCCTGGATGCTCCCTCTTGCTGTAGGTAAGTTTTTTATGTATGTGCTGTGTGTATTTATTGCTTTTTTTAATTTTGTAATGTTGCGAGGTCGTAATGTGTGTTAACGTGTGTTGTATGTTGTTTGCGTTGCAAGGTAAAGTGTGCGAGGGTCGTAATTGATGTGTCGTGATGTTTGCGTTGCGACGTAAAGTTTGCGAGGGTCGCAGTTGCTGGCATGGAGCGCCTTCGCCCGCTGCCCTCGCTACTTCGGCGCTCCATGCCACGCCCTTCGGCGCTCCATGCCAGCAACTGAGGCCCTCGCCCGCTGCCCTCGCTACGTGTGAGCAACGGCCCGCATGCTCACAACTATATAAATGATAAAATATATAATGTATATATATATATAATACCACTTTGGCAGTGGACTTGCAGAATCTCACAATGGCGTTTGATAGCCAGCATTAATACATGCACTAGTGAAGCAAGTGATCCCGACCTCAATATCGGTCTGAGAACAGATCCTTGTGTCTGATGTAAGTAACAGGGAATCTGGCTGCTGACCTTTGTGTCCTCTCCTTATTAATTGGTATTTTTCCATATTGGTGACTATCCAGATACATAGCTAATAGTTAGTAATGCTTGCAGATGGGAATCAGTTGAGTTTGTATATTGTTACAGTTACAGTATTTAGCACTGTATTGTAGATGCATTTTTTTTTATCCTCCGCCTTTTTTTTTAACCTTTTTTTTTCAGAAATTTGTTTTGGGAACACACTGTATGTGTGAAACTGGATTGGATTACACAGTCCAGAGGTTTTTGAATTTGGTCATTGAGCAGACAAGTTGTAAGTGCTTTACACATTAACGGTTTCTTCAATTAAATGGAGTGATTTGTGATCCTGTTTTTCATCAGATTCCGGTTGCAGTGGTGTACTGACCATGTGACCCTGGTAACATCATGCTTATTCTAGACTATGACATTACACCCTTTAAGTATCCCCTTCTTCCAAAAAAACAAGCCTCTTGCCCTCCTGGGATCCCCCCACACCACACCCATGTCTTGTACATTTCTGATTGTGCTCTGTGTATGAAATAAAGCTTTGTTATACCGTTCTCACTGTGTCAGCAATAATAATAATATCATAAGATATCATATTATAATATATCATATATAATAATAAAGAGTTAATACGCATGAAAAGTCCAATTTGTGATACTGTGAAGTATCAACATTACCCTGATGGCCTTATAACAATATGACAGTTGATAAAGTCAATTGTTTGATAGCAAAACACTTAATGGGAGGTCACCAAATGATAATGGGTATACATTTTGGCACATGGCCACGAGCAATGGCATGGGACTTTCCAGGATGGGCATAGCGGGCAAAGCTCAATAACAGGGTCTTCCTATAAATAAATAAAAATAATTGTGGGGTAATTGTTAATAGTTGTACCTAACCCCTGTATTGCGCTGCAGAATATGTTGGCATGTTATAAATAAAGAATAATAATAATAATAATAATAGGGGAGATTATCCCTGATAGAGATGAGTTGGCTTTTGCTCCAGTTACCTCTACACAGTCTCCATGTGTTTTTGCGGCCCTTCACGATGGGTTAGAGTAGATTAGTGTGGTGTACTGTTTGTTCCCCTGGTCCCCTTCGGGATTGAAAACTGGTGGTGGTGAATGGGCTTGTGTACCTCAACGAAGCTGTGAGCTATACAATGTAGGGCCACTGTAGGGGGGCAGGTCATAGCAGAGAGGTCAGACAAATCAAAGTCCACTGGAGAAGGAACCCACTCCAGTATCTTTGGCATGCAAACTTTGTGGAAAAGCACAGGCAGAGACATAGCTAAATGTGCTGCAGTCCATAGGGTCACAGAGAGTCGGACATAACTAAGGGACTGAACAAACAAATCTAAAATATTCCCTTGGTACTTGGTATATGTGATGTGGCAGTGTAATTTGGCCACTACTATGTTTTCCCAATGTAGATGTGATGAGTGAGATGTATATAAAATTATCTTTGAATTTTTAGGCTCCACATTAGAGCCTCTGTGAGTGAGAAAGCGTTAATATTGCAGCCATTTTTAAGTATTTGTATTGCAATTTAATCAGATAGTGTGTCTTTAATAGCTTTCAGCATCTTGCAGCATGACTTTTCATATTGGCATATGCATGACCATTACAACATATGAAAAAAAAAAAACCTTTGCGGGTCCTATTTGGAACCTTTAAGATTTTGGCCGACATTTGTCATTTGCGGGCTTGACTGCGTTTGCGGTCTTGAAGGATTTTAGCAATTGAATAGCGATTTGCGATTTTAGCGATCAGATCTCTTGGGGACGTGCAAGTTCAAAGGCTTCGATGGCCTGTAAGTTCTGGGTTTAACAACTGCAAGGATTTCAAGCCCATAACATGTAGGCCGTTTGCGGCTCGCAAAAAAAACAAACACGTCAATTGAATAACAAAATAACTTACAATTGCTCAATCGAATGAAGTCCCAGGTTTTTATCTACCGGTATATACTGAACGCACAGATGTCCATTCAATTAGCAATGGGCCTTATACAATTGAAAGCCTGCAACTCACTTGCAGACAGCCGAATTGTGAGCTCCTGTTGGACTGAGTTGCGATCCTGAAGCCATCTTCGTAAACCATGCACTTGTTCAGAGTAGTTATGGACGGGAACCGTATCAATTCACGAAGCCCATAACCGCCCATTTTGAATCGGCCAATAGAAATTGAGACTGCCATAATTACAGCAGAAAAACACGAAGATCATTTAACCCCGAAATGACACATAAAAATAAAACTTATTTCCTGCAGTTGTGTGTGCTTGAGACTGTTGTGCAATCACATATCACAATTGTCGAACTACGAGACGTCGTCTTTGCTTTGTGCGTACGACTTAGGCGATGAGTTCCAAAGGCGTTCATCGCTTGCAAGCCTCACGAAGCGAGGCTAGCTGGTAACTCGGAGCATTTAGGCGAAGAGCGCGTAGCGAGGCAAAAAGTTAACTCGCAGCACTAAAACTCGCAGCGCGGGGGAACAGCCAGGATGTCTGGTAGTGAGGTGGAAAGCAAATTTAAGTCAATTACGGCGAGTTTTGGCACTCGAAAATCGCCTAAGCGAGAAAAAAAATGGCGGGCCCCAAAAAATTAAATGAGGCTACATGAGCCTTGACCCCACAAAACACTGCCAACCGCGTACCACTTTCACACAGGAATCTAAGAGGTACAAAATACACTATTACAAAGGACGCAATGCTTGCATAACAAATAGACAAACAACGCTATTTTACAATCCTAACTTGCCACTAACAACATTACGCATCTACAGTAGCACTTTACACAAATAAACTAAAGCTTTGCCCTTGCACACGCAGCCTATTTCTAATGCACTGTTACAACATTTATAAAACTATCTTCTCAGGCCAGCAACATTCCCTCTGGACATTATACGCAGGACAATAAAAAGAGATTGTTACCTCTACAGGCTATTGATTGTTACATATATTAATTAGAAAAAGGTAAACTATATTAATTTATTATTCAATTAATTAATTAATTAATTAGTATTTTAAAAAATATAGAGACGAGCAAAAGGACCCTCAAGGAGAGGCTCGCAATAAGTGCCCGAAGGTCCTTAGAGTATAAAAAGCTAAACATTGTGTGCCAAACATCATTGCCATGGCTTAAAATTTTATTGACAGTCATTTTTTGACGGGCAAGTCGCTAGTTAATCATAATGTCTATCATCGCTTTCCCCGGAATTTACAGTGCAATATTAATGTTTTATTTGCATTTACAGTGCTACGATTTGGTGTTTAACCCCTTTGAGGTTCCTCTTGAGTACGTGTAGGATTTTCTCCTCCATTTGCGGTTTACGAGTGTGGATAGGTTTGCGAGCTTGAGGAATTGGAACAATTGAATAGTGATTTTTGCCCTGCCAAAGTGACACATCAATGGCTTCTGGATGGTGTAAGTTACGAGTTGGACAGCCAATATTTTTACAAGCTTCTAACCCGATCCTAGTACGCGAAAAGACCCCAATTGAATAGCAAATTTACTGTGATATCACTTACGGGCTCCGTATCTCAAAAGAGGCTCAAGGTATGTATTGCCCACCGTAACTTATATGATCTTATAATGTAAATAATCCCAACCAATCAAAAAAAAAGTAGCAATTATTAATGATAATAGAAAACTGTGAGAATTGGGTAAATATGTACTGCTGCATTACTCTGCTTTTGAGATATTGGTTGAGATACTGGTCATATCTAATTGTGTAAGTTGTAAACGGCATCTCATCCCTACACTGACATTACAATGTATTTCAAAATTATTAAAGTAAACTGTTATTTTGCTTAAATAGTTTAAAACAGAATAAGTATTATTCTTATGATTATTATTTCTGGAAGCTGTTTCAATGCTATTTGTATTAGTTTGCATTAGCAGTTACATTTTATTTTCACAACATCATGCCTATTACCATCACAAAGTGACACAAAAAAAAAATGGTTGAGATTATTTGCATTATAGGATTATTTTTTGCATGCCATATAGCCACATTAAATTCCCCTACGTCTAAAACCGTAGCTCCTAACGTAGCCCGCAAGTCTTACTGCTATTAAATTGGTCTCTTAAACCAGCCCGCCGACTTGCGGGGTACGAACGCGAAAACCATACAGGACGTGAGAATTCGACATACGAGCCCGCAAATCCTTTGTTCTTTCAAGCGTGTAACTGTTATGTTCCAATCGCACTATTAAATTACATCGAAATCACTGGCATTAAACCCCCGTAACCCGCAAATTGAGCCAAGAAGCCAACGAGTGCAAGAGAGGACCCGCAAGGGGGGTAAAGTCCAATCCGTAGCACTTTAAATACACATAATTACACTACTGAACATTTATTAACAGGGAAAGTGATGCTAGGTCTTAGAATTAGTAGCACAACATTCTCAAGCTCACAAATTGGCCCAGAAAAATACTTTATTTCATGTTTATTTTCTGTGTTATATCAATCCTGGCGAACAATGTGTTAAGACGTATAATGGAATTTGCATGTAATAGAATATCATATTTACGACTTCATGAATATTGCATTACATCTGGATGTGGGTCCGATCGTAACTCATAATTGAACCCCGTAAGACTTTGAAATCCCACCTGCATATTTCAGTGATGTAATTCTGACGATCTCTGTTTCCATTGGCTCCATCTAAACCCGTAACTCCGGGTTTGACTAATTGATCACGTTCACGGCCGCGCATCCAACATGTGAAAAATAGTTTTTGGGTTTGCCTCTCAAGCCCGTAACTCGCAGCATGTTCTAATTTAATAGCTCCGTAAATCGGCAACAATTTCCAGTCCGCAGCCATTGCGGATCTCACGTTGCACTTGCGAGCTTTGAATTTAATGTGGTTAATAGTAAGGCGATCTTTTTCAGTTTTTCATATATATTAATTAAATATATATGTAGATTGATTATAATAATTATGAATTCTGTTCTTGCCAAGAAGGCGGTGAATTAAAAAGAGGGAAATGATATTTCCTTGGAGAAAAAGACCAAACTCTGCATTCAGCAGCCATGGATACATCTGCAAAATCTGCAAAGTGGATGAGCATATCCAATGTAGGTTTCACCATGCCATATTTATATATACCTTTGCAGTACCTGTTTGGAAGGTTTCATTGCCATTCAGTGAGTAAAATCAGAGCTTAAATTGTGATTCAGTAAATACTAAAAGGCTCTATTTAAGCACACAACATATTTTTTTTACAGAAGTTTTTAGTCAGTGAACTTCTATCCAAAAGCAACGTCATCACTAACTAAAAACTTCTGTAAATAAAATATGCTGTGTGCTTAAAAAAAGCCCTTTTAAATTTACTGAATCGCAATTTAATAAGGCTGAAAGACTTCAGTTAGTTAATTTAAATATTAAAAACAGGGAACCTTCCCTTTAAGTATCTAGCAGAACTTGTGTTTTCACAGTTTTTTAGCTTTCAATTGTGTAACTTTTCTACCTATTTCACAAAGATTTACATACATTTTTAATGGATCTGTGAGAAATAACCTGTTCTCTTGAGGGAATTTGGACCCATAGAATTATTTAAAGGGCCTGTGTAAGTGGTTTTCATGCTAAACCTATTTTTTTGATCAAAAATAAAATAACATTACAAATGCATGTGCAAACAGCAGCAAATGAAATCTTTATCATTTTAAAATAATGTTTACCTCATTAATGGCCACTTCCCACTCTTTTTGTCCTGAGCACTGCTGAAATGAAGATTTCAACTGCAATAACTTTATTCAAGCCTCCCCAAGACAACCTAATCATTGTTATTGTAGTTGAAATCATCCATTTGCTGCTGTTAGCACATATGTATTAAAGGTGAGCTAAAAATAGGTTTAAAATGAAAAGTGAGTACACTTGCCCTTTAAATAAGCAATTTTGTCAAACCAATGATACTAACTTTAATTTATATGAAAGGATTGAAGCAAGTTAGAATGAGGAGTATTTTGAGGAGGTATAGTACAAAATCCCCTTCTGGATCGATACCTTGTTGTGGTGAAGGGGCTTGTGTACCTCAATGAAACTGTGAACTATACCATTTCGGGTCACCCAAGATGGGCAAGTCATAACAAAGAGGTCATACAAATTGCGGTCCACTGGAGAAGCAACCCACTACAGTTTCTTGGCCAAGAAAACCATATGGATAGGTAAAACCCATACAGATGTGCATGGTGTGCTTCGTCCATATGGTCACCAAGAGTCAGACATGACTGAAGGACTGAACAACAACTACAATAGTACCAAACATGTCTCTGAGGAGGGTTCATAGAAATTAAACAGATAATGACAGAGAAATAATAGAATGGTTGGGGAAATCGTTTTGTTCTGGGGCCACTCACTCACTCCAACAGTACCATACCTATAGACAGATCTAGTATTGCATTATTTACATATACATCAGTTGCCATTAGATTAAATGAGAACAATGTGTAATTCACAGAGTGACATAGAAAGCTGGTATGTAATTCTTCCTCTATGCTCACGTTTTAGTTCCCTTTGTATAACAGGGAAGTAATGATGTCAATTCATAGATTTCTTGTGAGATCTCACCAGGACACCTGTGTTAAATTCTGGAAAGCAAATCATGAGAAGAAAATACATTACAGGCCATTAAAATACTCAGAAAATAGTGTACTATATGAAAAAAATATTAGGACTGTCATATTTAATATTTATATATTAAAGCAGAGTAGAATTAATTGAAGGTTCGCTGTAATGATCCGGTTGATTTTAAATAGTAATGGACAATATAATCAACTGTTCAGTTTATTGTGATTTAAACAGCTTACACTGATGATTGTTGCTTTACTCTCATCTTTGAGCAGGGCTCCTCCTATTTTTTTTAATTATCAGAAAGTGCAAAACATCTATCCATGTTTTGCTAGTAATGGTCTGATGTAGGACCCCCAAAGCAGAACCAGCCGCACTGGTAATTGCTGCGGGTGTCCCTTGAATAGCCACATGGAGGAGTGTTCCGGTGGCCCATGTGAGTAGAGTGGTTAACTCTGCACCCTTTTGCAGCATGGGCGCCATTTTAGGTTTACTCCACGGCCAGCATCTGAGGACGCAAAATCAAGGAGCACTTGTCCGGAGCACAGCACAGCCAGATAGAATTATATTGATGTATAAGTGATTGTGTTCACGTGGCTATCCCTATAAATAGCCTTTTCCAGCATATATAGGCAGGAGTGTGGGTGTGCGTGTATCTGTTGTTTTGTTTGTCTTTATCTTGATAATTTCACTGTCTGTCCTTTGTGCTCCTCATGACTGGGAGCATGGGGTCTCCTGAGCTTATTGCATTGGTGCGTTCACAAACCATCAGCCATGGGGTAAGATGGTTAGACGACCACCTTGGCTGTGGTCGGTCTGCTGTAGCTGCTGTGGTAGGTCCTAATTTATAAGTGGAGCCCCCTTGACCACAGGGGATCAGCCAGGTGTGGCTGTTCCCCCTACTGTCCCAGGGAGTCATGCCTCTCCTCACAGGGCTGCCCAGGGCACAGGAGCTCCACTTTCCTCTACGGATATACAGGTATACCCCGCTTAAAGGTACTCCGTTTAGAGCTGATTCACTATAGAACTGTTTTTCCTGCCAGACCCCTTTTAATGCAAAACGCTGCTATAGCGCGCTGTTTTTGCCTGCCAGATCCCTTTTTTATGCTCTGATTTTCTTTAGCATTGCCCCACTATAACGCTGTTTATGCCTGCCGGACCCCTTTGAATGCTCTAATTCGCTATAAGAAAACAGAATCCAGGATGACCCAGAAGCTTCAACATCAATAATTTAAAGTTTATATAATTGCTACTGTTCAGTTTGTGTTGGTGTTATGTTTGCTGTTTCTTTGAAGTTTATATAAAACCAAAAAAAAGGTTAAATTTCAATTGAAATTGGTGTTCCCCTATCTTTATTTTCCCCATGTTAAACTGCTCTGTTTAGAGCTTTTTCACTTAACACTACTTGTGCCTGGAACCTATCTACAGCGTTAAACCAGGTATAGCTGTATATTTACACACATGTATACACACACATATATACACATATATAAACATCATCCTCACATAGCAGCAACCACTCTTAACATCCATGCATACACCCAGTCCTTGTCAGTATCCATCCCCACACAGCACTTAACCCCTTAACACTCACCTCACATAGCACCCATCCCTATCTCCTTTGCTTCTCCCTCACAGAACCCATCCCCCTGTACATTACTGCCACTTTAAAGCCCTTGCTCTCTTACTTTCTTCCCTGATACACATCCCCAGCATTCTGAACTGCTCCACACTGTCACCTATTGGAGTTTCAGTAGAAATGCTCTGTTTTAAACAGTCCCATACCAATTTCAGGCTGGGAGGTGTGTGCAGACAAGAAGACAGAGGGGGGTCCCAGGGGAGTCCGATGGGGGCCTTGGTGGGTTGGGCCAGGGTGGGAGGCCTCAGGGGGGCCCTACACTTCAGAAAAAAATAATGAAATTCAAAAACATTTTTTTTATTACACAGCACTGCCCCCTCAGAGGAGTGTCCTGGTATACTGCACCACCTGCACCACTGGTAGACCCTCCCCAGCATTACAGTGTCTCTTTAAATACTCGACAAAGTACATGAGGTAAAAAAGTATGAGACCTTGAGTAAAGTTAGAGGTTGGAAGCTTTAATGTAATCTGAAAATGTACTAGTTCATAAAAAAAGTGCTGGATGCATGGATCAGCCTCCCTGGAGAAGAGACAGTCACTGTGAACTCACATACTAATTCATTTCAAATAGTGTTTTCTGTGCCGAAGGCAATTCTATACATAAAATCCTATGAATTCAAATTAGGTCTAATGTTGTTTTTTAACAAAAAGACACATTTGCAGCTTAAATGAATCTTCTGTTAACTGTTGACAAATGTTGTATGTCTAAGAATAAAATATTTACTTGTATAAATAATAGAAGGAGGTAAGTTTTTTTACCAATTAGTTGTGTAAGAAATTTATAGATGAAGAATTAAATTGGGTGGAAAAGTTTCTGAACTAATTTGTCACATGTTTGGAAATTAAAGTGTTAGATAAAGGGCTCTTTGAACATTTAGATAAATCGAGTCATCTGCTTTTCTGTTAGAAGTTATGAGTCTTAAAAGCTAATATCATGATAGATAAAAGGATTCACCTACAAACATTTGGATGCAATATATCTCTTTTTACTGATACTAATTGACACTTTAAAGCCCTGATATCTTAAACATGTCATAACTCATTAGTGAATGCCGCAGGGAAAACTGTTTCATTTGAACATTTTGGAATGCATGCAGATTTCGCACACCTCTGTCTTTGTGTATTTAAACACTATCCCCATATTTACTAAGCTATGATGGAGTTGCAAAACAGATTACTATGAAAAGAAATGCCACAGCAGATTTAGAGAAGTGCTTTGCAGTCGGTGAGAAGCTTAATGAACGTACTCCATGTGATTTCCTATCTACAGTTCTCATATATTTACTCCATTAAGATAAAAAATATCATTTTAAAAACAAACTGAGTATTTGAAATGTGAAATTATGGCTTTTTTAGCAAGTAAAATATTTCTAATGTGCAGGTGACCTTTACTTAACCTAAAATGATGGTATTTGAATTACTTCTAATTCTCCAATGGTAATTACAATTTCCTTTTCTGAAGAGATTTATCACAATGATCTGCATCAGTGGTACAATAATGCAAAACTGGATTTGTGAGAATGCCCTATGTTATCAGCAGCATGTCAGCAGTAACATAATAAATTATTGCATTTTACATACTGTAATTATACTGTAATTTATGAAGAAAACATTATGGGCAGTCAATGTCTAGATTTCTATGTGTTGAATACAATTGAATGCCTCTGTATAATATATATCTATATCTATCTATCTTTATATATATATATATATATATATATATATATATATATATATACAATATATGGATTTTGCAGACAAAGTGTTAAATCCCAAAGATTTAATGTAAGTTAAATGTAAGTTCCCTATTTTACGTCTTGAGCAAGAATATCCTTGCATAGAGTTTTCTGATGCACAACCTGTTCTATGCTTATATTATTTAAATAGTACTCTTGTACCCCCCCATCTTCCTTGTTAGGAGTACATGGGAAAGGAAATCCCTTACTTCTTATTCACATAACCCCTCCTCCCCATGATCGTATATATACCACATTCAATTGTACATGTTAGCCACATAAAACTGTTTCCATTTATACTCAAGATAATCAAATATAAGCTTGTGTGAATCTAATAATTATTAAAGACTCCAAAATGTCTCCTGCACCATGTACTGGGCTCTTGCCATTAACACGCCAAACTTTAAGATTTTGTATCTTCAAATTTTGAAAATACAGTGATTTACACAATAAATACAACATTAACTACAATATAACACCATTTTAATTATTCACATTTTAACTACTTATCTCACAAAGGAGCTGAAAACATTTCTAAGCAGTTTCCAGTACTGATGAGTTAAATAGCAATCCTATTGCAAACACTATGGCCCTCATTCAATTGGGATTTGGCCAATTGAATAGGGCTCTAAATAAGCACATAACATATATTTTTTAAAGAAGTTTTTAGTTAGTAAGCATCTATCCAAAAGCAAGGTTTTCACTAACTAAAAACTTCTTTAAAAAATATATGCTATGTGCTTATTTAGAGCCCTATTCAATTGGCCAAATCGCAATTGAATGAGGGCCTATATGAGGAAACAATGGCCGACTGCTCATTGTTTCTACATCCAGTGACGCAGAGAAGACCTTCCCCTCTATAGCGGTTCCTCAGTACCTCTTAAACTAGTCTGACATTCACATTTATACTGCAGCAGGCTAAGCTGTAAACCCAAGAAAGCATTTGAATACCTTACGTCAGAGTGATGATAAACATTCTCAAGGAATAAGGCTTTTTTTTTTTTTATAATTAATATATGTCTCAACTCCAATTTGAACCGCTGCTCCCAAAATCCATGCAGGATGACTCAGACAATGAGAGCAGATTTGTGTAATTCAATTAATATATAACAATAGTAGCACCCTTGGCTTTGCTTGGAGATATTTTTAAGTAATGGCTTATGACAGAACGGGGGAGTGAAATAGCTCATTATGCTAGTGTCCCTTAGAAGTTAAAACATAAGTATCTTTAATTTGATAACTGGAAACTCATGTTATTAAATTGAACTAAATGAGTGCAGTATAATATGATGAACATGTTCTAATATGTTTACAAATGCATTCATAAAATCATATAATATATCTATATTTACTGGAGAAGTTTCTCTTAAACAAAAGTTCACTTACAAACGGGGTCATCTGGAATTCCTACTAACGTATAAACTCAAAACCATCAAATTCAACCTTTTTAGATCTCCTCTGATCTGCAATATGCAAATGTATTGTTAATTAATCCAGAGGAAGGCAAACAGAAAAAAAAAAAAAACTGTGAAACTTTGCCAATTGTCTCAACAGGGAAAAAAATATAAAATTCCTTCCTGACCCCGGATACTGGCGATCATATTCATCCCTGGATCAATACTCTCTATTTATCCAGGATAGCCATTAATGCCCTTTTTATTTAAAAATATATCCAATCCCTTTTTTTAAATGATCTAATCCGCTGTCACCACCTCCTTTGGTAGAGAATTCCACGGATTAACCACCCTTACTGTGAAGAACCCTTTTCTTTCTTTAAGGTATTATGACTTTGCTGATGTCTTATGTAGAAAACAAGCAGAAAAATGACCCCCTCATTTAAATATAATTGTGCTATTGATCTTCTCCCTTGTATGATGCCTCCTATGGGAAGAACTTTTCGTACATCTGAACCTGAATCACAAGCCATAAAATAGTATGGAGGATAAAATATTATAATATTCAAACAGTAAACCACCAATCACATCCCCAACCCATTAGATCTGCCTACACCTTTCTTACCCACTATCTATCAACTCAACTATAAGCTCAACTCAACCACATCCCATAACCAGTCTGTCAGATCTCATTATGAATTAGTCAGCCTTTCAGCAAAACGAGATTATATTTCCAAGACCTTCTTGTGGCCTGAACTTCACCAGGACATTCAAGCTTTTTGGACCACATGACTGGTATGTGCCTAAATGATAGAACCTAAGAGCATATCCTCAAGGTCTGCTTCAGCCTCTGTCTGTACCCACCCGCCTATGGTCACATATTGCTATGGACTGTATTATGGATATTCCTTGCTCTCAGGGATTCACTATCATCTTGGTAATTGTGGACCACTTCTCTAAATAAACCTACTTTATCCATCTGGCTGATCTTCTTTCTTATGCTATTCTAACTGACATCTACATTAAGGAGATCTTCAGACTTTATGGCATACTCAAAAATTATGTCTGACAGAGGATCACCTTTTACAATAAACATAGCATTGATCCACTTCTTATTTCGTCTTACCATCCTTAATCTAATGGTATAACTGTACATAAAAATCAATCCCTTAAACAGTATTTTCTGACCACTTTTGAGTTTTCCAAATTTGTGAGAATAATGTAAACAACACTTTCACAGCATCTTCTTGCAGAATTTTGAACAGTTCCACTAGGATTCCATCAACTCCTGTTGATTTCTCTTTCCTTATAAAGATATATTTATTCAACATTATATTATCCTAGCTCCTAAGGGTTTCTTAAATCAAAGGTAATGACTACACATTAGGCCTGATTGAGAGATGCATTGTGCATGTTTAAACAGATACATTTTGGGGAGGTTTTAAAGGATTTGAGGCAGGAGTATAATCTAATGGAGAGAGGCAAGGAGTTATAGAATAAGGGCAACACAAGAAAATACCTGAATTTGGGAGTGAGAGAAGGTGATAAGAGATGAAAAGAGAAAGGTCATTAGCAGAACTAAGAGGGGTGGTGGTGGAGTTTTATGAGACAAGAGCAGAAATATAAAAGGGTGCACATTTGTTGATGGCATTGTAAGTTTGGGTCATGATTTTTACCTTTTATTCTGGAGGCTACAGGAAGCAAGTTGAGTGATTGACACAGAGGTGCTGCAGACACTGAGCGTTGAGTACGGTAGATGAGTTATATAATTTATGAATTATAGATTGGAGTGGGGACAGGCGGGTGATGGGGAATCCAGACAGTAGTGAGTTGCAGTAGTTGAGGCGAGATATGATAGGAGAATGTATTAGAATTATAGTTGTGTCATGTGTAAGATAGTGACATATATTGAAGATGTTATTTAGATGAAAAAGACAATATTTTGTTTAGTGATTGAACACAAGGAATGAAAGAGAGGACATGGTCTAGTAGGACCCCAAGACAATGGGCCTGTTAGGTGGGAGTGATGATGGCATTGTCAACAGTGAGAGATATCTGAAGAGTGGAAGCTCTAGTAGAGGGTGGGAAGATTAGGACCTCAGACTTTGACATGTTAAGTTTTTGTTGATGGGAGGACAACCAGGAGCATATGTTTGAGAGGCAGTTCTAAACTTGTGCTGGAAGCGAGGGGGGTAGATCTGGCTCTGAGAGGTAGATTTGAGTGGCTCCTGCATAGAGATGATACTGAAAGCCAAAAGATTTTATTAGGTTATGAAGTGAAGATGTGTAGATGGAGAAGAGGAGGGGGCATAGGACTGAACCTTGGCGTGAGCCAACAGACAGAGGGCGAGGAGAAGAAGTGGTGCCAGAGAAGGAGAATCATTTATTTTTTATGCATTTTGCTAATTTATTTTCACATTTATATAAAATGTTTTAATCTACTAGTTTTCTTAAAGGGGTTCTTTAGTTGCACGTTGCACTGCTGTGACATAAAGCCATACCAACAGTCTCTCATATTGCTAACAAGACATTGACATGCTCTGTGTCTGAGCAGAATGATACACTGGTTATGTGAAGCCCCACATGGGTCTGGCTTTAGGTCACAGCTGTGAAATATTTCAGTCCTTTCATAAATGAGAACAGGAAAAAAGGAGGCTTTCCTTTGGGAGCTTCTTAGAAGTCTGAGAAGCTTACATTTTAAATCACAATTACATTGAGTTAAACATTATATAACATATAAAACAAGACAAAAAAATGCATGGAGCATGCTATGTAGAATAAGGGGGCTATAACTGCAATTTCATAATCTCTGACTCTCCAAAGTGAGCATGCTCCTTATTATCTGACCTGCATAATTTTTTCAATGTATGTTGATTTGCTTATCTCCTGGACAATAGTACCCAGGACAAGGAGAGGGGTTGAGCAAGAGTGCAGCAGTGGGCATTATATTTTCTGGTGAATCTTTCTTTGCTTCTGTTTATACATGTATATTTAATGTTAATTAATGGTGAACTATTAAAATTAATTTATCTTAATCTTTGTTTTTTTTTTTTTTTTAATGTATCTTACATTGGCCCTGTTGGTCACACTTTGTATTTTAATAATATTCCCATCTTGAAAAGTGAATACAAACATAATTTAGAAAGTTCACTACAAATGAAATGATAATGGTAAATGTTAGTTAAGAGTCAAATGAACAAACAAAGTTCTCACAGTATTTCCATGCAATCTATTTCCTAGGAATAAAAAAAAAAGCACAAAGAGATCATAGCTCAGCGCTCAGCTTAGATTGCTTCTGGTTAACTCTCAGCCAGCTGTCATTACACTCTTACCTCCATGGGGTCCATTAGCACATTCAGACCTATGAAAAGAGTATGGACTCTCTTGCTTATATGTTTTACTTATTAGGTTTACAATAACATCTTTAATACAACTGTGCAACTTACTTTATTGACCAAGAAATGTTGCATTAATGTCTCTTACATTTCTAGGTCTACAATACAGTAATAAGTAAAAAATTAAACAATAGCAGCGAAGTCTGTCTTAACACCCAGGTTGGAATTTGTAGATATATTCATGAAAAACCTGTCATAATGCAGTTTGCTGCACTTTTTAATCAGGGACAAACATGTTTCTTTTTACACCTAAGAGTAGTATAAAACTAGTGTGAAAACAGTTTTATTCATAAATAACACATCACACTTTGATAACAATTTTAATTTAGTGAGCATTTTTACAAGCTAATGTGTTGGGCTGCGATCCTGCAATACATTGTACATCATATCCTATTCCTTGTTGCTTATTGTCAAATATTATGATGGCTGCAGGACATTCACAGCTCGGATTTGGGCATTGTGCAACTATTTTGCAGTAAGAAATCTCTAGACCCAAAAATATGAAGTGATTCATGCATAATTTATATATTTTAGCCAATTAAGTCTACTTTTGAGTTAGTTTGATGGCCTAGCAGCAATGCACACTACCCAGCTGGAGCTCAGAAATTCTAGCGCTCAAGCTCTTAAATTCAGTATGGCTAGGAAAGAAAATAATGCCACTGCAACCTTCAATCCGATAGGGACCAATTTAAAGTGGGTAACTGCAACAATATAATGTAGATTAATCCAAAAATGGCAAGTACTTTTTTTCGACTACACATGACTATGTTGTTGTGGAGATATGTTTTGATATTATTGTGTTATAAACTTATTGGGAATTAATAGTTTAATTTTTTGTGTAAATATATTTTTACTTAGAATTAGGATTTACTATTAAATTGATGTATACAGGTAATATTGGGGTGGATTTGTAAGAGAATATGAAATATAACATTTTCACTTCAATTTTACAATAGATAACATTTATTTGTTGTAAAAATATGGTGTTTTTTGATAGGTTTGACCTTTAAAATGTAATGCTGTAGTCTCTCTAAGCAATGCACATAATTTCAGTGTATTAAAGTTCATGATATGTATAACTTGTTACTATTTAATATATTTATTTCCAAATTATAGGAACCGATTTTCAAACCTTAGACACACATTTCAAAAATAGGACATAATACACACAGGCATACTGTATACAATTCAGCCCAGTTAAGGAAAATAAGGTAAATACTTCAGAGAATTAAACTGCTGTGTTCACAAATAAGTTTGGTAGTGTATTTTACAAAATCCGCTGTGCTTATTTAGGAGTCTCCGAGCAAAACACATTTTTTTTCTTAAAATAGAAATCTTGCATATAATGTAAGCTACTACCTCCCCTACAAATCTGGAGTGTGACAAGGTCAATGGTCTTCACTTTACTCACAAAATGTAATAAACATGATTTGAGGGACTCAAACATCACAAACATGATCTGCTTTATTAAGAATTTACAGATGTACATTGGAAATTAAACCAATTGTTATATTATCTCTGGAAAAAGTATATACATATATTACATAGTTACATAGTAATTTAGGTTGAAAAAAGACTTTAGTCCATCAAGTTCAACCTTTTTAGATCTCCTCTGATCTGCAATACGCAGATTTATTGTTAATTGATCCAGAGGAAGGCAAACAGAAAGAAAAAAAACAGTGAAACTTTGCCAATTGTCTCTAGGGGAAAAAAATATAAAATTCCTTCCTGACCCCAGATTCTGGCGATCGGACTCATCCCTGGATTAATACTCCCTCTTTGATTATCCAGGATGACCCTGAATACCCTTTTTTTTTAAAAATATATCTAATCCCTGCTTAAAGTTATTTTTTCGAACCGCTATCACCACCTCCTCTGGTAGAGAATTCCACAGATTACCCACCTTTACTGTGAAGAACCCTTTTCTTTCTTTAAGGTGAAATCGTTTTACTTCTAATCTCTAATATTTATTTATACACAAATTAGATCTGTGATTTGTATTATAATACATACCCCATCAGTGAAAGTATAATAGTTTTACTGAATTGCAACTTAAAATAATTAAGATAATGTTGGTCACCATACAAAAAAACATTCTAGATTAACTCATTGCATCTGTCAATAAAATTAATATAAAATCATAGGATATATGCATTAGACCCATTGTTTGTAGTACTGTACAGAGGGAGATGAACAGAGACTGCTTCCAATCCACTATTAAATTAATTAAATATTATTAAATATATATATATTAGAAGAGACACACTGGAATATTTACTGGCCCAGAGTGCCTGGTCTTTGTATTAATTAGCATTTGAAACAGTGGCAAATATCACTTCGATTTTACAACTAAAAAAATTCCCTAAAAAACTTCATATATAACTTGGTGGAGATAATGGAAAGGAGTAAAGCAGCAGATCAATTATTCAGAATATTATTGTTGTTAAGTGAATAATCTTCCAACCAGGAGTGGCCGATACATTTAAAGAGTTTGGTGTTTGGTGCTTGGTGGGAGAATTAACTAAACCTAAACTTCTCAGTTGCATAGAACTAACAACCACCTTAGCATGTCGGTTCTTATCTGCCACAAAGTCTGTGCTCTGTGTTTTCAGGTATTCACTTGAATATGGCATCTTGACTCATAAAAAAATAATTCTGGCGATTTACTAATTATACATTTAAACAGCTGATCAATACATTTTTAGAAGCACTGGTGATTTTAGTATCTGATGATATCACAAAGGCTTACTTTAAATATTTTAATAACGGCTGAATATATGTTATGTTGTGTTCTAAATTAAGTCTAAAAGTGCATAGATAAAACACATGTAACATGAGTTTTTTCAAATAATATGTTGCTTGCTCATTAGTGCACTGGGAAACAAAATTGGTCATACCATTTAAACAGAGTTGGATCTAACGCCAGTGCAGGCAGTGCGCTGCAGCTCCACTGGGTGAGCCCCAGTGCCTTAAACATTTTTGGAAAATGTATTTTTTTCTGTCATGTAGTGGACCCTCCTACCACAGGGTCCCACCAGTGTTCCAGCACCCCCGGCGCACCAGCACCTCCGGCCCCCTTGGCACACCAGCACCAGCCCTTATTCTACCTGTGCTTCTTTTTTTTGAGGGACAGGATATCTTGCAATGCCATTGAGGAGTCTCTACCATCGGTGGTATACGCACTGGTAGAGGTCAGAGTAAATAAATTGGGGTCGTCAATTTTTTCTCATTTTAAAGAGTAATTTATTTACTCTGATCTGCACTTCTGCAGACTTGTCCACAGTTGGCTGAACAGAACATTATTTGTGAATCCTGAAAGTTCTTTGTTTCTATGGGAATCCAAAATCAGTATTGCCTCAGACTTGACAAACAGAGGTCCACTCTCGAAAGCTTGTCATAAAAATTATGAATATGCCTGTCCAATAAAAAAGGTATCACTATATACTGCAATACTCTGATTCTTCATCTAGATTACTGGACAATCACATCTAACTCACACTTCATATATATATATATTTGTATATATATATATATATATGTATATATATATATACACTGTATATATATATAAAACATCATCTGCTGTTCAGTCATGTCTGACTCTCTGTGACATTATGGACTGCAGCATGTCAGGCACATCTTGTGTCTGGTTGTGATTATCCATAAGGTTTTCTTGGCAAAGTTACTGGAGTGGGTTGACAATTCCTGTTACAGTGGGCCGCAATTTGTCTGACCTCTCTGCTATGACCTGCCCATCTGGTTGACTCTACATGGTATAGCTTACAGCTGCCTGTTCCAGATATGCCTGCACCTGTGTTGGGAAGTGGCTCTCTCACTTCCGGCCAGAGATCTTAGGGTGTGTGTGTGTGTGTGGGGGGGGGGGGGCCTTAGGAAGGGGTTTCAGGGGTACCCAAAAATCTAAAAAAAAATAATATAAGAAAAATTTGGACTGCACTGGGGTCTACCCAAAGTGAGGGCCCACCATGCTAAGGTCACCTTATTATTTTGAGGCGTGTGAAAAGTGGTAAACTGATCTCTAATTCTCCTCTACTTTGTAATACTTAAAGCAGTGTGAGAGTCAAATTCTGCTGGCAAATGATCATGCACTGTGAGCAATACATAACATTGATATTAATATACCTGTATAATACAAATCCCCAACAAATGTCTATTATGTAATTATATTCACCATTCTCTCCATGATTTGATTAAAATATAAGTGGAGGATTAATAAAATGAAATCTAAATATGTGAATAGTATCACAGCTGGTGTTTACATGCCAGCACATCTCCTCCTTTTGCCAAAGAAATTATTGTTTAACAGAAGGGTCTTCTAAATCCTTTGCAGATTTGTTTTGTACTAGTGAATCTAGTACATTGTATATGGTTGCATTTAAAATATTTTTAGAAAGTACAGCTCTGTATAAAACATCCAAATCCGCAAATAGAAATTATGTTAAAATATATGAATGATGTGAAATATAGATATAAAGCTTAGATTTAAAGCAGCTTTTTGGGGGGATGAAGAGCTACTCTTCCATTACTCATCAAGCCAGATACTCTCTGATATAATCTATGAATACCTGGGATCTCCATCCAGTTTAATATGGCAGCCCTTCCAATAAGACAGAATGGAGACTTTAATTGTGACAAATCAGCGTAAGAAAAATGGTCTGCCCAGTTAACCATTGGTTAATAAATGAGAGGCTGTATTTAATTTTTTTACTTTCTATATCAATTTCTTAAAAAGAGCATTTTATAAAAAAAATGCTTCTATCATACAATTTTTTTTTAAAGTCGGTGTATTTATTTAGTAAATTGTTTGAAAATTATTAATTTTCTGAATTCTTCATGACAATATGTACATATTTGACAATTGTACCGTGATTGTAACAAGTAAAATGATCGAGGTCTGGGTGAAATACAGTTGCCCCCTCTTAGATCGCTGACATTTTTGACATTGCATATGTGTTACCATAGTGCAATGTAAACCATTAACCTTACATGGAAATGGCACCAACAATCGTTTTTTTCCACTACATAATTATGATCAATTACTTATTCCAATGGCCTTAATGACCCTTATTAGATCCTGTTAGCAGTTAGTTGCTTTATATTCAAAACCAATATGATTCCAACCTAAACCACAATTGTAACAGTATATATATGATAATGAATTCACATAATTTTTCATCTAGAAACCTATTAGCAACATTGTTTTTTACGAATACTAACATATAAAGCATGATCGTGAAAATATCAACGTAATAAACATGTTTAGATGAACAAACCTTGATGTTTGTGTCTAGTTAGTGTGGTTTGGCTTCGTACTGGCAGACTTATATTTGGGGACAATGGTTTGCTCTAAAATACAAACTTATTGTGATAGCTAACTAACTGGAAGAAAATGTTATTTGCTGGTGGGCTTGAAGGAACTGTCCCTTGGTGCAGATGAGAGCACTGTCATAATAATGAGAACACTGGTATTTGCTGATGCCACATTCCCATTGTGTAAATAGAAACATAATATCTACATTAACAGTCTTCAGGTAAACTAGGTAGTATAATCCTATATAGAAGTAATAAATGGCTAAAACAAGTTAACAAACTTGTTATATGTTAGAATTCCGAGAGACGCAGTTATTACACTGTATTCTGGGAACCATGGCAAGGGCATGCAAATGTGCCCACAAAGGCTTAGCTCTTGCAATCCATTACCATTAAAACATGGCTTTCCTTAAGCATATTCCTTCTGTATCAAACAGTTCTAGCAAAGCCAGGGTTATATTATACACAAGCCAGGAATCCCACCCATGTACAGCTGTTTCAATGTTACTGCCTATCATCAGTGTTGGGTCAGTTCCTTAGCTTGTGTAGTGATATATTGAGGTGGTAGTTTACCACAACAATCATTTAATATATGGTGGGCAAAAGAGCGATAGAAGCCCTCCACCATATAGTAGTACAATAAATAAATAGTACATCTGTGTTCACATTTGAACATCTAAAGCAAGTTAAGAAACTTTTTTCATGCCCAGAATTCTGTGAAATACATTCTGGGAACCTTGGCTGGGTAATATGCATATGTGCCCTGCTCTTACACTCCATAATTATGTATATATCTATATCTATATATATATATATATATATATATATATATATATATATATATATATATATATATATATCCTGCACTATCATGCAATAGTGCTGCCCCTGTGCACCATGGGTCAGCCACCCTTATTCTAATATGTCCCTGCCTCTGAAAAATAATAATGTATGAAACAAACATAAATGTGATAAGGAAATCATAAATGTGATTCAGTACTGCTTGTACTGATTAGTATTTCTAGTTCTGTCAAATAATGAATTTTCCTAGTGGGCAGATTATTATTGATAGTTTCCAAATGCAAACGTTGACTACAAAATAACTAAGATAATATTTAGTGCCTTCCTAATCTGATACCTTCATTCATTACAGTCTCATGTTTAAATTCTCACATTTAAATTCCTTTAGCCAGAATATTAAATATTTTTCAAATATTTTGAGCACCTGAAACTTGACATAGCATAGTTATTCAGCAGGTCAAAGTCCGTCTCTGTAGTTATCCTGTCCATGATGACTACTCCATGTGTCATTTATTAAAAATGTGCTGCTACAGCTTGACACTGACAGTACCTTTTGCAACTACTTTTACAATTTTATTTTACACCTTAGGTACAGTTTTAGTGAAAATAGGCATAGCTGGATTTCCATCTTGGTTCATGCATTATATGATGCTGAATGCACAAATTTAAAAGACATTAGTTATAGTGTCAATCTTTTCTCTAGATTTGCATTAAACGAAAAGGCACTTGTATGTGATTTGTGAAATATTCCTTTTCTCAAAAGATTCAGAGATGGAATGCTGTTAAAGGCATTTGCTAATGGATGTTAGATAATCACTTGCTTACATTGCATGTGAAATTGTTGCCACATTTACGTCAGATCTTTTTTCAAGGAACCCCTTATTGGTTTTCCATTAAAACCTACAATGTTCAATTATGTTGTGCTTTTAGAGTTTCACACATATTCCAAAAGTGATGTCAGGATAAATCTACCCCAGTAACCTTTTTGGGAATGATTTTCCGACACCTGCTGTTGCAACTGAATCACACCTTTCATGTTGAGATGAAAGAATAAATCAATATCATATAGAACTCAATGATTGTTTTAAGAGATTTCTATTTTTCTATAAACCTTTGCCAGGTCATGAAGCCATGTGACATAAGAATCAACAGTCCATACTGTCCCTATCTTAACACATTAGATGGTGGTCACCGAAGCAAACAGTTCATGCATCTCAATTGTACTCAATTGGTGAATTTACTAAGCAGTTTCTCACTTGAGATGAAGGTAGAAGAGCTGAGATAACATGAGAATGGCTGTTTTCCCAGTAGGATATAGTACATAGTAAATCAGGAGACAATCTGTGATGCCCTTGAGATGCTTTCCAACCTTTTTCAGTGATTGATTTAAATGTTAATCAAATTTGTGACCACCACCAAATATGTACTGTATAGCAAATATGAATATTGCAATTACTATATAAATTATAATAGTAGTATCAATGACGGGGTGATCATACCTTACAGTTATCCTTAATAAATCCATCCAACTTATTGCAAATATATAAAGGTAAAGGTTAAGTGACCACTGAAGTGTCATATTTACAATATGCTCTTTTGAAGAAGTAAAAGTAATTACCGGTAAATGTGTTTAAACAAATACAGCCTATCATTTCTTAACAATTATACGCAGTGGGAGTAACCGTTTTATTTCTGATTAGGTGTGAGTGTGCAGACAAGCTTCGGGTGCTTCAGTACCAATCTTAAGTACCAGTGCTTCTTATAGAACTAATGGAAGTTTAATTAGTTTACAAGGCCCCTCCTTGTTGTGAAGCAGCTCAAACAAGGCAATGACTGCCCACACTAAAGGATAATGTAAAAATATAATTAATATATTAAAAGCTGTATTTATTTTTTGTTTCTAAAAGCATTGCCCATTATTATGTCTAGTCATTCATAAGAGCATCTTGTAAATATGGATCTACAGTGGTTATTTAATGCATAATCATCAGTTGTACATTGTATTTAGAGTATTTAAAAAATGCTTGACACTTTTCAAAAAACGCCCTTTTACCCTAATATAAGGTACATAGCCATTAATATATAGCAAGTGATGTTAATCAAGTCTGTATATTAACTATTCTATTTTGTAGGTTTCCCGTGTAAGGATATTTGTATTGTATTGAACATCATCAGCCTTATTAAATTGCGATTCGGTAAATTTAAAAGGGCTCTATATAAGCACATAGCATATTTTAATTACAGAAGTTTTTAGTTAGTGAAGACCTTGCTTTTGGATAAAAGTTCACTAACTAAAAACTTCTGTAAAAAAATATGCTATGTGCTTATATAGAGCCCTTTTAAAAAAACTGAATCGCAATTTAATAAGGCTGTTAATATGTTAAATAGGAAAACCATAATTTACTATTATTATATTCTTTTCACTCCTTATTAACCTTGGAATTAGATGTTACTGGAGTCATTCTTTTTTTATATTAATACAGAAAAAGGCAAGTTCTCATTTAAATTGGTTTATGCTCCATTTCTCACAGCAGCAAATGGGCAATGCATATTTAAACTAGAGTATTATCACGGACTTAATATAATTGTGAACATTTATTATACTTTGTCATTGCAAGTCAATGCATTATTATTCTGACTCTCACACTGAATCTTTATAGTTTCAGATATGGCCTCTTCTAGTGCAAATCTGACACTTCGTTACAGATCCTGTTATTGTTTCAGAACTGAGGCGTATATAAGGTCAGTAGTTCAATATTGTAATTCTAATAGTATCACTCCCTCTGAGACTCTTCTTTTATCGGGATACAATTGCCTGGAAGAGAAGTATTCTCTCATTCTTCCAAGCCAAAGGATGTATTCCTGTCACATCGCCATTCTTTCAAACACATAATTGGTGCCAAATTAACCCGCCATTCAAAATCCTGCAAACTCTATATGAAATAAACAATGATAATTAAAGCGTGGAGTCATAACATTAAACAAATATTTTAACTAATTACAAAAATGTGAAATGCATCACATTTCTTGCTATTTGGATCTAACTCAAAATTAATTTTATGAAGCAGCCTATAGGAGATGTGAGAATTGTTTTGTGGCTGTGAAAATTATATTATTTTTAATTGTGTTCTCTATTGAATTTATGTGTTTTAGTTTATATATATATTCGTTAAATCTCTTATAAGTATATTAATCAAAATTGTAGCTCTAAAGATATTTTTGTTTATGATGAAAAATTAGCATTAACTGTAATTATATTCAATTAGCATACCCGGCAAACATTACAATACTTTGAAGTCCAGATGTTTGTTAAAAAAAAAGTGTGTCTTTGCATTAAATTGCACCACTTTCAGTGTCTAGGTCTATTTTATACATGCCCTTTTAACTATTTCTTTTTTCTGCTTATTGCTTTGGTAATGCCCAATCAGTTAAAAAAAGTAATGTGTCTTTGGTAGTATATGAAATGTAATGTGTCAAGTCCCTGTATATACAAAGGGTACATGACACAAATTATTTCATCTTTGTTGAAATTATGGAGCTGTAATCTCTTCCCGAAATGTGTAGACTTGACCTGAGAAGGTGCTAGGAAAAAGTAAGCATTGACCCCGCTGAATCACCATGGACATTATTACCTGGACGCTGAGAGTAGCAGTAAATGCAACAAGAAAGAGTGTAAAGTCCATTAGGCTGCTGTAACTGGCGTAACGGTGTTCTGCTCTATAGGATGCCATGTCTTCTTTGCTGTTTTACCCCATGTGTACCTGTTTAGCATGTGCTGACAACTTCCTCTTTGAAGGCTATCTATATAGTACTAAGTTAGGCATGTGGAGGTGGGTCTTTTGTGCTGTTTTAAAATATCTGTGTAAGGAGAATAAAGTCTCAGTCAGTCTCTACAATAATCAATGGTGTGCTTCTTGAATGTTGGACTATCCTACATAAAGGATTTAGGGAAAATACTTTATTTTTTTTCTAATAAACTAGTATTCTGTGATTTCTTGAATTCCTGTGAAATGGTCCTGAGTCTGGCTGGGCACTGAGATTAAAAACAAAATCTCACAATCCAGAGGTGTCCTGTAAGCTTAAAGCAGGAGGGTTTTGGGTAAATGGGATCCCCTCATCTCTGGGTCATGACAATTGGTGGCAGATGGTGGCATCTCAGTGCAGTAACCATCTTGGTGCAGCAGGATGACTACCAACAGGGACATGGTGGAGGAGCTAAGGCCAGAGAATGAGCACTACAGAGTGTAGGACGAACTGGAGGAAGGTGATACTGTTGTGGAAGTCATCCCAGCCCCAGTCCCTGGCCCCAGGTTTTCTGCAGCTGAGGAGGTCTAATTGTCCAGGAGGCTCTAGTGGTGGAGGGCTGTAATGCCTCCAGATCTAACTAGTGACTCTCCAGACACACAGATTATTCAGGAGGTCCAGTTGGGGTCGAGGTGGGTACATAACTGCTCTTCCCCAGTTCATGTGAATGTGGAACTTGTATCCCTTTAGATTTTAAGTTTGCAAGTTTTAAGTCTTATAATGGGATTTAAAAAAACACACACCATGGGCCATATTCTTCTAAAGCACTCAACTCGATCACAGACAGCCGAATGTCTGTGAGTGTGTTGTGGGCTCCCGCCTGTCTCTGATTGCGATGCTATTCAATTGCTCAAACCAGAAGGTACTGTCCCAAGGCCGAAACCATAAAGCATGCACTGGGTCGTAGCAGTTCAGGGCAGGGACATGATCAATTCAGCAAGCACGTAACCGTCCATTTCAAATCAGCCAATAGAAAATGACATTGTCATTATTACGGCAGTAAAACATGGAGGTTACATGTCAATCAATTAGGTTTGGGGGTCCCATGTGCAATCAGACTCGCAAATCCCAAAAACAAAGAATTATGAAAATGAATGCCAATACTGTTCTAGTCCATATGGGTGGCGATTTAGCCCCGAAATTAAACATAAAAAAAATCTAACATTGTGCCGATTTGCGGGCTTGAGTGCTTATTTATTTGCATTTACAGTGCTACGAATAGGTTTTTATCCTCCTTGCGGGTTCTCTCTAGCACTCGTAAGATTTTCTCCTTCATTTACGGGTGTGAAAACACTTGCGGGCTTGGGGAAATTGAGCAATTGAATAACAATTTGGAAATTTAGCCTTGCGAAAGTGAAAGATTAAATGCTTCTGGAGGCTGTAAGTTAAGAGTTTAAACATCACCATTTTTTCAAGGCTGTAACTCAGAAGACGATTGGAGCAAAAAGACTCCAATTGAATAGCAAATTAGCTTGCGACCTCACTTACGGGCTACCAGATCTCCCGAAATCTCAATTAAAAGGCCCCATGTATGTAAGATTTTAAGCTCAAAGATAAGTCCCTTTACTTTCTGAAATGTGATTAATATTGTTTTTATTTTTTCTTTGTATTTAACCCTTGTACAGTGCTATGGGATATGTTGTCACTTTACAAAATAATGTTATAATAATAATAATAATAATAATAATAATAATAATGATAGAGTGGGTGGGTGTGGGATGATGGCCCACCATAGCCAATACAAGTTGTTATGGGATAGGGTGGGCCTAAAATGACATCATTTATTAGGGGCTCATAGTCACCCACTAGTGCTTTATGGTGGGGGGAAGAGGGACCCCAAACTTGATTTTTATTTAGTAGTTGTCAGAGAGAATAGGCACTTTTATTTTATTGAATCCTAATTCCTTTTCTGGCACGATAATGTAGTAATAGTTACGTTATGTGTAAGTCTGCGAGTTTCTATCCTAAGTACTTTGGGAATTCACTATGGACATTGGATTCCTAGCTCAAAGACAGGACCTCCTTCCTTTGCTAAATGTTAATCTGTATTTATCTATTTCTGAACTTAATTTATGTACAGCGCTACGGAATATGTTGGCGCGTTATAAATAAACTATAATAATAATAATGTGCACTTGCTAAGACTTTTCAAGTGTTAGTGTATGCTTCAGAATGTAATAGCTACATTATATTTTATGTTTGCTTTTCACAGATAAAATTGTAGCAGTGACAATGTAAATGAGGCATAAGAGCATAACATATCAGGAAAATGTTAAGCCTATTTTAATAACTGTCAAAGTCTCCGCTGGAACCTAGGTATTCATTAATAAAACAGCTCACCCAGCTATAACACATGCTTCGCGGAAGATTGCCATTGTGTGTTCAAAGAGTCATGTTCACACCTATCTGCAGATGATGCTAGTTCATTCTGTAATGAGAGACTAGTTATTCCCAATGTGTTTGGCTCTGCCAAGAACCTGATATTCTAGAAGGTGGGATTGGCAAATTGCTTTCAACTGTTTGTAGCTGAGAACTCACTGACATGGCCTACGTCCTCTGCACACCATTTTGATAAATCACAATAGTACTCCATCTCTCCTGCATTTATCTACTGATTTACTTCCATCGGCTTTAATTTTTCTTGAGCTGTACCACTGGAATGTCTTGCCTTTCTCTATCAATTTGTTTTTTTTCCATAGCTTTAAACAGTTCTTACACTTAATTTACAAGACTTCTGCTGCCCTCTGGCTCGGGATGCACAAATTCTCTCATCCCACGTTCCCACTTTTCTGCTATCGTTTTAAAGCTGTACAAAATAGACAACTCAACTAAATGGCATCAACATGTTATTTTGGTGTTATGTCATAAATATTTACATATATTTAATATAATCATTATAAAATAGTATACACCTTGTATTTTGCCTTTTGGAAGATATTTGTTTGAGCTTCATGTCTAAACGTTATTAATAATACTAATACAAAAAAAAACATTTTGGCTAGAGATCCAGTATATCCTTTAATATGAAAATGGCTGAATGTATAATTTAAATGTGCAAAATCAAACCATATACAGAAAATATGCCATCTTCCTAGTTAGTATTTAAAGATGTAATATTTGTGATAATGTATGTTACTTAGAATTCCATTGGAGGAAACATTTAAGCCTGAAGATTAGTTTGGGCCAATTACTTTGTACCAATATTTTCATAAATTTAGTAGACTTTGTATTACTGCAGGTGGCATAGATATATTTATCTCTCATCAATGTGAACACTTGCTGTTAAATTATAGAGCTATATCATACAACTTGCCCTGAGTGAAGTTATTTTTAAATTTAATTTGTGAAAATAAATGCTATTTTTAATGAATTCATGGAAGAATTTTGCTTATTATGGTAATAAATGATCTCCCAAACATGACTTAATCATGATGATGGCTTTGTTTGTGAGTTTCCTTTACAGTCAAACATGATATAATAAACTTGACGGCTTTGCATTACTATTCACCCTCTACCTTTTGGCTATGCAATTTTCCTTAAAGGAAATCATTACAATTTAAATGAAACTGGGAAACTCTAGGACATGCACACCGTGTACTTAGTAAAAATAGCAATTTCCCAAAGTCACATCTTTGAAGTAATATCCATAAATGAGTTTAGACCAGTAATACATGGCTCTACAACCTATTTTGCTTTCTAATTCTACAAAGGCAATACAAATAAAGAAATCTTAGCTTTACTGAATCGAATCTTTCTATAGCTAAACAACTCTATCCATATATTATCTTTCAACTAAGCCATGACTGTATTAAATGCTAACAAAGTATCAAGTTACTCATAAGAATTGCTTATTTTATTTTGCATATTAATTTAGCAAGCACCTTTTAGTAGCAAGAAAGGGTCAGATAAATCAATTTAAAACTAGTTTAAAAATATGTTAACTGAATAAAGTTAAACATCAGTTAATCACAAGTCAGCATAAAAACGTAGCAAACAATTTCTAAAATGATAACGGGGAGGATAAAAGAAAATAAAGTATGTAGAAACTATTTTAACAGACACAATAAAAAATACACTTACAACATGTACTTTGCTATAATGGCATATAGAAATTACTGGGGAAAAAAATAAAAAATAATTTAATATGTACAGCTTTACTAAAAGCCAATCAGTAAAAAAATTATGGTATTTATTCATAGAATGTCCTCCACAAGACACTATCAGTCCTATTAAACTGGAGCTATGTGTTAACACGTAGCTTGTAAATGTCATCTTAGGGCTATTTGTGTGCTAAGATGCATCTTAACTTTGCTTGCAGCCGACTTTGCGTGGTAACACCTAGGAGGGTCGAGAATAGGCTACGTGGAGAGCAACTTTGTAACTTGCGCACATAAATCCTTTGATCTGCCATGCCCGTAACAGCTATGTTTTCAATTCAGCTATTAAATTGCAACGTGGTCACTCGTGAGCAAGCACGTAACATGCAAATGGAGCCCAAAGGCCAACGTGTGCTCCAGAGCACCCACATAGGCTCTTAAATCCCTTACGTGCTTCATGTTGGACTTACGAGGCTGGAATTTAATATGGCCCTAAATATGTAATGGACTTGTCCTTTCAATAAAAATATTAATGGTAAAAGTTGTTCATGAAAACAAAAAAAGCTAAAAAAATCAAGAGTTTTCTCCTATCCAACAAGTTTCAGTTAAAATGTAACGTAAACTTCTTGAGGATATAGTGACCTTATGACTTATCTATACATATATAACTTACAAAGGATTGCTTGTAAAGGTCACTTTTCTTCTTCTAGATCTCTCTGCTACCTTTGACACTGTCGACCATCCACTTCTACTCCATATCCTCTTCTCCCTCAGTATTTGAGATACTGCTCTCTTGTGGTTCTCATCATACATATAAAATCGATCATTCAGTATCTCCTTCTCTGACACCTCTTTGTCTCCTCACTCCCTGTCTGTTGGAGTACCCCAAGGATCAGTCCTAGGCCCCCTCCTCTTCTCCATCTACACATCCTCACTTGGTACATTAATAAGCTCTTTTGGGCTTCATTATCATCTCTATGCAGATGACACCCAAATCTACCTCTCCACACCAGATTTATCCCCCTCTCTTCTAACACACGTCTCCAACTGCCTCTCTAGTATATCCTCTTGGATGTCCACCCACCATCTCAAACTCAACATGTCTAAAGCTGAACTCCTAATCTTCCCTCCCTCTCCCACATCGTCAATTCCTCACATTTCTCTCACTGTCAACAATGACATCATCACCCCCACCTCCCAAGCCTGTTGTCTTGGAGTTCTACTGCACCCCACTCGGCCTTTCATCCCTCACATACAATCACAAACTAAATCTTCTTTTCTCCATCTAAAAAACATCTCTAGAATTCATCACTATCTTAACACAAGACACAACTAAAATCCTAATATACGCTCTCATCATCTATCGACTAGACTACTGTAACTCGCTTTTTGTTGGCCTACCCACCACCCGACTATCTCCACTTCAATCCACCTCAAGAATAAAATTTAAAATCATGATCCTAACTTACAAAGCCCTCAACAATAACACTCCCTCATACATCTCTGCTCTCATCTCCAAATACTCCCCCACCCGCCCTCTTCGTTCTGCTAATGACCTTCTTCTTTCTACAACTCTTGTCACCTCCTCTCACTCCCACCTCCAGGACTTTTCTTGTGCTGCCCCAAGTCTTTGGAACTCCTTGCCTTGCTCCACCAGATTATCCTCTTGCCTCAAAACATTTAAAACCTCACTTAAAACGCATCTCTTCAAAGAATAGTATCACCTTCCACCCTAACATGCTTATTACCTCTCTCACCCTCTTTTACCACTCACTACACCTTAGATTGTAAGTCTGTGAGCTTCTATCTTAAGTACTTTGGGAATGCACCATGGACATTGGATTCATAGCTCAAAGACAGGGCCCTCCTTGCATTGCGCTTTGTTAATTTGTATTTATATTTGTCTGAACTTATGTACAAAGCTATGGAATATGTCGGCACGTTATAAATGAACTATAATAATAATAATTATTATTATTATCTTTATTTATATTGCGCCAACATATTCCGTAGCGCTGTACAGGGGTTTAGTACATGGCAAAAAACAAACTTAACACCTTATAAAGATTGGAGGGCCCTGTTTTTGAGCATATAATCAAATGTACATAGTGCTTGTTTCCAAGACACGGATACACAATTGAAAACTCGCAAACTTACAATCAAATGGCAATGTGAATGCAATTTGTTTAGTCAATTGGAGGGGTCTCTGTGTTGTACTGTAGATTGTGGGCGGGAGTGTCATTAAGCTGTGGAGTGTGCAGTTGTAATTATAAAGGCTGAAGGTGATATGATTTTTTAAATAGGTGTGTTTTTAGTAATTATTTTTAAGGTTTTGAGGCAGGAAGATAATCTAATGAAGCGAGGCAAGGAGTTCCAAATAGTAGGGGCAGCACAAGAAAAGTCTTGAAGACGGGAGTGAGAGGAGGTGATGAGAGAGGAGGAAAGAAGAAGTTCATTAGCAGACGAAGGGGGCGGTTGGCAGAGTATTTTGAAACAAGAGCAGAGATATAAGGGGGTGCACTGTTGTTGAGGGCTTTATGTGTTAGGGTCATGATTTTAAATGTGATTCGGGAAGCTATGGGAAGCCAGTGGAGTGATTGACAGAGAGGAGCTGCAGACACTGATCGTTTGGTATTGAAGATGAGTCTAGCGGAGGCGTTCATTATGGATTGGAGGGGAGACAGACGAGGGATAGGTAGGCCAGCAAGAAGGGAATTGCAGTAGTCGAGTCGAGATATGATGAGAGAGTGTATTAGAATTTTAGCTGTGTCTTGTGTAAGATAATGACAAATATTGGAGATGTTTTTTAGGTGAAACTGACAAGATTTTGTTATCGATTGGATGTGAGGAACAAAAGAGAGGGCGGGATCCAGTAGAACCCCAAGACAACGGGCCTTGGAGATGGGAGTGATGATGGTGTTGTCAACAGTGAGAGATATTTGAGGAGTGGAAGCTGTAGTAGAGGGTGGAAAGATTAGGAGTTCAGTCTTAGACATGTTGAGTTTGAGTTGACGGGTAGACATCCAGTAGGATATGCTAGAGAGGCAGTTGGAAACATGAGCTAGAAGAGAGGTGGATAGATTGGGTGCAGAGAGGTAGATTTGAGTATTATCTGCATAGAGATGATACTGAAATCCAAAGGATTTTATGAGGGTGCCAAGGGAGAAGGTGTAGATTGAGAAGGGGAGGGGACCTAGGACAGAACCTTGGGGAACGCCAACAGACAGAGGGAGAGGTGAAGAAGAGGTGCCAGAGAAGGAGACGCTAAATGTACGATCTTTTAGATAGGATGTGAACCATGAAAGAGCTGTGCCCTGGATGCCAAATGAGCGGAGAGTTTGGATTAGAAGAGGGTGGTCAACTGTGTCGAAGGCAGCAGAGAGATCCAGGAGAATTAGAATGGAGAAGTGACCCTTTGATTTGGCAGTTGGCAAGTCATTGGTGACTTTTGTGAGGGCTGTTTCTGTTAAGTGTTGGGCATGGAAACCAGATTGGAATGGGTCAAGAAGGGAATTGGAAGAAATAAATTAAGTGAGGCGATTGTAAATAAGCAGTTTAGAAGCCAGGGGAAGTAGTGAGATAGGGCGGTAGTTGGAGGCAGAAGCTGGGTCAGATGAGGGCTTCTTGGGAATGGGTGTAATTATGGCATGTTTTAAGGAGGATGGAAACCTGCCAGTGTTTAGGGAGAGGTTGAATAGATGTGTGAGAGCTGGGATAAGTGCGGTGGATGGAGGAGGGATTAGCTGTGAAGGAATAGGACATGTTGTAAGGTGAGAGGTTAATAATAACGTAGATACTTCATCCTCGGTTACAGGGTCAAAGGAATCCCTAGTGGAGGAGGGATTGGGGAAGGGTAAGGGTTGGGTGTTGTCGTCTTGTGGAAAGGATGGTGGGATAGGGCCAAGCTGGGAGGAGAGCTCATTTCGGATAGTTTCAATTTTAGTTTTAAAGTGGCTGGCAAAGTCATCAGCAGTTAGACAGGAAGGGGCAGGAGGTGGGGGTGGGCACAAGCTTTAAAGATTGATACAATGTATTAGCTGCTTGTGATTGGCCAAAAATAATAATGAATTGTTTGCTAATTTTAGTAGGGATTTCCAGGTTGAGTTTGTTAATGTTTATTTTGGTATTTGATCATGGAAAAAAAGTTTTCATACACTACTGAACTCATAATCCAGGAATTTTAGCCTTTAAATGACTCTCTGAAAGCAGAAAATAAAATTGATTTGAATGGTACTGCACCCAGAAAAGTGTATTTTGCAAGAATGTTTTTACTCTGTGTTTTAAAATAGTTTCTACATATTTCACCATATGTTTTCTCTTGTGTGCTATCATTTATCACCCCTTTTTAGACTATTTTTTTTAAGGAGGTTTGACCATGTTTCTGTGATAGCAGTGCACAGTATCATCATGTTAGGATATTTGGACACATTATTCTATATGGGTGAAAACATATATAACAACCAATATGTCAGGAAATGGTCCATGAATAATAAATGTGGACCTTTCTGGGTTGAGGTTGTATAGAATTTGATAAACAAAAAATAGTAAACAGAATTGGCAAAGCTTGGTGTGTATACCTTTAAATCAAAAATACCATGCTTTTATCAGTCTATATGCTGACACGAACAGCAAAATCACAGCCAGGCACTGAAAGCAGACTGCTAGAAGACAGACAGTTTTCGGAGCAATGCACATGTCCTTAAGAACAGACTGGCAATGCAGCAGATGACTATGTAGAGGTCCTAAAGAGCGGACTGGGAATTGAAGACAGGAACCAGCACACACAGGAAGTTGGCAGCAGTTTAGTACACAGCAGCTGCAGCATTGAAGCAAGCAGACCTAAGACTTGCAGTAGAAAAGAACAACAGAGTCTTACAACTGGAACTTTTGCTGTGAACTCAGCCAGATTCTGTCAGTAACTAGGGTTGGTGTTAAGACACACAGGAGAAGACCCATCTTAAGACTTAAGACCTACCCAAACAGATACTCCTGATCCAATATTGCTGCAATCATTGTTGGTGGATAAGTATTATCATCATTTTTATATTTTCTGTATACAGTGCTCTACTGTTGATATTTTTCTTGTCTATTTTTAAAAAAGTAACATGAACAACATAAAGTCAATATTTTGCTTGAAACATCCTGGTGACAAAGGTCAACATTTTTCCATATTATCTCTATCTCCTGCACTATACCAAATCCTGTTGATGCCTTTAACAGATCATCTATGGTATCACTTTGAAATGAAGGTGCTTATGCTACCACATAGATGGAAAATATCAATAAATATGTTGCATATCATAATAGTTTACTTGCACTACTTATCCTTGCCTATTGTTCCATCTTCAAATGTGGGGAAATGGCTTTACTCTCAAAGCTATTACCTAAAAATCAATTTATGTGCACAAAACCTGTACCAGATAATTTGTTTTTATACACTGTTAACAGAAGCCTTATATACCATGGAAAACAGTACATTTGTGATATCTAGGTAGGTGCTTTACAGTTCTCAAGACCGATACTTGTCCAGGATATATGAATTGTGTCTTCTTGCAGTACAATGTTACACACAATAACATACAAGGATTCGGCGCAAGTATCATCAGACATAACACACAAATGTAAAAGAGTATTTAAATGTCCAGCAAACTAAATCCACAATGCAGACAATAATAAGGACACACTATAATTAAAGTACATATCACATATTATAATATCATATCAAATAATTATCAAACTGCGATTCGTCATCACGCTTTACGACAAATCACAGTTTGCCAACTGATCGATTGAGCCCAAACCAGAGTGTTGTCCTGTTTAGCAATATTACAGTTCAATATTGAGCTCAGTAAATCCAGCAAATGACGTATGTGAAATCATTAATAGCAAATGGATGTGTATTTAAGTGGCATATTGCATGTTGTAATGGATGGCACATGTCATGGACCCCTTTCCAGGGCCTGGAATCTGGCGCAGTGATCTACCATAGAGAACTAGTTCCCCATTGGAAAGTAATTAGGGGAATTATATTGCTCCTGCTTCATCCCGTATACTGTATGGAATTCCCCATGTAATATTACTGTGTTCTGTGTCATGTTTAAAATAATTAATGTGTGAGTATAGTTACTGCCATAGTTTTCTTGATTACAATGAATAAGCTAATATTGATAATCTGATGCAATTCCCAGATGTTCCCTACCCCTATAAGTTCCTCAGGCATGATCAAACAACTATAATTCCAAAATATGTATGTAATCCTCTTTAAGGCAAAGAGTACTCCCCTTATCGCACAATAAATGTTAAACAACTGAGAAGGAAGTGATTAAATTTATCAGCAGAAAAAAAAACAGACTTCCAATAGAACCGGTCAGCCTTACTGTGTATCACCAGTATATATATAATAAATACCACAATTCTTATTCATCCAAAAATTATTTTAAATTGGTACACCATGTATAAAAATTAAAACCAGTAGTTTAAACTAACATAGCTGCTCCCATTATCAGCGTTTACCAAGGTGTATCACCTCTCAAAACAGAGCATAATTAAGTCACTATTCTATGTATATGACACTATGGTATGCTGGATGTCCCACGATTACTATAAGTAATTTTTAGTGCAAAATTGTGAAGAAATACTATCAACCCTAATATAAGTGGCAGTGGTGAAGCCCCCACTTGCTCCCTACAAGTGAAAGAGAATAATGAAACGAATCCTTCACTTCCTGATTCTTCAACCACTTCCAGTTTAGCGTAGTTTCATCACTTCCGGGGCAAATGGGAGCAGCACGGCCGATGCAAGCGTTTTTACCACATAAAAGACATTCCCCTCTTACCCATATCAGGCCCTGGTAGAAGCCCAATGCGAAATGCTTGCATCAGCCGTGCTGCTCCCATTTGCCCCGGAAGTGATGAAACTACGCTGAACTGGAGGTGGTTGAAGAATCCAGGAAGTGAAGTACATGCTGCAATTATGGATACACAAACGGCACTGGACTTATCTTAATAGCCTACAAAGACTGGAGACTCACTTACCTTGAGATACCTAAGTGTACCGACATACTTTGAGCTAAGTATGATTTATATTGACACTTTTTGAATGACATGTATTTATACATAATCGATGCAATATATACTGATGTTGCCCCATGATTTACTGTTATAGTATTTCTGCACAATTTTGCACTAAAAATGTACTTTCAGTAATCGTGGGACATCCAGCATACAATAGTTTCATGTACATTGAATAGTAACTTAATTATGCTCTTTTTTGAAAGCTGACTTTGGTAAACTCTGATAATGGAAACAGCTATGTTAGTTTTAAACAACTGGTTTTAATTGTTATATATGGTGTACCAATAAAGATAATTTTTGGATGAATAAGAATTGTGGTATCACATATATAGTTGTGAGCAGCAGAAAATGTTGCTAACGCTGACATCATAAAGGGGGCGTGGCTATGATGTAAGTGGGGGTGGGCCTAACACCTGATTTTAACAGAAGCGTGGCGGCCATTTGCATTTCAGAGAAAGACAGCAAAGTGAGAGAGGGAGACAGGTACTCCTTGCCAGCAACTGAGGACCCTCGCGAAGCGAGGGCCTCAGTTGCTGGCATGGAGTGCCGTAGGCGCTCCATGCCAGCACCTGAGGACCTCGCAAAGCGAGGGCCGCAGTTGCTGGCATGGAGCACCGAAGGCGCTCCATGCCAGCAACTGCGACCCTCGCAAAGTTCACGTCGCAACCCAAAGAGCACGACACACACATTACGGCCTCGCAACACTCGGACGCAACTCGCGAACATTACAGAGAGAGAAGAAGACAGGTACAGAGAGAGAAGGAGACAGGTACAGAGAGAGAGGGAGACAGGTACAGAGAGAGAGGGAGACAGCTACAGAGAGAGAAGGAGACAGGTACAGAGAGAGAGGGAGACAGGTACAGAGAGAGAGGGAGACAGCTACAGAGAGAGAAGGAGACAGGTACAGAGAGAGAGGGAGACAGGTACAGAGAGAGAGGGAGACAGCTACAGAGAGAGAAGGAGACAGGTACAGAGAGAGAGGGAGACAGGTACAGAGATGGAGACAGGTACAGAGAGGGAGAGAGACAGGTACAGAGAGAGATGGAGACAGGTACAGAGAGAGAGGGAGACAGGTACAGAGAGAGAGGGAGACAGGTACAGAGAGAGAGGGAGTCAGGTACAGAGAGAGAGGGAGACATAAAGAGAATTACAGAGCAAGAGCACACACAGGCAGTGAGGGAGCACAAAGACAGCGCAGAGAGAGTTCACAGATAGAGCGCACAGAGAGTGCAGAGAGATTGACAAAGAGAGTGAGGGGTACAGAGACAGAGATTGCACACAGACAGCAGTGCACATAGGGTGCAGATAGAGAAAGCGTACACGCAGAGAGCATGCCCAGCCGGTACATCTACACATTGTATAGTAATAATAATAATAATAATGCACAAGAGCATGCCCAGCCGGTACATCTACACATTATATAGTAATCACATATATAGTTGTGAGCGTACGAGTTGTTGCTAACGCTGCGGGCTCGCATAGCGAGCCAAGGCCCTCGCAAAGCGAGGGCCGCGGGCTCGCTACGCGAGTCGCGGCCCTTGCGTAGTGAGGGCCTTGGCTCGCGCAGCGAGCCAAGGCCCTCGCAAAGCGAGGGCACTGGGCGAGGGTCTCAGTTGCTGGCATGGAGCACTGAAGGGGCTCCTTGCCAGCAACTGAGGACCCTCGCGAAGCGAGGGCCTCAGTTGCTGGCATGGAGTGCCGTAGGCGCTCCATGCCAGCACCTGAGGACCTCGCAAAGCGAGGGCCGCAGTTGCTGGCATGGAGCACCGAAGGCGCTCCATGCCAGCAACTGCGACCCTCGCAAAGTTCACGTCGCAACCCAAAGAGCACGACACACACATTACGGCCTCGCAACACTCGGACGCAACTCGCGAACATTACAGCGCGAGCCCGCGGCCCTCGCTTTGCGAGGGCACTGGGCGAGGGTCTCAGTTGCTGGCATGGAGCGCCGAAGGCGCTCCTTGCCAGCAACTGAGGACCCTCGCGAAGCGAGGGCCACAGTTGCTGGCATGGAGTGCCGTAGGCGCTCCATGCCAGCAACTGAGACCCTCGCCCAGTGCCCTCGCAAAGCGAGGGCCGCGGGCTCGCTACGCAAGTCGCGGCCCTCGCATAGCGAGGGCCTTGGCTCGCGCAGCGAGCCAAGGCCCTCGCAAAGCGAGGGCACTGGGCGAGGGTCTCAGTTGCTGGCATGGAGCACCGAAGGCGCTCCTTGCCAGCAACTGAGGACCCTCGCGAAGCGAGGGCCTCAGTTGCTGGCATGGAGTGCCGTAGGCGCTCCATGCCAGCACCTGAGGACCTCGCAAAGCGAGGGCCGCAGTTGCTGGCATGGAGCACCGAAGGCGCTCCATGCCAGCAACTGCGACCCTCGCAAAGTTCACGTCGCAACCCAAAGAGCACGACACACACATTACGGCCTCGCAACACTCGGACGCAACTCGCGAACATTACAAAATGTAAAACACAATACATACACACAGCACATACATAAAAACCTTACCTACACCAAGAGGGAGCACCCAGGACCTCAAAAATGCCACTTAGACCTTCATTTTACTCGAAATAAAAGAGTTTAGAGACTAAAAAAAACTGTAAGCGAGAGAAAAAATGGCAGCCGAACAAAACGAAAACGAGGCTACAGCACTCTAAACTCGCAAAACACCACAAGAAACTCGCAAAACGCCACAAACGACCTACAGATATTCATACCACACAGTGCACACATTCAGCATGCTTACACAGCAGCTCCACACCACTAATGCTCCAGCAACATCAAAACAGATTGCCAGCTCTTCAACACAATGCTTCAAAATAGGTAAATTATATTCATTTAGTAATCTATTACATATTTCAGTATTATACACCAAACAGCATTAGCTACCTTACAATTTCATTGCCGTCATTTTTTGACGGGCAATATTCTAGTTTATTATATATATACTGGTGATACACAGAAAGGCCGACCGGTTCTATTGGAAGTCTGTTTCTTTTTCTGCTGATGATCAAAGAAATAGCCATAAAGCTTGAATCTAATTTCATTGCCATCTGAGGTTGTAAATAGATAAAAGGAAAAACTCCCCCTCTAATGACAACCAATATATACTAGATCAATGAGGTCAGAGGGGGGAGGAGGGAATGTGGGTTGTATTTTTGTTCTGGGTTTTTTGTCTATAAAAAAAAATAGTGTGTCTCTCATTTTGCTCCTGGTGGCTGCGATACTGATCCTATCTTTACCCTGCACAAGGAAGTTACTGGGACTCCTGGAGGTGCAGAGATTTCCAAGAACCCAAACGGTCCTTGTTGGTAGTTAACCTATAGTCTATAGCAGGTGGCCCTGGGCTTGTATAGCCCCTACCACTCGGATTGTCACAGCAAATGTAAAATGTTTGCAGTACATATTGCATCTAGTAAGGGTTTTTATTAGGTAATAGAAAAGGGCCATTTTACGTTTGCTGTAAATATATGTATAAGGTATGCCATTTTATATATACATGTACTGTATAGGTATAGTAATCACATATATAGTTGTGAGCGTACGAGTTGTTGCTAACGCTGCGGGCTCGCATAGCGAGCCAAGGCCCTCGCAAAGCGAGGGCCGCGGGCTCGCTACGCGAGTCGCGGCCCTTGCGTAGTGAGGGCCTTGGCTCGCGCAGCGAGCCAAGGCCCTCGCAAAGCGAGGGCACTGGGCGAGGGTCTCAGTTGCTGGCATGGAGCGCCGAAGGGGCTCCTTGCCAGCAACTGAGGACCCTCGCGAAGCGAGGGCCTCAGTTGCTGGCATGGAGTGCCGTAGGCGCTCCATGCCAGCACCTGAGGACCTCGCAAAGCGAGGGCCGCAGTTGCTGGCATGGAGCACCGAAGGCGCTCCATGCCAGCAACTGCGACCCTCGCAAAGTTCACGTCGCAACCCAAAGAGCACGACACACACATTACGGCCTCGCAACACTCGGACGCAACTCGCGAACATTACAGCGCGAGCCCGCGGCCCTCGCTTTGCGAGGGCACTGGGCGAGGGTCTCAGTTGCTGGCATGGAGCGCCGAAGGCGCTCCTTGCCAGCAACCGAGGACCCTCGCGAAGCGAGGGCCACAGTTGCTGGCATGGAGTGCCGTAGGCGCTCCATGCCAGCAACTGAGACCCTCGCCCAGTGCCCTCGCAAAGCGAGGGCCGCGGGCTCGCTACGCAAGTCGCGGCCCTCGCATAGCGAGGGCCTTGGCTCGCGCAGCGAGCCAAGGCCCTCGCAAAGCGAGGGCACTGGGCGAGGGTCTCAGTTGCTGGCATGGAGCACCGAAGGCGCTCCTTGCCAGCAACTGAGGACCCTCGCGAAGCGAGGGCCTCAGTTGCTGGCATGGAGTGCCGTAGGCGCTCCATGCCAGCACCTGAGGACCTCGCAAAGCGAGGGCCGCAGTTGCTGGCATGGAGCACCGAAGGCGCTCCATGCCAGCAACTGCGACCCTCGCAAAGTTCACGTCGCAACCCAAAGAGCACGACACACACATTACGGCCTCGCAACACTCGGACGCAACTCGCGAACATTACAAAATGTAAAACACAATACATACACACAGCACATACATAAAAACCTTACCTACACCAAGAGGGAGCACCCAGGACCTCAAAAATGCCACTTAGACCTTCATTTTACTCGAAATAAAAGAGTTTAGAGACTAAAAAAAACTGTAAGCGAGAGAAAAAATGGCAGCCGAACAAAACGAAAACGAGGCTACAGCACTCTAAACTCGAAGCGAGGGCACTGCCCGAGGGTCTCAGGTGCTGGCATGGAGCGCCGAAGGCGCTCCTTGCCTGCACCTGAGGACCTCGCAAAGCGAGGGCCGCAGTTGCTGGCATGGAGCGCCGAAGGCGCTCCATGCCAGCAACTGCGACCCTCGCAAACTTCACGTCGCAACCCAAACAGTACGACACACACATTACGACACTCGCAAACAACATACGACACACGTTCACACACATTACGGCCTCGCAACACTCGGACGCAACTCGCGAACATTACAAAATGTAAAACACAATACATACACACACCACATACATAAAAAACTTACCTACACCAAGAGGGAGCACCCAGCACCTCAAAAATACAACTTACACCTCGATTTTACTCGAAATAAAACAGTTTAGAGACTAAAAAAAAATCGAAGCGAGAGAAAAAATGGCCGCCGAACAAAACGAAAACGAGGCTACAGCACTCTAAACTCGCAAAACACCACAAGAAACTCGCAAAACACCACAAAACACCTACGGATATTCCGATACAAACGTATACCACACATTACTCGCCATTTTACGCCAATGCGGAAGTACACGACAACGGTTTGGGCTCGCGCACGCACAGTGTTACACTCCACACATTCAGCACGCTTACACAGCAGATCCACACCACTAATGCTGCAGCAACATCAAAACACATTCACAGCTCTTCCACACAATGCTTTAAAATAGGTAAAGTATATTCATTTATTAATGTATTATATATTTCATTATTACACACTAAACAGCATTAGCTACCTTACAATTTCATTGCCGTCATTTTTTGACGGGCAATTCGCTAGTTGATAATAATAATAATGTTAATACTAATTTGATAATAGAATAACAACAATATCATAATAATTTAATTGTGACAGAGTGACCCCAGAGGCCAGTAAAAGCTAACCTTTTTAAGGATTTTCTCCAGGAGGTCTGAAGCAGTTAACTTCTGGAGCAGCTCAATCAGAGACACTTGTTAAGACTTTAAAAGATATACCAAGAAAAATGAGTGTGGCCCCATATTAGGCACTGCTCGGTGAGCAGTAAGTTCACAGGTTGTGTTAGGAGCCTAAAGGGGCAGTTTCTGTGTAAGGCTGTCAATTAGGACTGCAGTCTGTGTGGCTGTATGGACAACAGTATTGAGAAGCTCTTTACCTGCATCTGGAGTGAGGGCCACCTATGAAAGGACTGCTGCTAATCAGTCTAAGAGAAAAGCTGCAAGAATTTTGAGAGGCAGTGAGAGACTCTGACAGTGAGAGACAAGTTGACACAGGCTGGGACTAGAAACTGGGACCTAAAAGTGAAAGGCCAGTAAATGTAACTGTTTGTTTGTTTTTGCTGCATCCTAGGTAACTGGATGGAAGCTCTGGTTAGAAAGGGATCTTAATAAAAGTAAAGTTAGTGCTTCAAAGGAAGGTTGGCCAGTTATTTAATTTTCTTTTCTTTTTGGTTTGTTACTTTGTAAATCTGGCAAATTTATTAAAGTAAAACTTGAAAAGGCATTTAAGCCTCCTGCATAATTGTGTACCGGTTGAAAAGTGTCATAAACACTGCTGCAAATAGAAAATAGCACAATCTATTGCCTGCTTTAATGGATGGCATATTCCAATACATACACCGTACACCCTGGAGTCCTCTCTTCTAAAATACATACACATACATCTAGGAATCTGTATACTAAATAAAGATAATTTTAATGTGCAATTTAACTCTAGTGTGTGCTAATTACTGCTTGCATGGTGGATTTGGGTAACTGTTAATGGATATATACAAACTCTTTAAAATGCAACCCTGTTAAAGATATTTGTATAAAGTGGTACTCTAACATTAAAATAATAGTATCCACTAAACTACCTTTGAATTCAACCTCAAACCACATCCAGTGTGAAATGCCTTGCCAAAATCTAGATACTATATTTCATATTTAATGCTGCACTCTGGTCTATCACTACATTTGCAGACGCCAGATGTCTGACTTTATGTAGGACATCCTTCCAGTCTCCTAGAAACAGCTTGTCTATTTTGACCCTTCATAATCATTATAATTCTGATGGAATGCATGTAACGCATATATTTCTTACATACAATTATCTTCCTGAACATTCCTACACAAAACAATTTACTAGTTCTGCCTAATTAAATCAGTGGATAGGTACAATATGTGTTGTTAAACACACACCATTATTACACACATTAATTCACAATCATATTCACACACTGAACAATTATTTATTTATTAAATATACTGAGGACAGTACATTCTACTCACATTACAGTATTTACACATTAATTAAAATGTCGATATTTAAATTAATAACAATCAAAATAATTATTCAGTGGGTTCATGGTCCTATTGAGTACTTTTTTTGACTGAATCCATGTAGGACACAGGAAATATCAGATAACTGCAATATTTTAATAAGTTTATTTGTGTATTAAGGGTTCTATTACATTTTGAAAATATAAACATCATATCATCATCACTCAGTGCCGAACTACAATATACTGGTGTGTGCTAATTTATATAGATATTTATATCCATCTATTATATCTTAACTTCAAACCGTATTACATTAGAATACATTAACGTCATTGTACATTATTATATATCAACACCAAACCTTACATTAATATTTTAAATGGTATGATTTATTTTAACCCTCTTTTTTCTCAGTTTGTTTTGCCTTTTTATAATCATTTCCAAATCCTAGACCTACAGATTATCATGTTAGTGAAGCTTTTATCATGTAATAAAATATATTTTTAAAGCAGATGCCAACCATTTATTTTAATGAACAGAGGTGATAATATAATAAACTTGTTTTTCTTGATGATTCTAAATAATTTCCCGTTTCCTCTCTTACACAAATTTCCAACTAATGTGAATGGCTTGAATGAAAAAGCAGTTTGTACCGTGCATTTTATATTTCATTTTTTATTTGTATTTTAAGTTGATTGACCTTTGTCGTATAATTAAAATGTTCATTTCTCGGTCAGAGGGTTACAAAAGAAAAACACATTTTAGATTTTTCAATGTTTTTGTAAAGCAAACAGTTTGATTTATATTGTTTCCAAATTTTGTCCAAAGAGGAAAGTGTGTGTTTATGTATATTTCTTGTTAGGTAACAATATTTATCTTGCCTGGTTTCAAAAGCATCAGGGAGGCAAATGTGTACTTACCAATGCATCAATTTCAATATGGGCCATCTGGTGATCTAAAAGAGCCAAGTTATTTTATTGATAGAACATTCATATTTTAATACTAACAGAGGGAAATATAACATTTCTACAAAACAAAATGAAGCACAGCTCTATGGCAAAAGTAAAAAAATAATAACAGATTCTGCTTAGTATATCAATAAATATATATAGAAAATAATGGGCAAAAAATGAGACCCTTGTGGGATATATTTATTCAAGGCTGGGGAAAGGCATTCATAGATAACAATGTATTTTTCAACTATAAATCCTAAGACACATTGTTATCTAGGCAATGTAGACTGGAAACTATAGTGATTTGGTGAGACAGAGTTTGGAGTATACTTCCCTAGTCAGAAGGATAATAAATTAGGCTAATTATAGGGATCCAAATACATTCTTAGACCACCGGAATGGACACCTACGCTAGCTATGGGTATTTAACTCCAATGATAGCCTCCAGTCTTAGTCATTAAATAGCCCTTATCGGCTGCATTAGCAATCTGTTGGGTTTGGAGGTGAATACATTTATAACAATAAATTATCCATTTATAATGCTTCATATAAAGTGCCTATATAGATTAATAGGATACAGTGCATAAGCAAAATAAATGTTTAGCAATTATCAGAGTGGGTTGATTTAATTCAAATTGATATAAATGATTGAGTCAAATGATAATTTAGATCATGGAACAAAAATCTGAATTAAAAAATGCAAATTTAAATTAATTTTACACTAATGCCTCATCCTATTTATTACAGTGCTGAACATCAAATATTCAAAATGTGTAAGTAGAATAGTAGAGTAGTTTACAACATAATTTTTGTATTTAAATAGAAGTCTATATTATGATTGTAGTGCTGTGAGTCTATAAGTGCTAGTTTCTATCCTAAGTACTTTGGGAATTCACCATGGAAATTGGATTCCTAGCTCAAAGACAGGGCCCTCCTTCTTTTGCTAAATGTTAATGTGTATTTATCTTTGTCTGAACTTAACTTATGTACAGCGCTACAGAATATGTCGGCACGTTATAAATAAACTATAATAATAATTGAATATATCGTTTTAATTAAACCAATAGAAGGCAAGACATAGACTAGGGATTTAGGATTTGTCTCATTAGCACCAGTGAGGCAAATAGAATTACTGAATAAACAATTGTCTAACCAGCACACAACAGTTTGTGACCAAAAATATCAAAACAAAAAGTCACCATTGCTCTTAAAACATATATAAGTTATTGGTATAAATTCACTAATGATTGCTGAGATCTCTCCAATGCTAAACAACGTTTCTGTTATAACACTGGAAGTTGTAGTTTTTCTTATTATTTCAGTAAGTTTTCATGATGATGAGATCTGGTTTGGTGCTATTGAAAGCACTGGCACTTTGAATTGTTGCATTTCTATTGTAGCTGCAGTCTGGGAGGTATGAATATGCTACTTTATTACACAGAGACCATCATTTTTTTTTAATAGTTTTATGTTTGTAAAATAAGAAAAATATATTTTGAAAGAGTTTGCCCAACCATACTAAAAGCCCATATAAGCAAATACATGGTTTTCCTGTAACTTCTCTGCAAACAAGTTGCTCATGTTCACCCATGATCGCTTCACATTTGTGACTGTCACTTAATAGATACCTGCTGTGTGACTAGTTGCTGTTTGTAGTGTAACTGCCTGAAGCTCCTTCACCTACTCTTTTATGAAGACATAAACTACACAAACAAGTTAAAAACACAGGCACAGAATTAGCAGTAGGAAATACAACATATATATAATGATACAATACCTGCTTGCATTTTTGTAGCTTGACTGGTGGGTCCACCACTTAATTAAGATTTTTATATACTATGGGCCTCATTCAAATGCGATTTGGCTAATTGAATAGGGCTCTCTATAAGCACATAGCATATTTTTTTACAGAAGTTTTTAGTTAGTGAAGACGTTGCTTTTGGATAGAAGATCACTAACTAAAAACTACTGTAAAAAAAATATGCTATGTGCTTATAGAGAGCCCTATTCAAGTGGCCAAGATATTTTGAATAACTAAACATGATATGTTTTTTAAGAAAAGTAAACAAGTGTGTTCTGTATTTTTTTTTTTTTTTTTTACATTATGCCTATATTCAAGTTTAATTTTTCAAACGAGTACATTTTAAAAGCACTGCTGCAATGGTCCACACAGATTTAGTGAGATGTCTGGCATTGCTATTGCTGGTAGAAGTGACAGTATCTGTTCTCCTAACTTGATGTATTTGGCATTCTACTTACAAATGAACTGAACAGTAAATAGAATAGATATTTAAACACATATTTTTAACTCAAACAGTGCAACACAACAACTTTCATTTAGTTTTAGTATATATATATATATATATATATATATATATATATATATATATATATATGTGAGTACAGTATTGTAAAACATTTAAAGTACAAGTAAAATTATTTGAAATAAAAAGGATGATAGGAGAAGAGATGGAGAAAGCGAAAGAGAGGCAGGGAGGAAGAAGGGAAGCAGAATGGAGGGACCAAATATTTGTGCCCTGTCACTACCATTAGATTGTGAAATATATTTCTAGACATGTATGGTCTAGAGACATACAAGACCAAAACTAAATGTTGTTTCATGGACACATATACAGGCATTCAGAATTTAGTAAGAACGGACAGGTAAGGATGCAGGGCACACAGCAAGACACTGTCTGAATGTGATCAGTCAAGAAGAAATAATTATGTAAAGTACTCACATTCTTCTGAGATCTGATCTCAGCTCCACTGAACAGCATGTGTAAAACTATGTGTAGCTACAGAATTACAAGGCACTTCCCTTCACTTCTTCTTGGGAATGTATTATGGGGAGCAACTGCAGAAGTATGTATATAGTCTAAATAATGTTGACAAAAACCAACAGTACATCTAAAATGTATTAATACAGAGCCCGATTCAAGTTACTGGAGTTCTTAATGGAGTCCATAAGCTACTTTGCTATTCAATTGGTGTCTTTTTGTGGGCTACAAATGGGTTGATAGTTACGGCCGTGAAATCCTAATGGTTGTTAAAACCGGAACTTACAGTCCATCGAAGCTTTTGATCTTTCAGGGCCGCAAGAGTTTTGAGCTCTAAAATCGCAAATCGCTATTCAATTGCTACAATTCCCCAAGCCCGCAATTTTTTTCACACCAGTAAATGGCAAATGTAGGAGAAAATCCTACGAGTACCAGATAGGACTCGCAAGGGGGTTTAATCCCTCTTCGTAGCACTGTAAATGCAAAAGTTGAATCAATACTGCACTGTAAATGGCGGGGAAAGGGATGTAAGCCATTATAAGTTAATTGCACAACAGTCTCAAGCTTGCAAATCGGCAATAAAAAAAAATATGTTTTTATGTTTCATTTCGGGGTTATATCGATCTCGGGAATCAACAAGTTAATACATATCAGACCACCCACATGGACAAGAATGGTATTGACATTCATTTTTATTATATTGTATTTTGCAGTTTTGTATTTCGCATATCAGACCCCCAAACGCTAATTGATTGACATGTAACCGCCATGTTTTACTGACCTAATGATGACGGTCTCATTTTCTACTCGCTATTTCTAAATGGGTAGTTACGGCCTTGCTTAATTGATCATGTTCCCGCCCTGAAATGCTACATACAAGTGCATGGTTTACGCTTTCGGCCCGTAAGTTCCCGGCATGTTCAACTGAATAGCACTGGAATTGTAGCAGAGTTCAAGCCTGCAGCAAGCCCACAGACATAAGGCATGTATACCGTCAGATGCGGGCTTCTAATTAAATCTGTCTCATAGCGTCATGTAGAGTTCCCTGGTGGTGCAGTGGTTAGGATTCGGTGCTTTCATCTCTGCGACCTGGGATTTAATTTCAGTCAGGGAACCAAGAGGTTACACCACCTTGAAGCCAAGCAGGGTTGGGCCCGGTCAGTTCTTGGATGGGAGACCACCCATGAATATCAGCAACTGTATGCTGCTGCCTACTGGAGAAGGAACTGGCAACCAACTCCAGTATCTCTGACATGAATTCCAAGTGGATCAGCATGACCATGGACATAAAGATGTGCCTGAGGTGTTATGGTCCATGAGAGTCAAAAATGACTGAGCAAAAAACATTTTTGAAAAAAATCTAAATATTTTCTACCATACAAGGAACTTCTCCAAGGTAACTCAGTGTCCCATTTTTATCCATTGTGAAAGAATATGTCAAATTGAAAAGATAAGCAACTGCTTGTTTAAACTGGCAAGAAAAGCAAACATATATTGTAAAAGTTATTCTTCAATATAGATACTTTATATTAACAAGCATAAGCTTGTGTGCATTTGTGATGATACACTATATTAATGGCATTTGCATTGTCATTGAATCCCCATTCAATATTAAAACTAATGTAGATGTTTTCATTAGGCTTCGATCCTTAATAAAATGCCTACTGAAAGATTAAAAAAATAAAAATACTGTATTAATAGTATGTCCAAACAAAGACTTCTAAGGTTCCAGCCGAGATGCTTGTATTCACCCCCTATAACGTTATGCATAAGGGCTCTGGTGCAATTATAAATAGCTTGTGCCTAGACAGTACCCTGCTTTGGCTTCTTCATAACTAGTAGATAAGTAGCTAGCAGTCAAGAAAATAATCATTACTTTAAAACACCACGGCTTCAGCCAATAATTAGTACCCACTTTGATCGAGACACAAGCACACACACTTTTGATAATTTCATAGATGGTTGCAGACAAGCAGCTGAAGTGAAGGATTATAAACTAATGTTTGAAATACAATTTAATATTTAATACAGTGTTTTTACTTATTTGAAGGAGTGTTTGTATTAATAATCAATATCTAATTAAAATGTCTAGGTCCTAACAATCAGAATAAATTTAGGGAACATTCTTATAGCTATTCTTTAAAAAAGGTCAGATCTGATCAACCTTTTAAAATGTAAGATATTAAATACTACAAACACTAATTCTTCATAAATGTTCCTGTGGTGGCTCTGTCATGGAAGAATAGTGAAAAACAGAGAAGAGCAGGAAGAAGTCACAAACAAGAATAAAAACAAAAACAAATCAGCTATGAGGTGTACATCTAGATGTCATGAAGACAATAGCCAGCTGCCAACATTCCTTACTCAAACTTCTGAACTTTGTGCTAATCAGACTCAATAATGCACTGTGTCTGAAGAGAAATAAACAGCAGTTAGATTTTTTTGTTATTGTTGCTTTTTTGTCCCTATAATACGGTCATTATCGATACCATTAATTAGTACACTGCTAAAAGTATAAATGTAACTAGCAAAGAAATATTTTAAACTGTCAGCAGGACACCGAAAGCATGATACTGATATTTAGAGGCAAGGCAAAAACTACAGTATATGTTTTTGGTCTCTTTGAGTGAGAGTGAGAGGGACAGTGTGTAAGAGAGTGTGACAGTGAATGAGTGTGTGTGGATGACAATGAGGAGAGCTAGAGTTATAATGTGTGATGCAAAGTGTGAGTGAGCTTGCGACTATGAATGAGTGTGAGCGACTCTGTGTGAGAATCTGTGAGAGAGCAGGCGAAAATACAATGTGAGAGTGAGTGAGAGTGTGTGAGTGAAAATGCAAGAGTGTCCATGTTGGAGTGTGAGAACATGATTGCTTGGATTAGAGTGTTTGTTTGATTGTGGAAGTGTGAGTGGAGGAATGAGCATATGTAAGTGAAAGTGTTTAGGCAAGAGTGCGCAAGAATGCGAGCGTATGGGAGCATAGGTGGATGAATAAGAGTGTGTGTGAGGGAATGTGAGTGAAAGTGTGGCTAGAAAGAGCCTGAATTGCACTGAGTGAAAATCTGTGAACAGGAGGGAGAGTTTATCAGCATAATACGATTAATGAGTGATTTTTTTATTTAGTAAGACATACGTTGGGAGATAATCAAAACAATATGACATGTCATAGTGTTATCTGTCATACTGTCAGATAAAATATCCTTTTTAGTGCTATAAATTTATAATTACACATTTTACTATTACAATTATCATTAATAATATTATAAAAAATGTATGTATTCTTTGCTGCAATACTAAGAGTAAACTGCACAATTTTGAAAAAAAAAAACATTATTTTTCTGGCAAGATTGTTAGTAACCTATCAACAACTTTAAATCTTAAGTCAGATTTGTTTGTAAGTCATATCCTTGAATAATAATAATACTAATAATAACAACATAGCCAAACCATTATATTTAATTTTTCAAGATTCACTCAACACAGGGTCTCTACCAGATGACTGGAGAAAAACTGATGTGGAGTCAACATGGATTTATGAGGGATAGGTCATGTCAAACAAATCTAATTAGTTTCTATGAGGAGGTTAGTAGGAACCTGGATCAAGGCAACTCAGTGGATGTAGTCTTTTTGGATTTTGCAAAGGCTTTTGATACAGTGCCACATGGGAGACTATTGGGCAAACTAAGGGATACAGGAATTGCAGTAAATATCTGCTCATGGATTGAGACCTGGTTAAAAGACATGAAGCAAAGGTTTTTTGTAAATGGAACATACTCCGATTGGACTAATGTGGTAAGTGGGGTTCCTCAGGGTTCAGTATTAGGTCCTCTCTTTTTTAACATATTTATTAATGACTTAGAGGTAGGATTGGAATGTGGGGTCTCCATTTTCGCTGATGACACAAAGTTGTGCAAGGTAATTAAATCAAATAATGATGTGCTTTCCCTCCAAGGAGATTTACATAAAATTGAGTAATGGGCATCTAAATGGCAGATGAGATTTAATACAAATAAATGTAAGGTTATGCATCTGGGAAGGAAAAAACCCATGCAATTTATAATCTTAATGGAGCAAATCTAGGTGTATCAGATATTGAAAGGGATTTGGGAGTGCTTGTGGACAACCACCTAGGTAACAGTGCTCAAAGCCAAGCAGCAGCTGCAAAGGCAAATAAAATATTAGCATGTATTAAGAAGGGTATAGAAGCCAGGGAAGCAAATATAATTCTGCCACTATACAAATCTCTAGTACGCCCTCATTTGGAATATGGAGTACAATTTTGGGCACCACTTCATAAAAAGGACATTTTAGAGCTGGAAAAGGTACAGAAAAGAGCAACAAAACTAATAAGGGGAATGGAGGGGCTAAGTTATGAAGAAAGACTAACCAAATTAAACTTATTTTCTCTAGAAAAAAGGTGTCTAAGAGGAGATATGATTACCTTATATAAATACATCCAGGGTCAGTATAAAGATTTGTCAGGGGAGCTTTTTGTGCCAAGAGGTTTTAAACTGACAAGAGGACATCCCTTGAGGTTAGAAGTAAAAAGATTCCACCTTAAATAAAGAAAAGGGTTCTTCACAGTAAGGGTGGTTAATCTGTGGAATTCTCTACCAGAGGAGGTGGTGACAGCGGATTCGATAGATAACTTTAAAAGGGGACTAGATTTATTTTTAATTAAAAAGGGAATTCAGGGTTATCATGGATAATTAGAGAGGCAGAATTGATCCAAATTTTTTTACATTTCCCTTTGAGACAATTGGCTAAGTCTTGCTTGTGTTTTTTTTTTTTTTTCCTATTTGCCTTCCTCTGGACTAATTAATAATAAAAAAATAAAAAAAAACATTAAATAATTGATTAATAATTAACAACTGTCCTGTGGATTCTATTTAGGAATCCTTGAACAACCAACCAAGGTTGTACAGAAACACCTTTTATGCAGCCTTTATTTTAATTATTATTGCCACATACTAATTTTAAAAAATTCAATCTTTATTTGTACATTTAAAATGTTGTTAAAAATGCAACGATTAAAAAAATCATGTTAAACCCAAGGTGTTTAATCCTTTGGGTTTTTTGACGTCCAGCAAATTATTAGAGTTTTATCAAAGTTTTATTTTTGTTATTATTATATTCTTTGCTTTGATCACAGCTTTTTTATTTAATTACTTTATTATGCTCAAGTCAATAAAAGATTTGGTTTTTAAATTCAATTGTATTTGTGTAATTTTGGTTATGTTTCCTTAGTCAAATCCTTATCAGGTACCCTGGATTTTAATTTACATAAGATTACATTATTTACATAAGATTAAGATAAGGTTTTATAATCCTTTTGTCTGTTGTATAGTTTTGTTTATTCATACAGCACTTCCCTGGAGTATATGTTTTAAGAGCCTTTGCATTTCTTTTGTGTTAATCTTTTATCCTGTTGATTTATGTTAATTCAGAATTCTATTACTTAAAGTGCATTGTAATTCAAGTTGTGTTATTCAAAAATTCTTATCTTAAAGTGCTTGTGCTATTTGACTTAGTGCTTATTTCCTCTTATATTACCCTTTTACCTCGTGACTGTTAGTCTATCACAGTCACTACTTTACCTTATTCATTTATAGTGCTAATGCTGTGCTATTTTTTAAAAATGTATACACTCCTGATTATGCTGTTTCTTAAACTATATATTACCTTAATGCTTCTGTCTATTGTTTTTTAGAAGGAGGTTATGTCCTCCTTTTTCTTCCGTTTTTTTGCTTTAATTATGCTTTTACTCCTTTTTCCTTTTTCTTTCTTTTCTATTTCCTTATTCTTGTATATTACTCTATTGTAACTATATTGAGACTTTGTGGTGAAGGAATTGGCTTTCTATCTTTCTTTTAAGTTAGTAGTGGACCTGGAGCTTTAGAGCTGTATCTATCATGCTCCACGCTATATTGGCGTGGTCTGCGCTGTGATCGCGCTTACTGATGACGTCACAATCTCCCGACGCGCGTTTCGTGAGGCTCTATCAGTCTCTCACTCATCAGGGGCACAGTGCTGCCTCCTCTGTGGAGCTATTTATAGTTTCTATGGCAATTAGTTAACTCTTTGTGTTCCGTAGTTTCTATGGCAGTTAGTTAACTCTTTGTGTTCCTGAATGTTTTTGTGCATGCTTTATTTTCATATGTTGCTTTTGACTTTCTTTTTTACTATATTATCTTTATATTATTTAAAGTAATAACACCTAGGCCTAAAAAATAAACAAAGATCATTTTTTTGAGTATTATAAATAATTAACAACTAATGAATTAAGTTAATCCGCATATTGCAGATTAGAGGAGATCTTAAAAGGTTGAACTTGATGGACTGAAAGTCTTTTTTCAACCTTAAAAACTATGTAACTATGTAACAATACTATAATGGCTGAAATGTGGTAATAATAATACAGTGTAATAATAATAATAATAATACCCCTGTAGTGTAATAATAAGTTACATACACTATTGTGCTCTTTCTTGTAATTTAAATAAACAGAACATAAAAAACTCATTCCAAAAGTCTTTGGACCAAGTTTTTAAGTACGGGTTGTTTGTAAGTTGTGTAATTTGTTACAGGCGACCGATAATAGTTAAATAGTAATTGAGGTTGAAAAAAACTACTAGTCTATCAAGTTCAACATTTTTAGATCTCCTCTGATATTTGTAATATGAGGATTGTAAATTGTTATTTCTCCTAATTTTATTTTACTTTTATGGTTATTTTCAATATTATTATTCCTTAGTTGTATAAATGTTTATAATAGATTTTGGATAAAGCCAAGGACAGAAGCAATGTCTTATTTTTCTTTCCTTCCAACAATAATAGATAAATTCATTTTGCTATTACATGGCTGTACAGGTACAATCCATACAGTTTCTTTGCTTATTGAAAAAACATGCTAACAAATTTCAGGAAAATCATTTATTAACATAATGTGATTATAATGTGATGCTACTTCTTTTTTTATCAAATCTTCTATTATTTTTAGAATTCATTGATTGTTAGATGTTACTATTTAGAAAAAATCATTAGATGAATATGAGGCAAAAAGTAACATCATTTTTGATGGCTAATGGTTCATTAATGGGCAATATCTACTGGATATTGTTCTTGTTTATCATTTGTCAATATTATTTGAATCATCTGAATATTTGTCTTCATAAATATATGTGGGCTCTAGATATAACAAATGGAAATGCTTAGATAGTCAAAGAACATTTCATATGCTACATATTTATAAGAGAGAAAGGTCCACAAGGAAAAAAGACAGGACTGGATGACTACAACGCCGACTTACAAAAGGGACAAACATGGGCTCAAACCTTTGCACAGATCGATGTATCTCAGGTCAAACCTCTGCACTCTGTCATGTAGCAACCCTGTATGCTTTAGAATAGATTCTATTTGTTAACTATTTTCATTAACTTTTGTTTCAGGTTTCTTTGTATTACTGTTATTTATTTATTTGATGTATTCACTAGTCTTGCAATGCTAGGTAATTCCTTCACCTGCTAGTATTTGCAGTAAGAATGGTTGATTATTTGAAAATAGTAGCCAAGTAGCCATTATGCACCCCCTACAATAGCTATACCACAGGTATCCTTACAAATATGTAGTGCTACCAATCTACTAGTAGTAACTCAAGTAGCCATATAATTGTACTATGGATATTCATAGGGAAAATATAAGAATGCACTATATACATACTATGTATAAAAAGCATATGTTAGATTAACAACTGTAGCTGGTATGGATTTTCGTAGGTAAAATATAAGAATGCACTATATACATAGTATTATTATTATTATTATTATTATCTTTGTTTATATCGCGCCAACATATTCTGTAGCGCTGTACAGGGGTTTAGTACATAGCAAAAAACAAACTTAACACCTTATAAAGAATGGAGGGCCCTGTTTTTGAGCTTAGAATCAAATTGACACAGAGCTTGTTTCCAAGACACGGACACACAATTGAAAACTCTCAAACTTACAATCTAAGGGTTCAGGTGTGATACAAGAGGGTGACAAATACAATATGGCGGTGTGAAAGCAATGTGTTCAGTCAGGTGGAGGGGTCTGTGTGTTGTGCTGTAGATTGTGGGTGTGCGTGTTATTAAGCTGTGGCGTGTGCAGTTGTAATTAACAAGGCTGAAGGTGATACATTTTTTTAAACAGGTGTGTTTTTAGTAATTTTTTTAAAGGTTTTGAGGTAGGAAGATAATCTAATAAAGCGAGGCAAGAAGTTCCAAATAGTAGGGACAGCACGAGAAAAGTCTTGAAGACGGGAGTGAGAGGAGGTGATGAGAGAGGAGGAAAGAAGAAGATCGGTAGCTGATCGAAGAGGCGGTTTGGAGAGTATTTTGAAACAAGAGCAGATATATAAGGGGGTGCATTGTTGTTGAGGGCTTTATATGTTAGGGTCATGATTTTAAATGTGATTTGGGAAGCTATGGGAAGCCCGTGGAGTGATTGACAGAGAGGAGCTGCAGACACTGTGCGTTTGGTATTGAAGATGAGTCTAGCGGAGGCGTTCATTATGGATTGGAGGGGAGACAGATGAGAGATAGGTAGGCCAGCAAGGAGTGAATTGCAGTAGTCGAGTCTAGATATGATGAGAGAGTGTATTGGAATTTTAGCTGTGTCTTCTGCAAGATAATGATGAATTTTGGAGATGTTTTTTAGGTGAAACTGACAAGATTTTGTTATCGCTTGAATGTGAGGAATAAAAGAGAGGGCGGGATCCAGTAGAACCCCAAGACAATGGGCCTGGGAGGTGGGAGTGATGATGGCGTGGTATGTATAAAAAACATATGTTAGATAAACAGCAAAAATCGGGGTGTAGTTTAAGGAGAACGTTGGCTTTGGGGGTTAGGAGTGCCACTCCCCTAGTAGTATTCATACCCACTCACTTCACTAGCATTTCTTGTGCCTTTTTTTTGTTATTTCCCATTTAAAATAATTTTATTTTTTCATGCACAATTTTGTGAACTTCACAGTGTATTGTTTCCTTCTGATTACTGCATTGCCATTTATAGGAAAATAATTAAATTATAATTTGGCTTACTTTTCATGTATTTGCTATGTTCTACTCCCCCCCCTCCCTTTTTTATTGAACTTTGAAGAATATTGGAGCCTTTTTTGCCAAAAAATAAGACAAATACAGAATTTGTTGAATATAGGGTCTGACGAATATACAGGGGTTTCACTGTATCAGTATCAGTTGTATATTACCAAAGTTTGGTTTTAAACTAACTATTTGCATGTTTTTGTAAAGATTTAAGCAGGTAACATACACTAATGCTAGAGCAGTGATTTCCAACTCTCACCTCAAGACCACAGATTGGTCATGATTTAGGTTTAATACTGGATGAGGCAATTAGTATTCAACTGTGGAGCCTCTAATTGCTTCAGCGCTACGGAATATGTTGGCGCGATATAAATAAAGATAATAATATGGATGCAGCATTAAACCAAAATCTTGGTCTGCCTAGTGGCAATGACGAGAGGGCTGGGAATCATGAGTATAGAGGGTTGGGTAAAATTTAAAACAAATGCCTATTATCAGGTCTACATCTTCAAAAGATCATACTCTAAATGTAGTATTTCAGTGATCCTCTAATTTTAGTTATGTTTGGGCATCTTGATGTATCTATCTTGGCACATAAAATTAATTACAATTATTTTAAATTGAAGCAAAGTATCTACATCAATATACTACAAAAATATACCATTGCTTGTATGCACACCCAATTATTCAATGAAACTTAGTGTAAATTTGCTCCCATTGAATATATAGTACTGAGTCATCCAGATGGAATTACCATTTGTCCTGCAATCTCAAGGTCACATTTAAATTATCTCAGGAAAATGTTATTGATTTTGCATCTCCAGTTGTTTTGTGAATGGGATCGTAGATGATACGTAGTTACCATATGCCAATGGAGTTACTTCCCTCCTTTAGAATTTAAAACGGTTTCTTTGCAATGTCAGATCACTATATCAGATGAACAAAAATGCTTCTACATCTGTCACTCAACCTGCTCAAACAACTCAATAACAGTTTAAAGATAATATGGCTATTCAAACCTTTAAAGACATGATAAATCCATGATAAATTTGTGTATCTAAGTTGTTAATTTGGTAACAAGCAACCACTTGGAAAGATATAAAAAGGCAAATGACTTTCTTTTTATGAATCATATATTGTTACTCATCCAGCCTTACTCCTCACTATTATTAAATGAATATGCAACCAAAATGTTCGATTGTGTATTTAAAAGAACATATTTTAAAAATAAAGATAAACTCACACGTCATTAGTTTTGCATGTAAAAAGTGGACTTTTAGCTGCTGTTGTCCATTTCAGTAAAGATCTGCTCAGCAACCTTCCATCAATACCAGAAACCCATCAAACTAACAACATTAGCAGCCATGAAATTATATAAATATTGGCTACTGATGATTAATTAGAATATATTATCAATTGTACCACTGGCTGTAAATGGCCCAGAGCCTCTTCCAGAGTCTAATTCACTTGTTCCATGAGCTGGATGGGCTACCAGCAATCAATTGTTGACTATTACTTGAAAATCAGTACTTTTTGAAAATGGCAGTATAAATTGCTCTATTATTATATTAATATCTAAGGTATTATACATATAGCTAAAGTCAGTTTCTGTGAAAATATTACTAGACAGTAGTCCAAGTTGATTAAGTTGAGGCTGTGATGAATATTTTGAATGGATAGTTACCATTGAAACCTCAGTAAACCACTTCACAGGTCATTGGAAGACTATGAGATTTTAACTAATATCAGAATCATAAACACATTCCTAGAGCATAAGTAGCAAAATAATTAGAATGGTGTAGCATAGTTCATTCTAGGATCATTTACTTTAAACCATATTGGAAATTCTGTTCTGTTGCTATTGAGTATTTCATTTCTTTTGAGCATATCGAGTAAGTATCCTGCATTCACTTCACATTTAAAGCAAACCCATATAACTTAAAATGTCTTTGCAATAAGAATGTGACAAATAAACTGTAACTGCTATGGAATCCAAAATCCATAAATAAATTTGTATGAATTCTAATAGAGTCGGGAGTAGGACATGTTTGTCATGCTCAGGAGGGCCCACTGAACTAATGGGGACTGCTGGAAAATCATGGGAGTTGTTTTGCTGTCTGCCATCCTGTGTGTGAGTCAGGTTATACTTGTCTATATGTGATGTATGGATGGTACCCAGCCATGTGTAGAATCATAATTCTCCATTCTCCCCAGGGGATATTAATAAAGCGTTATACTGGGATTCCCTGTGCATGTTGAACAATGGGGTGCAATTTAGGGGGGGGGAGCTACTTGGAAAGAGAGAGTTGACAAGGAGGTCAGGGGTTAAATGTATAGTCACTCCAAGGCAATGTGTCTCCACTTTGGAGATGATCAAAGACTCCTGGTAGGCCATACACCTAGGGATATCATCAATGTGCTAATTACCCCTTCCAGGGCTAAAGGCAGGAAGGGAGATGACAACTGGCCATATTTCCATAGACTGACAGTCTCCTCACCACTGGCAGTTAATAGCATGTCTGTCACAATAGTCACATGTGTGATTGACAGGTAGGCTGTATGGCTGAGAGGGTGGAGGGTAGTGAAGATGGGTGGGGCTGTTTGGGAAATACATTCAATGTAGTTGATCAATAAAGTGCACAATCAAGGTGCGTGCTTTATTCTGAGGCTATAGGATTCCTAAACACTGGAAATATGGCAAGAGCCTCTGCCTGAAACCGATGTGCTACGTTGGGTTCATTTTTGCTAAACAGGGATAAGTGTAAGAACCCCATGGATTGATCATAACAATTTTGTTAATCTTTCGATACAGTGCATGAGGGGTGGGTATGCAGGGAATTCCAGATTTGCAGGTTGGAGAGCAACTGTCAACATCTGCCCATACTTAGGAGACAGGATTGTGTCAAATACTAAGAGCTGAATGCACTTACCAACGCCTTCACACGGTACTGACAAATCTTCTAGACACAAGGAAAGCCTACTAAAAAGCAAGATTTTCTTTCTTTTTTTTTTTTTAAGCTGACGGCTTAATAGCTGCTATTGGTCATTTATTAAAGACTTTACAAATGTGAAGATTTTTATCAAAGCACAATCGTAATTTAACATTACATTCTCAACTGGCTTCAGATGTGTGGTACAAGCCGTTTACTTATTTATGGCTCAAAATTATGATTTTAGTTTTTTTTGTATAGCCAAACAAATACTGCAATGGCGAGCATGTAATTCCATGTTTAGATTTTACACAAAACAATATTATATTTCACATAATATTACATTCTCTTATATGTCCTTAGACGTAGATCTACAAAATCATTGATTTCTTTATAATACAATGCAAATGTTAAACATAAATGTTAAAAATCCCTTGGTGCATGAACACCCATATATTCAAAATTTCTCAAATTCCACAATTGTACCAGACCATATAATTAGTACATCGTCGATGTATCTAAACCATTCAAGTACATGATTGGTAAATTCTAAATTTTCTTCGGTGAAGACTACATTGTGTTCCCAAGAGCCGAGGTACAAATCCTTCCTAGACACAAGAGGCAAAGAACAACAGAAATGGAACAATTTCATTATAACAATTCTGGAATTTATCCTCACGAAAAATTTCTTCTTATTTGATAAAAAAATCTACATACAAAAACGTGGCACGGCAATGGGGACGGCATGTGCCCCTAGCTACGCCAATTTATACCTCGGCTCTTGGGAACACAATGTAGTCTTCACCGAAGAAAATTTAGAATTTACCAATCATGTACTTGAATGGTTTAGATACATCGACGATGTACTAATTATATGGTCTGGTACAATTGTGGAATTTGAGAAATTTGTTGAACATCTAAATAATAATCATCTCAACCTCAAATTTACCTATGAAATAAACCAAAGCAACTTAAATTTCTTGGACTTAGAAATATACAAAGATATCCTTGGGAACATTCATACAAAAGTTCATAGAAAACCCACCTCTACCAACGCACTATTGAACTGGCAAAGCCAGCACCCTACACCATTAAAATGTGGTATACCAACTGGACAATACTTAAGAATAAGACGTAACTGTAGCGACATTGAAACTTTCAAATTGCAAGCACAAGACCTTCGCCAACGTCTGAGACAACAAGGATATCCAAACAAAATCCTTAAAAAAGCCTACCAAAGGGCACTTCTTAGCCACAGGTCTGATCTCCTCTACAAACCTAGAGAACACACAGATACAGACATAATCCATTGCATTATGACGTTTGGGAGCAACAACAAAGAAATCAAATCAATACTCCAAAAATACTGGCATTTTTTAATTGAAGACCCTATATTAGAAAGGCATTTAACTACATATGCTTCAGTAACATATCGGAGAGGACAGAACATTGGTAATATGTTGACCAATAGTCATTTCATTGATGAAACTCCCTCCCCAAAGAAGAACTGGCTTCCAACTAAAGGACTTTTTAGATGCGGCCGCTGCAAGGCTTGTCCCTTCATTAAACCAGAACGGGAATTTACGCACACAAAAACAAATCAAAAATATCCTTTAAAAGAGTTCTTCAACTGTCTCTCCACCTTTGTGGTCTACATTATGGTCTGTCCATGTAATCTAATCTATGTAGGCAAAACAGAACGCCAGCTTCGCCGAAGAATTTTGGAACACATATTATCCATTAAAAATAACCTGGACACCCCAATTGCTCGTCATATACGACTGTATCACTTGAACAATTCAGATGGAATACATTTTCACATTATCGACGGAATCACTCCCTCACCTAGAGGCTGCGATATGAGAATGAAACTGTTACAACGAGAAACCAAATGGATTTATCTACTCAAAGCACTGAACCCAGACGGCCTAAATGAAGGCTTTTCCTACACCCCATATATTTAATTTATATATATATTCCTTTGATTCTATATCACTGATCTAGTCTCATCACCTCACATTTATTTAGCTTAGATGCCATCCCTCATCACTTGCCGGTTTCACTTGTACCTTTTTTCTTCAGGTTTTTTAACTTTTTCTTATTATTTCCCTTAATACACAAACAACCTAGTCTGTTTTGTCACTTCTGGCACCCAGGATCAGCCACTTTCAATTGAGATTATATTCATCATACTCTTTCATCATCACCTTTCCATCACTTTCTCATCACTATTTTTATCAGCCTCACAACACGTATATTATTACCTCTCCATTGATTTCTCGCATAACCTCTTGTTAAAAGAATTATCAGTCCTGTATATTATAATATAACACAGTACTAAGTGACATATACATTAACAAGATATACAAACATATGTTGACATTCAATATAACAGCCCAGTAGTGTTTCTTTAGAAGATCTAGTGCTCATGCCCCCTCCTCCCACTGAAGTATCTCAGACGGCCTTTAGATTGTCCCACATCCTGTCATATGTGGATATACTTTGACTTTTGTAGACATATATAGTCACATCTAAAATATGCTCTTTGGACTACATCATGTACCTTTATTTCCTTTATTTTCATCTCTACCATACACAGCTATACTTATCCTTATATTTTCATCTCTACTCTCACAAATCTGCACAGACACATCAGAAGTATCACTTCTAGATGGTGCTCTCCACATTTGTTTCCTTCAGCGTGCACACTCTGTTTAGGTTGCTCGATATGCAACGAGCGCATCCTGCTTACAAGCGGAAGACTGGCAACAACCTCGAACACACTACGTGTGTACATGTCTAATCCTCCCCCGCTGACGTCAGTTGGCTGGCGGAAGATTGGCACCCGTAAACCGGAAGTGCCCAATGCTCTTAACGCTCCGCCGGTTGGCGGAAGATTGGCACAATCTCTACCGGAAGTGCGTAGTGCACTTCCGTTCCACACTGCAACACATGACCCCCTTAGCCAATAGGACACAGTCCTGTAAACTAAAAGAAGCCCGCGAATAGGCAATACAATATGGTATCGTTCCTGTAACAAGAAGAATCTTGAGAAAGATGCATCAGTCATCGAAACCGGTCGGAATCAGATGAAAGGAACCAGATAGAACTAGTATGATCCAATTCAGGATCAGAGCGCAAGTACTCTGTATGCAGCATTGAGGTTGGTGCTATCAATTCCTCTTTTTACCTGCAATACCACACATAATATGTGAAGTATCTTATAATAAGTAATATGTTAATGGGTACAAACCAAGTATTTTATAATATGCATTTACCACTTTGAAACCTACTCATACCCATGTGGTTAACCTTCCAGGTTTAAGCAATTATTTGCAATGCTTGCACATACCTAACTGCATAAGAGTCTATATATATATATTTCTTGATTGATACAAGTGCTCCAACGATTACCAACCTTACCTACTGGTTTGGTTTTAATTTTAGCTTTCCCTATGTTTTTTCTTTTTTGTATTTATATTTAATCATTTATATATTTTTTGATACTCAGCTTTCCTATGATTTATGTTTGACATATTACTCAATATATGTCCTGCATGTTTAACATACTATGAGGAAAGCATTCTCTTTCAACTAGCCATATTTTTATATGAGCTTATGACTATATTTTGCTACAAGCATTGCGTTGAGTTACCCGGTGTCATTCGCTACTGTTATACACCTTCTCCCTTTTTCCTTTTTTCCCCTTCCCCCCCTCCTCCCCATTATCTATGGCATCACGATGCTAGTACTATTATGTTTTGAACTTTGGATGGTTTTAACAATTTAAAACCCCCTATACCAACCTGGCATTATCTTCCCATTTTGGCACCTGAGAAACACTTCCCTACACTATTTTGCACTTACAAGTTCCTGCCTGGAACTATTTATATGTCGCTATCTGCAACATTAGTTTGCTACTCCTCATTGATCCCTTCGCCCTCCAGCCCCCCTTTCTGGGCCTTTATACACTATTTGGACTCCTCTACCCCCCCCCCCCAACTACACTCAACCTAACATAGGTACATCTCCCGTGGCTTTCCTCTCCAGTGGCTTAACCCTGTGATACATAGCTGAGTATTTATCCCTTCTGCAAGAGGCTTATATATCTACCTAGGCTTCAAGTTCTAATAAAATCTCTCTTTTCTCTTTTTATCCCAATGCAAATGTTACAAGCAATGTTACAAGGACTCAACAAGAAACAAATATTGAAACACTTGTGTATATATATTTAGATGCATTGTTTAACATAAAGGGTTGACTAATTTATATGGCAAGTAGAAAATGTACCCAAATTACATTAGGAACATTAATATTTTTCACCATTAAAAAAACAAATGCAAAATAATTAACACATGCTTACTGTAACATAGTGTCTGGGATATATTATTATTATCACAATATCAAAGGCATGTATTTAATGTATAATTATATAGAAGTTTACACTATTATAATAAAACAATTGTGATAGCAAATTATAATAGTTTCATTGTCAACAGTTACCAGTAAAACATTTGTATGGTTATTAGTAAGATTTAAAAAAATTAGCTAATGATTATGAGTAAAGTACCTTTTAAAAATTATTAATCTTTAAAGTAAAGTTTAAAACAGAAGCCAAATAATAGAATTACTTTTTTTTAAAGCTTTACTAAATACAGTGGATAAAAAAAGTCTACACACCCCTGCTAAAATGTCAGGTTTCTGTGCTGTAAAAAAATGAGACAAAGATAAATCATTTCAGAACTTTTTTTTACCTTTAATGTGACCTATAAACTGTACAACTCAATTGAAAAACAAACTGAAATATTTTAGGTGGAGGGAAGGAAAAATAATAATAATAATAATGTGGTTGCATAAGTATGCACACCCTCTTATAACTGGGGGTGTAGCTGTGTTCAGAATTAAGCAATCACATTCCAAATTGTGTTAAATAGGAGTCAGCATACACCTGCCATCATTTAAAGTGCCTCTGATTAACCCCAAATAAAGTTCAGCTGCTCTAGTTGGTCTTTACTGAAATTTTCTTAGTCGCATCCCACAGCAAAAGCCATGGTCCACAGAGAGCTTCCAAAGCATCAGAGGGATCTCATTGTTAAAAGGTATCAGTCAGGAGAAGGGTACAAAAGAATGTCCAAGGCATTAGACATACCATGGAACACAGTGAAGACAGTCATCATCAAGTGGAGAAAATACAACAGTGACATTACCAAGATCTGGAGCTCCCTCCAAAATTGATGAAAAGACGAGAAGAAAACTGGTCTGGGAGGCTAACAAGAGGCCTACAGTAACATTAAAGGAGCTGCAGGAATATCTGGCAAGTACTGGCTGTGTGGTATATGTGACAACATTCTCCCGTATTCTTCATATGTCTGGGCTATGGGGTAGAGTGTCAAGATGAAAGCCTTTTCTTACCAAGAAAAACGTCCAAGCCAGGCTACATTTTGCAAATACACATCTGAAGTCTCCCAAAAGCATGTGGGAAAAGGTGTTATGGTCTGATGAAACCAAGGTTGAACTTTTTGGCCATAATTCCAAAAGATATGTTTGGCGCAAAAACAACACTGCACATCACCAAAAGAACACCATACCCACAGTGAAGCATGGTGGGGGGAAATAGAGTAGGAGAAGGAGGATAAGGGGAAAGGGAAGAGGAGAGGGGGAAGGGGTAATGGTGTCTAAAGGCGGTATGATTATGTCAGTATTTTAGAATGTACCGCTTTAACAATCTGAATACTGAAATAATCATACCGCCAGGCGGGTTAAACAATAGTTTTTTCTCTACCTCACCCAACACCCACCAAAACTATGCAAAATAAACAAAAAATGAATTATGTGGCTAAAAGCAAAATTGGTGATAGAAGAGCATATAAGAGCATCATAGTAATCCAATGATCTTATGGATAAGTGTCTTTTGATATCATTTTAAATATGCATTAATGTTTTAGTAAAAAAAAAGGAAACAAGGCTATTAATAGTAGTATTTGGCATCCATGGTTCTGTTGGCTAACAAGTTGTAAGTGTTTAGGTTTTAATGCTTTAAAGGGACACTGAAGTCGCCATAAGTTAAAAAGTTATTTAAATATTATTTTAATGATCAAGCATTTCCTTGGATATTGACATTTTTAGTTCTTGCATGTGTAGAGAAAAAAATGGTGTTCTATTATGTTATGTAATAAGAATTCATCACACTTTAATTGTTATTATGTAGCCATGTAGGTTTGTATAATAAGCATTTGTTCATATTTGTAATTTGTAGAATATCATTGTTTCCCTTGCATATAATCTATTGTCTAATGTACTTAATTTTTTGGGGGATGACGCAGAGCACCTGGAGACACTCCAATCCTGCTTTTAAGTCTGTCTGTCTGATTCCTTCTCATACTAGATAACAGTTTTTTGGTTATTTTTCCTTTTGCAAAAAAACACCTGCTGCATACAAGGACATATAATTCTCTTTGTATGTATGTGTAAGAATAATTATTTTCCACCCTCATAGAAAGGTATATAAGACTAACTCAAATGCTATAAGGTACACCACTGAATATTTTCTCCTGTGAGATTGCTGCAGGTGACCTCCAAGCTTGCAATAAGAAACTTGATTGACATAACTGGTTTTGATTCCTTCCTTGGGTAAAGCCTGCAGAGATGCACTGACAGAGGAGTTTTTCCCACAACACCTACAGTGCCTTGCAAAAGTATTCACCGCCTTGACATTTTTCGTGTTTTGTTGCCTCACAAACTGGAATTAACATGAATTGTTTGAGGATGTGCATCATTTAATTTACAGAACATGCCCACAACTTTCAAGATGTTTTTTTTTTTGTGTGAAGCAAACAACAAATAGGACAAAATAACAGAAAAAGTCAATGTGCATAACTATTCACCCCCCTAAAGTCAATACTCTGTAGAACCACCATTTGCGGAAATCACAGCTCCAAGTTGCTTTGGATAAATCTCTATGAGCTTGCCACATCTTACCACTGGGATCTGTGCCCATTCCTCCTTGCAAAACTGCTCCAGCTCCTTCAAGTTGGATGGTTTGCGCTTGTGAACAGCAATCTTTAAGTCTGACCACAGATTTTCTATTGGATTGAGTTCTGGGCATTGACTAGGCCATTCCAACACATTTACATGTTTCCCCTTAAATCACTCAAGTGTTGCTTTAGCAGTGTGTTTGGGGTCATTATCCTGCTGGAAGATGAACCTCCATCCTAGCCTCAAATCACGCACAAAGTGGTACAGGTTTTGCTGAAGAATATCCCTGTATTTAGCACCATCTTTCCCTCAACTCTGACCAGTTTCCTAGTCCTGCCTGCTGAAAAACATCCCCACAGCATGATGCTGCCACCAGCATGTTTCACGGTGGGGATGGTGTTCTTTGGGTTATGTGATGTGTTGGGTTTCGCCAGACATAGTGTTTTCTTTGATGGCCAAAAAGTTCAATTTTAGTCTCATCAGACCAGAGCACCACATGCCTTTTCACAAACTCAAAATGTTCTATTTTGCTTTTTGCTGAAAGTAATGGCTTTCTTCTAGCCACTCTGCCATAAAGCCCACCTCTATGGAGCATACGGCTTATTGTCATCCTATGTACAGATACTCCAGTCTCTGCGGTGGAACTCTGCAGCACCTCCAGGGTTACCTTAGGTCTCTGTGCTGCCTCTCTAATTAATGCCCTCCTTGCCCAGTCTGTGAGTTTTGTTGGGAGGCCGTCTCTTGGCAGGTTTGCTGTTGTGCCATGTTCTTTCCATTTGGTTATGATAGATGTGATGATGCTCCTGGGGATCATCAAAGATTTTTTTTTTTTTATAACCTAAGATTGACTTGTACTTCTCAACAACATTGTCCCTTACCTGTTTGGAGAGTACCTTGGTCTTCATGGCAGTGTTTGGTTAGTGGTGCCTCTTGCTTAGGTGTTGCAGCCTCTGGGGTCTTTCAAAAAATGTGTGTATATGTAATGACAGATCATGTGACACTTAGATTGCACACAGGTGGACATAATTTCACTAATTATGTGACTTCTGATTGTAATTGGTTGCACTAGAGCTTTTTATGGGCTTAATAACAAAGGGGGTGAATACATGCGCACATGCCAGTTTTCTGTTTTCTATTTCTAAAAAATAGTTTTATGTATATATTTTTCTCATTTCATTTCACCAACTTAGACTATTGTGTTCTGATCCATCACATAAATTTCAGATTAACAAAACATTGAACTTAAGGCTGTAATGTAACAAAATAGGTAAAAAGTCAAGGTGGGGTGAATGCTTTTGCAAGGCACTGTATTATAGAACTGTAGGAGTTTGAAACTTCTTTCTTTCCTTTTTCTTTATGTGCAACAGTTAATTTGCGTGAAAGAACCATTATTTAGCAGTAAATCTTGGTAAACTGAAAACACTCTGTAATGCCAGTGCAAAATGTGTTGTTACACTGTAATGAATATACAATGTAGCATACACATTTTCTCCAGATGTCTTAACCCCTATTTCTTGCATCATATAGAAAAAATGCAAGGTATGTGTCATAAACAAACGTTTGACCCAAAATAAGTACAGACTCTTACAGATTCATTCCGAGCAGTATTACAGCATAACAGAAAGGTTCAAGTTATCTCTTGAAAAATAGTGTTTTAAAATATAATAAAGTACTGAACAAATACATGCTACTCTTATTTTTACTTCAGTACATGTTATAACAAACAATATGTAAGTTGTTTGCTACACTACAGATTATTACTATATAATGTTTTTTTACTAAAACATATATTGAGATTCAAAAGTGTGAAAAAGTAGAGTCACTTAATGTATAGTGCACTTCAGCATCAATGGAAAATAAGCTTCTTTGCCATGCTTGGGATATATTCTAAAATAGACCAAATTCTGTTTCATGTATGTCTTATAATGAAAAAAATACTGGTTCCCTGTATAGCTGGATTTAATTGCCATCTACAGAAAAAGAGTAACCTAGAAGGACTATGCAATTTGGAACTAACTATTCAGTTATGTTCAACATGTGTTCAAACGGTTTATGATATTCCTGTGATTATTAATTTATATATATTCACTAAAGTGATAACACTATAATATTCTATAAGTATTAATAAAGACATATACGGATAATGAATAATTGCAGTGAAAATTGTCAATAGAATACCAAAGAAATGTCAGAGTTCTGGGAAATGTCTCACATTAGTAATTAAAGGCGAGTGACTGAAACAATGCCAAACACAAATTTTATATTTATATCTATAAAATCTAGAAACAGGTAGATTTAGAAATAAAATAGAAAATCACATCAAAGCTTGAAGTATTATAGGAAAGCTACATTTTTTGCATAACAATAAAATATAGATTTGTAGATCCCATGGAGGACTGGACACAGATTTCACTGACTACTTTAGTTAGGCTGATTTTGTTATCAGTACAACCTTAATAAATTATTCAACATTTCAGCTGCCATGCACAAAAGTATATCTGTGTCATTTAGCTACGACTGAAATTCACCAGCTGCACTTGAACCCTGCTTACAGCAATTAAGAAAGTAATAAAGAAAATTGTGTGTGTATATATATATATATATATATATATATATATATATATATGTTCAGGAATCCAGATCAATAATTAGTATATTGAAGTATCCCCCTATAAAGACAGATATCTAAATAGATATATATGTACTATATATAAAGAATCTACAGCTTTTTCCATATTAATGTACCAACGTTCCTTGTATTAAAGCTATATTGGAAATGATCAAAGGAGGTGTTGACAGCAGATTCGCTATATAACTTTAAAAAAGCGAACGGATATATATATTTTTATTAAAAATCGCATTTAGGGTTATCCTGGTTAATTAGAGAGAGAGAGAGTATTGATCCAGGGAGGAATCTGATCACCAGTATCTGGATTCAGGAAGGAATTCTTTTTTTTTTTAATTTGAGACAATTGGCTATTGCTTTTTTTTTCTGTTTGCCTTTGTCTGGATCTATCAGCATATTGCAGATCAGAGGAGATCTTAAAAGTTTGAACTTGATGGACTAAAAGTATTTTTTCCATCTCAATTATTATGTAACTATATAACTATGTAACCACAGAACACCAGGCACATCTGTCAGCTACTGCCCCTCTGAGCTCATGTTCATGCCTTAATGATCTTATCTATGCATCTCTACTTCTGCATTCCCCCTTCTTCAAGTGCCTTCAAGTCTTTAGAGACTTCCCTAGGGAATCCTGTCTTCTTATGATGTGGCCAAAATATTTGAGCTTCAGCCTTAAGATCAAACTTTACCGTGAACAGTTTGTCTTGCTTTTGTGATCCAGCTCTCACTTCCGTATGTTACTACTGGGATTAACATAGTTCTAACAATGCAGAACGTTGTTGATGGTATAAAATCTTTACTTTTTACTAGTTTATACAGACTTGTCACAGACCCCCCCCCTTGAAGCATATAACTTCTACTTTCATGGCTGCAGTCCCCATCTGCAGATATCTTGGAGCCCAGGAAAATAAAATCTGTCACTGCCTCCATTTCTTCCTCATATATTTGCCAGAAACTGAGATTGTGGTTTGCCATGAGCTATTCAAAACAGTAAGCCAGCTTTTGCACTTTCTTTTACACTCATCAATAGTTCCTCCTCAGTTTCTGTCATCAGAGTAGTATCATCCGGGTATTCTTTCAGCAATATTGATTCTGGCTTTGGATTCATCCAGCCCGACTTTACACACAATGTTCTCCATGTATAAGTTTAATAAAATAAGGTGACAATATACAACCTGATGGCACTCCTTTCCTGATATTGAAACATTCTGTTGTTCCATGTTAGGCTCTGACTGTAGCTACAGATTTCTCAGGAGGGGAATGAATGTTCTGGTTCTCCCATCTCTGTAATGATGCAAAAAGTCAAAGGCTTTAGAATAGTTTATGAAGCAGAAGTAAATGTTTTTTTCTGGAACTCTCCTGCTTTCTCTGTAATCCAGAGAACATTGGCAATATGATCTTGTGTGCTTCTTCCTCTGCGGAACATGGCTAAGCATTATCTTGCTGGCATGTGAAATGAGTGCGATGTTTCGAAGGTTGGAGCACTCTTCGGCACTGCCTTTTTTAGGGATTGGGATGTAGACTGACCTTTTCTAGTCTACTGGTCATTGTTGAGTTTTCCAAATGTGTTTGCATATTGGATTTTGAATTTGTCAGTTGGGATTCCATCAATTCCTGCAGCAGAGCTTCCTATGGTCCATGTCACTTCACTCCTCTCATCCACATATACAGTTCTGATTTGAGGTCATGCGTGTTCTTAAGGACAGTCATACAATTCACCTCGAAATGCTGACTCTTCTCACAAGCAGTACTCTTATGTTAAATTCTCAAGGATTGGGACAAAACAATATATTGTGGCCCATAATTGACTGAGAAGCTAGCATGGGATTCTCACTGTAACATAGAATTTAGGTATAGCTTATTTGCGTGCTAGATTTCTACACTCTTACATGTTTAAGTTTAGATCAACATTTAGATTTTATGAACACATGGGACCTCAAATGTACAGTATCTTCATGTACTCAATTGCCATTATTTGGAAGAATCCCAATTCAGCTTTAAATTTGACCTACTGTATCTATATCAAAGACCTACATTCAGTTGTTGTAGCTTCTGGAAAACCCTGGAAACTCACCAAGAGAATACATTGTATATTGTTAATTTCAATAGAGAATAATACAAAAGATATACACAAGAATCAGGAGATTGAAGAGTCCTTGGTTGTATGATCTCCACTACAAATTTAGTTAAGTGAACAAATGAATACCTGTACCACCTCTATAAGAATATAATACAGTAATGTACAGTATTCAATAGCAGTGGACATTAAAATGTTCATGATTATACATCCACAGGTCAATTTATCCATCACATAGAAATTTTCAGAGGCAAATGCTTCATAAGTTGTCCATGGGAACTCTCTCAGCAAGATATTCTAACAGATGTGAAAACTAAAGGCTGTGCTAATAAGTAATAGAAACACAGATGGTTCACATAAGAAATCCATCTTCTGTTCAATCACCCCAAATGAAAAGCTGTATGTCTAACATGTGTTAATTAACATTTTTAAAATTAATTATATTGTATAGTGCTGTGTATCTATTTACCATGAACACAAGTCAAAACAGACCTATACAAAAAACAGCTTCTTGATGTCAGTATGGGATCCATTATTGAGGAAGCATGCTGTGGCACACAAAACATATTACATCTAAAGCATTTGTTAATGACTTACAACCATATCTATCTCTTCTGGACTACTCAGAATATGGTATCAGTAAATATATAAAGTGTCACTTAATCAGCATAATTTATGAGATGTCATATTGTTTAGAAAGTTATACAATGTTTTTATCTTAATTATGCATTTAATTATGTATTTTCTAGTAGTGCCTTATAAAATAACATTGCTTCAGTATATCAGAGTGACACATTAAGTTGTTTGATAAATGTTGATGGCATACATATTGTGTTTTAATAGATATAGAAGGCAATATAGCTTAAATAGCATATATCAATTGAGTGCAGAGGGATACAGTTGACAGTACTTGCTATGGGAAATATTTCTAAGTCCTACAGTGGATATTTTGGTAAATGTGTTTCATATGTCACCCAATTAGAGACTTCTACTGGTCTTATTCTGTTTTGTTATTTATTGTTAATGTGCTTGGTTAAAAAAAGGTATGTGCAACTAAAATGAACTGATCTGCCTGCCTGTGCTCTTAAGTGAAGAAACTAATAGTACTTTTCTATTTTTTATGCTTTCTTTTACTCAACATGCTTATGGATTAATGAAATCAGAGGTGGAATTCCTGAGTCCACCAGGGCACTAGTACTAAGTCTGTGGCTGGGGTATAAGCTTTGCCTCTGAGGTAACATTTTCTGGGAGAATAATATTGAAGATAAAAAGCCTTATTAAATTGCGATTCGGTAAATATAAAAGGGCTCTAATTAAGCACAAAGCATATTTTTTTACAGAAGTTTTTAGTTAGTGAACTTCTATCCAAAAGCAAGGTTTTCACTAACTAAAAACTTCTGTAAATAAAATATGCTGTGTGCTTAAATAGAGCCCTTTTAAATTTACCAAATCGCAATTTAATAAGGCTGAAAAAAATGTTTAAGGGTCTGTTGATTGCACATATGGGAAGTTACTGTTGACTTATCTTTTGTCTTCCCTTAATTTAAAGAGAAATGTCAAATTATTTTCTGATTTACTTCTCAAGCAGTAGACTGTCATAAATGAAAAATGTAATTTATACTATTTACTAAGATTTTTTTCTGGACTGCTTATTAAGAACCAGACAAATTTGCCTTAATAAGCTATAAGATGATAGATGCACACATTTTTATACATAGCATCCTGTCTTGGACAAGGTACATTTTATGATGTTTTTGTTCTAAGCATTTATTAAGGGCATTGCATACTACAAAAACCAATAAGCCCACCAAAATTGGAAGTTGCTTCACTAAGATTTCCTGATGGTATGCAATTCTAACCCGCTTCATAGCCACCTTGAAGTCAAATGCAAATTATAAAAAAATCTTGTTAAATACTGGCAAATTAACAACATTTCAAAAACTATACAGTATATGTCTTTGTATTGCATGTAAAACCAGTATACAAAACATGTAGCCATGATTGATAATATGATAATGCTACATGAAAGATAAATAGACACATTTTCCTTCACACGTATTAGTGAAGTAAACCATGTTACATCACTGATATGTTCATCTACAAAATTTTATTGATGTACAAAACTAAAAGAAAAATAGCTATGCTAATGAATATGTCAATACTAGCGACCTGCCCGTCAAAAATTGACTGCAATAAAATTGTAAGGCAGGGAATGCTGTTTGCCACAGAGAGTAAGTGTTTTGGTGGTCTGAGATCCTTGTGCGCTCATTGCGAGGCTGGTGCTGAGCGCCTCTGGCGCTCATCGCTTGGTTCGCAATGAGCGCCTTCGTCCATGCAGTTATGTGGTGCTGGCATTTGCTGATTATGGCATCCAATACACATAACCACTTCTGGTTTATTGTCATTGTTCTCCTAAACTTTGGTCAATAATCCATTATAGGCAGCTGTGTGAATCAGCAATTTTGCATGAGGCGAGTACCTAGAGGCATGACATTCTTTGGGCTTGGAGTGGCACTTGAGGCCATATGGAGGAACTGTGATAGTGTGAGTGGAGATTACTGCTGATAGGACAATCTATAGCAGAAGATGGTGAGAAATGCTGAGGTTATGGACACAGACATGCTGAGTTTGTACACACTGGAACAGTCAGATTTTCTAGGTGATGCAGGACTGAGATGGGCTCCTGAAATACATATTGAGACCACATAGGATTAGCTCACAAACAGGACACAAAAACAGTTTGTTGCAAGAGGTCAACAACAAAAGTAATTCACAAAAATAATTTTCTAGTCTGTAAGACCAAATAAGTAAGAAGGTAAAATTACAATAATAAAGAAAAGAGGTGATCCTCTCTTCTCATAAACGACCCTAGCATGACAAAAAGGAGAAAAATAATGAAATCACCAATAAAGTATCCACATTTAATAAAAATATGGTAATAAGTAAAAAAAATGTAAGAGAAAAATAAAAAAAATAATGAATACTTGTGAACACTTGTGAAAGTACCCAATAGAAAACTGAGACTATTTAATGTGTGCAAAAACAGTTTAATTAAATCATACAAATAAAAACTCGACCAGATGCAAGAAATGTTATATTTATAAAGTGAAAAACATGTATCATTCATAGAAGATTCCTTTATGTCAAGATACACAATAACTACTGTGATAGTGGTATGAGGAAGTGCAAGAAAAAATATTATACAGCCCATTAAACATAAGTATAAAATATTTAATTAAGTTGGCTCCTTAGGTGTCAAACATAATTCAGCAGTAAATTACAAAAATAGCTGAACAAGTGAAAAAGAAGCTTCTAATAAAAACTATTTATTTAACCTGAGAATAAAAAATGATATTGTGTACAAGGTATTCCTAAACCCGCACAAAACGCTGATGCCGGAAGTGAGTTACTATTAATAATAATATTAATATATATATATATATATATATATATATATATATATTATTGGAAAAAGAGAAAAAACAATGGATGCTGATCTTTACTACAAAATTAAAGACAACTATTGTTAGTGATTAATCTACTCAAAAAACTAAATTTAAAAATGCCAAATAAGAAAATCCAATAAGAAAGACCATCACAGAATCAAGTGCTGAAATCAATTTGTTTTCCATCTTGAGCAATTTTGTCTCAAGGTTTCCTAACTGAACTCTTTGAAGAGCAAAGCATTCGATATCTGGCTTAGACTGGTGGAAAAATAGGAGATTTCTGGCAACTGTGGTCAGTGTCTTCCCTTCCTTGTCATCTTGAGCACTATGATGAATATTACCTAAGTGTTCTTTCAATCTGAGCTTCATTTCTCTAGTCCTCATATTGATGTATCAGGGGCAACCAAGCAGTAAACCACTCCACTCGAGCTGCAATGGAAGAAACCCTTCAAGTTATGTATTTTACCAGTTCTGTCACATATTTCCTATGGGCCCTGAACATGTGGGCATAACTTGCAATGTCCACATCTGAATGCACCACCTGGTAAGGAACTCCTGGTACTACAAAAATACTATGCAAAATGGTATGCCTTATGTTTTTGGACCTTCTCCAGCTGATCTTAACACACTTTGGTCCTTATAAGCACAGGCTGCACTTTGATTCTTTTAGATACAGAAAGACACAAACTGCACCTGGGCTCTTGCAGGCACAGACTGCTCTTGGGCTCTTGTAGGCACTAACTATACTACGCCATAGTACTGAACTTTATTCCCCTTCCTGAAAGACAGGATGCGGCACGTCAAGTTCCAAGAAATTTTAGATTTTGGGCCAATTTTGTCAGCCCGATGTATTGAGTTTCAAGCAAGCGTTAAGTTCAATGTCAATTTTTTGTCAGGGAGACGCAGTAAGTTCCTGAAAACATTGAGTTCCGTGGAGGTTGAGAACCGAGGGTCCACTATAGCCGAAGATAGCAACATATTTTTAGCTGCCTAAGATCCATAGGCATACATCTAAACCACCTGGCAGACCTATTATTTCAAAAAGCCAGTAGGTAACTTGACACTATACTGGGGAAGTTTGTGACAAGTTTGGTTTCTTATGTAAGGGATACCATGGATGTGTTGAGGAGACTCAATGGGTTGTGTGTGGAACCTATCACACTCCTAGTCACAAGTGATATCGAGTCCCTCTACACATCTAAAGACCATGCAAGTGGCTACAAATATTGATATTTGTATTGGAACACAATTTCTTTGTTTCTGAGGGAGATTTTTCTCTTCAGACAAAAGGAACTGGCATGGGGGCATTGTGTGCTCCCATCTACTCCAATCTGTATTTGGGATGGTGGGAGCGTGAATATGTTTTCTCAAACCATCTTCAAACATATACTTTACTATGGTTAAGGTATATTGATGATGTACATCAATTATCAAGTTGTGATTTTTCCAACTAGAATGTAGCTTAAAGTGCACAATTTAATCTATTTACAATATTTTGTCAGCAAAACAAAGTGCACCCTTTTTGTAGCCTTTATATGATAAATCCTACAACCAGTGCGTTTGTTTTCGCTAGTTTCACTTTTGTAACTGAAAAAAAAATGTAAATAGATTACATTTTGCACCTTAAGCTACATTCTAGTAGGGAGGTACTAATAAACTATTTAACAAAAAAAATAAAAGCACTGGATGTCAGTTTTATCAAATAAAGGCTAAAAAAAGTGCACTTTGTTTTTCCAGTCTGACTCTTGTAAGTGACAATAAATTGTAAATATATTGATGATGTACTCATTACATGGAAAGGAAGTGAGGATGAGCTTGGAGAATTTGTACAAACACTCAATTGTAACAAATTTAACCTGAAAATTACATATCGGGGGAGCAGGACAAAGGTGGATTTCTTAGATGTTACACTGTCCAAGGATGACAATGGTAACATTGTTTCAGACCTACATAGGAAATCCACAGCAATAAATAGTATTTTGACATTTACCATTTACCATCCACCAAAAGATCGAATTGGAGAATTTCTCAGAGTCAAAAGAAATTGCTCTGAATTGGAAGTATTTGAAGCACAATCTAGGGAAAGTAGAGAACGACTAAAGCTGAGGGTATAGCAACAGTACCATCAAGAGGGCCTACATTCGAGCATTGCATACTGATAGAGAAAGTTTCTGTTCCCCCCAAAAAATAAATAAAATGTTTGACAATGAGATTTGGTTTGTCAGACGATTCAATGAACAATGGCAGGAAATTGGTACAATTCTTAATAAGTATAGCCATGTACTGAGAACCGACACCCAACTTAGAGAATGTTTTGGAAAGCGTATTAAGTTCAGAAGGCGAAGGTTCAAAATCATAAGACATACCATTGTGCATAGTCATTTCTCAGTACCTAAGAGAACCAGGTGTTCCTTACTGGATGGTACATTCAGATGCGGACATTGCAAGGCAAGTTCCCTTTTTTAAGGGCTCACAGGAAATATGTGACAGAGCTGGTAAAATACATACATTGAAGGATTTTTTAAACTGCAGCTCGTGTTTACTGCTTGGTTTGCCCCTGCCACAGGAGGTACGTCAGTATTATTACAAGAGAACTGAGGGACAGATTAGGGGAACACCTAAGTAGTATTGGTCATAAGGAAGGAAAGACCCTAACTACAGTTGCCAGACTTATTTATCCACCAGTCTAAGCCAGCTATCCAATGCTTTGTTCTTCAACAAGTTCAGGAAAGGAAACATTGAGACAGAATTTCTCAAGATGGAAAGCAAAAGGATTTCAGTACTTGATTCTGTGATGGACTTTCTTATTGCAGTTTCTTATTTGGCTAACTCATGAAGTTTTTGCATCTATACTTTGTGTGGGCTTAGGAATATTTTGTACATGAGATCATTATTTATTCTCATGTTAAACAAATAGTTCTTATTGGAAGTTCCTTCTTCACTTGTTCAGCTATTTTTGTAATTCACTGCCTCAGTAGTTGTTGTGTATCTTGACATAAAGGAATCTCCTTAATTATGTCTGAGAGAGATACATGTTTTTCAATTTATAAATATAACATTTATTGGATCTGGTCATACACATGTCTTTTTTTTTTAGTTTTATTTTTGTGATTTAATTAAACTGTTTTGTAACACATTAAATAGTCTCAGTTTTCTATTGTGTATTTTCACAAGCATGGACATATTGATTCCCGTACAAATATCATAAGCATATTTGTATTACATTTATTTTTATTTTTCTATTACATTTATTTAAAATGTTCTGTGTGGATACTTTAGTTGTGATCTTGGTATTTTCTTCTCCTTTTTATCCGTGCTAGGATTGTTTTATGAGAAGAGCGATTCACCTCTTTTCTTTTGACTTATTACTTATTTGGTTTTGCAGCAACTAATCATTAAGGTATTTAATTATTTTCCTTTGATGGAGCTGGTCTGTCCTGCAACCCATCTGCACTTATATTACTTACATTTCATTTGTTTGGGGTGTCATTAAAATGCAATTTACCTCACTATAAGTGCTCCTGGTGGTGCTAATAGCAACTAAAAATTTGCAGTCTTAGGTCTGTTTACTAACATGCTGCTGACTGTTTCATGATTAACAGCATCCGCTGGTAACAGCCATTGCAAGCGCTGTGAACAGAAATAATTATGGTTTTAATCTGCTTTTAGGAATGTAATCAGCCATCAGTTAACCCTGTAACAAATTTATGAGTTTCTAGCAGTCATTTCCCTGCACAGATGCATTTAGGAAGGGTTTATCCACTTTATGCTCTGTTCTCTGCACAGAGCTCTTGCTGTCAGTCTGCCTTATGAGAAGTGTTCTTAATATCTAAGTATTTTTTTCGCTGCAAGCACTCACAAAGGCTTATGGGAACACTAAGGATGTTCAGTAGGTCTTACGGGAACCATCTATAGGTAAATCACCTGTAGCAGCAGGGAACAATTCATATACTGTGATTACTCATGAAGGCTTGTTGCGGATGAAATGTAATAGCTATATTAAGGTCTTACATGTACTTTCCACTCGCAAGATTTTTTACGGGAGTCATGCAGTCGAGTCATGAAATTATTCATGGACGTACGTCTACTTTATTATAAAAAAACTGAGTCATATTCTCACATTTTCAACACCACAGTGGCATGAGAACAGATCACAAATTACTCTGTTTCAGAAATACTGCCATCCTTTGCCCGAAAGCCAATGACTATCCCCTTTTCAAAGTCCTATCATTTGCATGTTTTACCCATGACAGTGATGGTTGAAATGTTTGCAGAATGCCTAAATGTCACCTTATATACTCACCAAGCAGCTCACGACTGATGCCGTATTTCTTGGACTACACCCTACTGACGTCAAAAGTAGGTGGTGGTCATAATAATGTGCTAATAATGTGCTGTGACAATGTAAATAAAGGAATAGATTAAGGGTGCCCTGGAAAATTCCCTGCTATTTTTTTTAATATGTATACTTTAAACACATGGGAGGGCAACCTTTTTTCAAGATAAAATATTGTATAAGCAAGTTAATAACATGGCTAGCTTTGTCACATTTTTAAAAAAGTCTCTATTTCCATATTTGATACCTATAGAAACCCTGAGATTTTGACCTCTCTCGGGATTATCTCAAAGACAGAGAATGATAAATTAGGTGTATTAGTCTTGTTAAATACTTACATTTTATTGATTCCTTGGTGTACAAAATATCACAATATACATATCAATGAATAAACATAGATTTTATTTTAATCTTTACAAGGCTGTTATATATGACTAGTGACTTGCCCACATTGCGAGCCTCTCCCCCACTCTATTTTACTGGCCTCGCGATAAGCTTATTTAGCGCTCATCACGGGCCTCACAGATAGCGCCATTCGCTCTCATTGCGAGTCTCCCCCATGTCTACTTCCTCCCTTGTGTCTCCCTTCCTCCCTCCTCTCCCTCCCTTGTGTCTCCTATCCTTCCTTGTGTTTTGATCCCCTCTCCCTCCCCTGTGTCTCTTCCTCTCCTGTGTCTCTTTCCCCCCTTGTCCTACCCCTGAGTCTCTTCCCCCCTCCCTCATGTCTCTCACTCCCCTGTGTCTGGTCCCCCTCCCCTGTGTCTGTTCCCGCCTCCCCTGTGTCTCTACTCCCCTTTCCCTCCCCTGTGTCTTTCCCCCTCCCCGTGTTTCTCCCCCCTTCCCTGTTTCTCTCCCCACCCTCTCCATCCCCTGTGTGTCTTTCCCCCTCCCCTGTATATTTTCCTCCCTCCCCTGTGTCTCTTTCTCCCCTCTCTCTCCCCTGTGTCTCTCCCCCTCTCCCTCCCATGTGTCTTTTCCCCCTCCCTGTGTCTCTTCCTCCTCCTCAGTGTCTCTCCCCCTTTCCCCACTGTGTCTTTCCCCCCTCCCCTGTGTCGCTTCCCCCCTTCCTGTGTCTCTTCCCCTCCTTTTCCCTGTGTGTCTTTCCTCCTTCCCTGTATCTCTTCCCCCTCTCCCTCCCCTGTGTCTTTCCCTATCCCCTGTGTCTCTCCCCCTCCCCTCCCTCCCCTGTGTCTCTTCCCCCTCTCCTGTGTCTTTTTCCCCTCTAAGTCTCTTTCCCCCTGTCCCTCTTTTCCCTGTGTCTCTTTCCACCCTGCCCCCTGTGTCTTTCACCCCTGTCCCCCCTGTGTCTCCTCCCCCTCCCTCATGTCTTTCCCCCACCATTTCCCTCCCCTTTGTCTCTTCCCCTCCCCTGTTTCTCTCCCCACCCTCTCCCTCCCCTTTATATCTTTCCCTCTCCCCTGTATCTTTTCCTCCCTCTCCCTCCCCTGTGTCTCTTTCCCCTCTCCCCCTCCCCTGTGTCTCTCCCCCTCTCCCTCCCATGTGTCTTTTTTCCCCTCCCTGTGTCTCTTCCCCCTCCTCAGTGTCTCTCCCCCTTTCCCCCTTTGTCTTTCCCCCCTCCCCTGTGTAGCTTCCTCCCTTTCTGTGTCTCTTTACCTCCTTTTCCCTGTGTGTCTTTCCCCCTTCCTTGTATGTCTTCCACCGCTCCCTCCCCTGTGTCTCTTTCCCTACCCCCTGTGTCTCTCCCCCCTCCCCCTCCCTCCCCTGTGTCTCTTCCCCCTCCCCTGTGTCTTTTTCCCTTCTAAGTCTCTTTCACCCTGTCCCTCTTTCCCCGTCTCTCTTTCCACCCTGCCCCCTGTGTCTTTCCCCCTGTCCCCGCTGTGTCTCCTCCCCCCTCCCCTGTATCTCTTCCCCCCTCATCTCCCTCCCCAGTGTCTCTTCCCCCTCCTCTCACTCCCCTGTTTCTCTTCCCCCTCCTCTCACTCCCCTGTTTCTCTTCCCCCTCATTTCACTCCCCTGTGTCTCTTCCCCCCCTTCCTCTCACTCCCTTTTGTCTCTCCCCCTCCTCTCACTCCCCTATGTCTCTCCCCCCTCTGTGTCCCCCCCTCATCTCCCTCCCTTGTGTGTCTCCCCCTCCTTCCCTGTGTATCTACCCCCTCCTCCACTGTGTTTCTCTCCCTCCTCCGCTGTATCTCTTCCACCTCCTTCCCTGTATCGCTTCCATCTCCTCCCCTGTGTCTTCCCCCCTTCTCTCCCTCCTGTGTCTCTTTCTCCCGTGACGCTCAGCCGGGCGCATGCGCACCTCTGAAGCAATGCGCATGTGCACGTCCCTGTCTCAAGCGTGATGGCGAATTGCAGTTTGACAACTATTATATGTGATACAGGATAATGGTATTGAAAATATATTACTATCAAATAACTCATGTATCTGATGTGCTGTAAAGTTGTCTACCACTAATGGGAAACATAGGGATTGGAGATTCCCATTGCACTAATCTGTAATTAGGAATTTACCACATTTTTACATGAGAAATGGGAGGAAAATACAGTGCAATTGAAATTATTTTGTGAAATGTATAAAGTAGTCCTAAATAGAAATTAATTGTATATCTCTGTAGATCTGATAAAATAAAAAACGTAATGTATACATTTGAAATGAAATGATTACAGAAGTGCATTTAAAAGCAAACTTAATTTACAAAATAAAAGATAATAAAGCCATTAAGGAACTGGATAACACTTTTTTGGAGGTGTGTGTGTGTGTGTGTGTGTGTGTGGGGGGGGGGGGGTCATCCCCCATCATCCCTACACCAATATCTCAATACAAAAATGTGGAATAAACTGAATTTTTCCATCAAGTTTTTAAAAAAATTGTAGCTATATTTTACAACATGGAACAAATTTCCAGTATTGTTTTTATGGCAAATCTATAATTAAAATGACAGCATATGCTAGGCTATCCAATACAGTTTTTAGCATCAATGAGATTTATGACATACGATAATGAGCACATTTCTTACATGTTTAAGAACTTTATATGGGTATGGAAGAAGGTGAGTATAAGTGAAAACAAGAAAAGGTATGTTTAGCATCTAAATGAGAAACTGAGTGGACCACATTTGTAAATAGCCATTGAACTGACTGACAGAGGATGAAAAGTATAATTAAGTATTAAGAAATAGAAAAAGATAGAATTAAAGTATTTGAAGCAGTGCATGATTTGTTGAGGGCTACTGCTGTCTAAAATAGGGGCCCTATTAAATTCCAGCCTCGTAAATAAGAGGCTTCTACTTAAGCCCTACGTACTGCAAAGTTTCTCTAACTTACAATGCTATTAAATTAGCCCTGCTGCGAGCAACGTATGAGCTACGCAGCAGGGCCGTACGTATCTACACTGCGTAAATGTACATGAGGAGTGACAGCCTGCGAGATGATATCGCAGGCTCCCACTCCTCATCAATTGCTGCGGGGGTCCTAAAAGGGACCTCCGCGGCAGTCCCCCACATAAGCCCTGCCGTGGGGGTACTCCGAATACCCCCCCCGGCACCTAAAATTAACCCCCCCTCAATGCGGGGGTCCCCGTCGGGACCCCCGAAGTGTCCTCACATGAACACCTTGCTGCAGGGGTCCATAGGAACCCCCGCAGCCCCCACACATTAACCCCTTGCAGCGGGGGTCCCCGATCTGCATAGATCAGGCCCTCCGCTGCATTTAAAACTTTTAAATTCCCCGCCGCGGCTCCTTAAAGGGGCCGCGGCACACTATTACCCAATCCCGGCCGCGGGACTTAAAATTAACCCCCCTCTATGCTGGGGGTCCCCATCGGGACCCCCAAAGTGTCCCCACATAAACCCATTGCAGGGGGGGGCCCCGATCTGCATAGATCAGGCCCCCCGCTGCATTTAAAACTTTTAAATTCCCCGCCGCGGCTCCTTAAAGGGACCGCGGCACACTATTACCCAATCCCGGCCGCGGCACTTAAAATTAACCCCCCTCTATGCTGGGGGTCCCCATCGGGACCCCCGAAGTGTCCCCCACATAAACCCCCTGCAGCGGGGGGCCCCGATCGGCACCGATCGTGACCCTGCTGCAATTCAATTTTAAATTTCCCGCCTCGCGGGTCCTCAAAGGACCGTAAAGGTCCTGAAAGGACTCGCACTAAAAATATTAACCCCAGGCAACTATAATTACCCCATTAACTCATGATGGTCAATACAGACCACCATAAGGCCTAAATTAACCCATTAACTCATGATGGTCAATACAGACCACCATAAGGCTCTATTTAACCCCATCAGTCCCATAAGGGTATATTATTACCATTATGGGCCTGTTACAACCCAACATTAACCACATAAGTGCCATGATGGTCCTCAAGGACCATCATGACACTAACTACAAACACTACACTATAACCCCCAATAAACCATTTAATCTAAACTAACCCCCCTCTACACTAATCTATTAACACTTACACTACCTACCTACACTACCTACCCCCTAATAAACCTCCCCAACACTCTAATTACAAAAAACAAAAAACCTACAGTACAAAAAACAAAAAAACCTACAGTACATAAAAAAAAAAAACAATTACAACCCCACCCCCCACTACAGAAAATAAAAAAATTACACACCTGAAAAGGAAAGACAGATAAACACAATACAATACATACATATAATACATTACATACATTACATACAATACATGACATTACATATAATATATTACATATAATATATTACATATAATACATTACATACATTACATACAATACATGACATTACATATAATATATTAAATATAATATATTACATATAATATATTACATATAATACATTACATACATTACATACAATACATGACATTACATATAATATATTAAATATAATATATTACATATAATATATTACATATAATACATTACATACATTACATACAATACATGACATTACATACATTACATATAATATATTACATATAATATATTACATATAGTCCTAATCAAATACCCCCTATCTATCTAACATACAATCTATTACATTTAAAATAAATCCTAACTATATCAAATACATCCCCCTATCTATCTAATATACAAAAAATCCTAACTACATACACAGACCCTTATTCTAAACTAAAATAAAATAATTACAGTCCTAACTACATACACAGACCCTAATTCTAAGCTAAAATCAATAAATTAAGACCACTTACCTTTAAGATGTTGCTTCAGATCACTAACCTATGGGTCAAACAAAAAGAAAAATTAGTACAAAACATTAACATCAAATAAATAAACATTCTATACATTCTACATATTCAACTCACCTTTACAGCATGTCCAGTCACTGTTTAGCTCTTCCGGCGCGGCCCTGTTAAAAAAAAAAACACAATACATGAATACATGAATACAATATATAAACAATAAATAAAATACACAAATAAACATCTAAATATACATTTAACTTACCTCCCCGCGATGTCCCCGGCCTTCTCTCCTTCAGCCCCGGCTGGGCCGCGGAACCATCCGCGCTCTAAAAAAAACAAACAAAAAAAACTAACGGAGGTCTGCACTGGCAGACCTCCCCGACGCTACTGAACCTCCCGGAGTCGTTTCCGGGAGGAAATTGGCATTGTCGGCTTGTGATTGGCTGAAAAAGCTGTCAGCCAATCAAAAGTCGTCAATGTAGGAGCCAATCAGGATGCGCAGATGTCTTCTACCAATCACTCCGTGGGGGTGTATCCCATAGTGATTGGCTGAAGGCATCTGAGCGTTGTGATTGGTTCCCAGAAAGATAGACAAGTGTTTTAGCCAATCAGGGTGGGATATTGGGGTGTATCCCATCCTGATTGGCTCACACATTGACGACTTTTGATTGGCTGAAATTGATAGACAGCTTTTTCAGCCAATCACAAGCCGCCAATGCCAATTTCCTCCCGGACACGACTCCGGGAGGTTCAGTAGCGTCGGGGAGGTCTGCCAGTGCAGACCTCAGTTAGTTTTTTTTTTTTTTTTTTTAGAGCGCGGATGGTTCCGCGGCCCAGCCGGGGCTGAAGGAGAGAAGGCCGGGGACATCGCGGAGAGGTAAGTTAAATGTATATTTAGACGTTTATTTGTGTATTTTATTTATTGTTTATATATTGTATTCATGTATTCATGTATTGTGTTTTTTTTTTAACAGGGCCGCGCCGGAAGAGCTAAACAGTGACTGGACATGCTGTAAAGGTGAGTTGAATATTTAGAATGTATAGAATGTTTATTTATTTGATGTTAATGTTTTGTACTAATTTTTATTTTTTGTTTGACCCATAGGTTAGTGATCTGAAGCAACATCTTAAAGGTAAGTGGTCTTAATTTATTGATTTTAGCTTAGAATTAGGGTCTGTGTATGTAGTTAGGACTGTAATTATTTTATTTTAGTTTAGAATAAGGGTCTGTGTATGTAGTTAGGATTTTTTGTATATTAGATAGATAGGGGGATGTATTTGATATAGTTAGGATTTATTTTAAATTAAATAGATTGTATGTTAGATAGATAGGGGGTATTTGATTAGGACTATATGTAATATATTATATGTAATATATTATATGTAATATATTATATTTAATATATTATATGTAATGTCATGTATTGTATGTAATGTATGTAATGTATTATATGTAATATATTATATGTAATATATTATATGTAATATATTATATGTAATGTCATGTATTGTATGTAATGTATGTAATGTATTATATGTATGTATTGTATTGTGTTTATCTGTCTTTCCTTTTCAGGTGTGTAATTTTTTTATTTTCTGTAGTGGGGGGTGGGGTTGTAATTGTTTTTTTTTTTCTGTACTGTAGGTTTTTTTGTTTTTTGTACTGTAGGTTTTTTGTTTTCTGTGCTGTAGGTTTTTTGTTTTTTGTAATTAGAGTGTTGGGGAGGTTTATTAGGGGGTAGGTAGTGTAGGTAGGTAGTGTAAGTGTTAATAGATTAGTGTAGAGGGGGGTTAGTTTAGATTAAATGGTTTATTGGGGGTTATAGTGTAGTGTTTGTAGTTAGTGTCATGATGGTCCTTGAGGACCATCATGGCACTTATGTGGTTAATGTTGGGTTGTAACAGGCCCATAATGGTAATAATATACCCTTATGGGACTGATGGGGTTAAATAGAGCCTTATGGTGGTCTGTATTGACCATCATGAGTTAATGGGTTAATTTAGGCCTTATGGTGGTCTGTATTGACCATCATGAGTTAATGGGGTAATTATAGTTGCCTGGGGTTAATATTTTTAGTGCGAGTCCTTTCAGGACCTTTACGGTCCTTTGAGGACCCGCGAGGCGGGAAATTTAAAATTGAATTGCAGCAGGGTCACGATCGGTGCCGATCGGGGCCCCCCGCTGCAGGGGGTTTATGTGGGGACACTTCGGGGGTCCCGATGGGGACCCCCAGCATAGAGGGGGGTCAAGATTATTGTGAGAACAGCTCCCAAGAGGGGAGGGAGAGCTGCTTAGGATACCAGAATAATAGGCTATAGGTTTAGGAGTTTAGAACATGAATACTCTGGGTTTTCTAACACAGTATGGGGAAAAGGAAGGTGCTCCCTCATGTACAATGTCCGGTCTGCCCTAATACTATTTGGTTACATAAAACCAGATGTGGGAATAAACAATAATTGAACTCTCTATCACTGGATGTTGTTTGTAGCTAAATTTCTTCAACAGTCATTTGTACTAGACTGAGCACTATAATCAATTTTATACGATCAACAGTACTATAATTGGTTTAAGGACTATGAATATTTTTTAGAGAAGAAGCACTTCTTCCCTGTTTTAGATTTTTTTTAAATCCCATGTAGCCATGTTATGTTTTGTTTTGAATATACATTCGGTGGATTGAAAACAAATAAAAAATTATCCTCACTAAATTTTATCGATGAATATTTGTGTAAGTCATCAAGTGAGATGCCTAGTTCTCTACTTTAAAATGGAGAGAAAAAGAACACTGAGCAGAGAGATATTAATATAAACAAAAACAAGTATTTTTTTTTCAGAAGTCTCAACTGAAAAGAATAAGGACACCAGAACAGTCAATAGAACATAAAGTGATCCAGTCTATTATACACTACAGTTCTGCTTAGAATTGTGACCATGCAGAAGACGTTTGACTTGTTTGAGCAAGAGATGAATACTAGATGAATATTCAAATAAATACTTTGGAGTCAAGGTCTAGTAGGAATGCTAGGCTCCCAGGGTATTTGCTACCCAAAAATTACTCATATATATACAAAGTGGGAAAAATACAACTAAAGTCTTTATTAATAAGGGGTAACAACGGCGATAACTTAAAAACAATGGGTTAAAAAATCCCGGATTGAAACAAGAAGATAAAAATAGGCTAATGGGTATGTGGACAAATAACCAGTAAATGTTGAATACACTCTTAATAGAGGGGTACATAAGTCCACACCTAACAGTATTGCAGAGGAGAAAAAATGATTGCTGATCCAATTTGAATAAACCTGTCTTGCTAGTAAATCATAGATCTATAATACATATATACAAGTGTAGAGGTTCTGAAAAACAGTGACTCTCATCCTAAAGGATTCCCCAAATGAATTGCTGGGAATAATCTGGCTTTTATATGTAAATATATATATATATATATTCTTGATGGTATACCAGGATACAATTGTGCCATATTTTCCTGCTTTTAAGTCAGGGCAGAAGTTTTTTGAAAGTAACAATAAAATTCTGGGGCTATTATATACAAGTAATGATTACCCAAAGTTACTCTTCATAGAGAAGTTAAACTTCTATCTTGCCCATATTACATTCTAAAGATTAGCATAATATAGCACAGGCCAGTGGATGAAAAGTACAAGGAAGCCAGCAGGCTAATTGTTACTTAAAGCACTGTTATTCATCATTAGACTTCCTCCACTTTTCCCTTATTATTCATACTCTTCACAATATGTCCCCACACTTTTAGTGTCTGTGGTTTCTACCATTCATTTCTCATTTCTTTTGCTTCATGGTTTTAACTTGGCTGCATATTTGCCATATCGCTATCCCATGTTATCTCCCTCCTTTCACTCTACTTTATATAAGGGCCGTTCCATTTACATTTCACTGTGTCATAGCGCAACAGACGCTTCCTGTATCCATTGCGCAGGTCCACTGAGTGTCAATTGGTTGCCGTAGTTACGGCAGCGCTTAAAAAGAGGGCCAGACGGCTTAGCAGACTTTACCTTGACAAAGACGTCTGATGACGTCGAAACGCGTCGGCCTTTGATGACGTGGCATGCCTCATTGTTAAGGGCATGCCGGCGTCTTCACTACTAACAGTATTGTATTTGCAAATTATATTTTAGAGGTTGCATGCTTACCCTACCTGTCCGTTTCCAAAAGAGTGAATGTTGTGATCTGGATATGAGTTAGATCAAGCACGTTAATAACGGTGCTTTAAGTAACAATCAGCCTGCTGGCTTCCTTGTACTTTTCATCCACTGGCCTGTGCTATATTATGCTAATCTTTAGAATGTAATATGGGCAAGATAGAAGTTTAACTTCTCTATGAAGAGTAACTTTGGGTAATCATTACTTGTATATAATAGCCCCAGAATTTTATTGTTACTTTCAAAAAACTTCTGCCCTGACTTAAAAGCAGGAAAATATGGCACAATTGTATCCTGGTATACCATCAAGAATATATATATATATATTTACATATAAAAGCCAGATTATTCCCAGCAATTCATTTGGGGAATCCTTTAGGATGAAAGTCACTGTTATCCAGAACCTCTACACTTGTATATATGTATTATAGATCTATGATTTACTATCAAGACAGGTTTATTTAAATTGGATCAGCAATCACTTTTCTCCTCTGCAATACTGTTAGGTGTGGACTTATGTACCCCTCTAATAAGAGTGTATTCAACATTTAGTGGTTATTTGTCCACACACCCATTAGCCTATTTTTATCTTCTTGTTTCAATCCGGGATTTTTTAACCCATTGTTTTTAAGTTATCGCTGTTGTTACCCCTTATTAATAAAGACTTTAGTTGTATTTTTCCCACTTTGTATATATATGAGTAAATACTTTGGAGCAAAAATCTCTGATATGCAGAATACGCTAGAAATTTCTGATTAAAAATTTGTTAAAAGAAAATGAGGCTTTAAAACAGGAATTAGAAAACAGACAAAGTAGACAAAGCTTTCATTGGGCAGGAGTACCAGAAGGAATAAGGGTCAAGACTTAAGTCTTAAGACTTTATTATTCTGCAATGCCAAAATTATTAAATATAGACCCATAAATGCCATCTATGCACCCATCAGGTCGGATTCAGTTTTCTTTGATATATAAATTAGTAATTTGATTTTGTGTATAAGGAAAACTTTTCTATACTTGGGACAAATTAAGTCTTGTTCTCTTTGATTTTATGGATAGACTTCCAAAAGCTTCCAAAAACGCTTCCTCTCTTGATAATCCTGGAGTTGCAAATTGGGAAACCCAATGTATTAATTTTAATAAAATCACTTGAAATTAGTTTATGTTTGGTGCACACAAAAATGTTTTAATTTAAGGGTAGGCCTCACCACCAGTCCTCATTGTCTTCCCCTTCTTCCAAATCAAGGCCCCTGGAAAAATCTTCAAGGCCCATGGCGCTCAGGAAGGCCCCCAGATAGGCTTGTGGGGCCCAGGGAGAGTCGCTGGACTCTCACAAGGCTTGCAGGAGGACTATTAAGCACCCTTGGTCTTCTCAAAACATGAGGGCCTATTATCCCCATAGGCTCTCTGTGGACACCTATTGGGTGACTAATGCTAGCCATGTGATCCCTGTGGACCATGGCTATCTGATATCTGCTGTGTATATATTTTACTCTCATCATGTGTTAGTACTGCTTGCAGATGAAGAAGATGTCTTTACGGACCTAAATGTGCTTAAAAATAATAAAAATAATAATAATCCATAGCAACTAAATGTAACCCCTAAATATGTTCTAAAGTATGAGCATGGAGGTCCTCATGGCCACCCATGGAATGCAACTGTAACTCCTACAGGGTAGACTTACATTATTATGACCATCTCCACCTCATCGTCCATGACACTGAAATAAAATAAATAAAACAATAAAAAAAACACAGGAAACTTGTAAAAATAGTATCTAAGATGATGGTGCATTAAAAAGGTCATTATTCTGCTATGAATCTGAAGAGATTGCTTAGTGTAATTGTTTTTTTTTAAAGCGGGTGATTTTTTAGGTGGAAGCCCAATTCCATAGGATGAAGAGAGGAACCATGGCTGAAGATTGTGGACAAGGGCATTGGTGATCTTGCTGGAGGTAGTCAAATGGATAGATAATGTTTATTCCCCTTCCTACAGGTTTAATACATTTTCTTTTAGTTTTGGTAACTTTTTTTTTTTGGTACCTTAGTGTTAGAAACTATGTGGGTCTAATATAGATCCATATAGACTCATAGGGACACCATGAGGGTCCTTATTAACCCCAAGGTGTTAATGGGCCCCACATTTTTAACAAGGCTTGGGTGCTTAATGGCCACTCATCAGTGTATTTGAGTTACGAGTGGTCTCCCTGGATCCTCTAGGCCTTTCTTAAGGATCTTCCTGGACCCCACAGGCTGTGCATTAATATCATGGATGTGGTGTGGGTAGGTCTGGAAGGACAAGAACAAATTTAAAAACCTGAAGGGGTCAAGGTAATGCTGTATAATAATGATTCATTGCATCTACTAGGGTCACATGCGGTCATTACACCACAGAAATCATAATCAGGTGAATAAAAATCACATCATTCAACACTCCATATAATAGAAGTAATCAGTAACCAGTAATGCACATAGCACATACATCATGTCTTCATCTACTCCATTACACTGTTGCTTAAGATCCTAGATTATATAATTCAGTTCAATTACACAAATACAGTGTGTTCAGAAAATTAAAAATTAAAAAAAGATGGTCATAAACTAAAAATCTGTATGTACAGTAAAGTGGTAGATACTGCAACAATAAACCAACTTATCAGAACTTCATCACTTGCTGTTACCAAGAGTAATGATGTGGCATCTCACAAGGAATGCTTAACTGTGACCACAGTCAGTGGGGTTAGAGAACTATTAATATCTCTTTGTGAGATGTTATCTATATGGATATCACATTCATCTTGTATGCAGGTGTAATCAGATTATAACCGATTGTTAGGATATCATGATGTCTGATCCCATTAATACTGAGAGGAGACAAAGGTCAGTAGCCATAATGTCTGTTACTTACATCAGACAAAGGTATCTGTTTTGAGATTGATGAGGGGATGACATGGTTAATGTATTAAAGCTGCCTTGGAATAACAGGGTATTTTTGGACTAGCCTAGTTCCACACCATATCTGCATTTGTATAAGTTAAACCTAACAACAAACATGTGTTATTAATAATGATATATGATTAATTAATTATTCATTAACAGTTTGTGAGATCATTCTGCTGGGGGGATGTCAGGGATGGAATGGCTATCTAATATCTGCTGTGTATATATTTCACTCACATTATTTGTTAGCATTAGTGATGTTGCGAACATCAAATTTTCGGTTCGCGAACAGCGGAACCGAACTTCCATCAAATGTTCGCGAACGGTCGAACCCGGCCATAGACTTCAATGGGCAGTCGAATTTCAAAACCCACAGGGACTCTTTCTGGCCACAATAGTGATCAGAGGGGGATCCATGGCAAAACTCCCACGGAAAATCACATAGTTGATGCAGAGTCTGGTTTTAAGCCATAAAGGGCATAAATCACCTAACATTCCTAAATTGTTTGGAATAACATGCTTTAAAACATCAGGTAGGATGTTGTATCGATCAGGTAGTGTAAGGGTTACAACCGCTTCACAGTAACAGACCAATCTCCCCGTTTAATGCACCGCAAACAACCGCAAACAGTCCCTTTGCACAACCGCAAACTCCCCATTTGCACAAGGTTGGATACCAAGCTAGCCACGTCCCGTTCCTTGTCCTCACTTATGTCATTGAAGGTCTCTTCCTCCACCCAGCCACCAAGGGTCCCAGAAAGGTGACAACAAGCCCCCTGGGACGCCTGCTGTGTTTGGTCTTCCACCTCCTCGAAGCCACCTTCCTCCTGACTCCTCTTCTTCAGACTCCCAGAGTCTGGGGGCTTCCACTGCCCAGCATGGAAGATTAAACACAGGTCAGAGTCTGGAGGCTTCCACTGCCCAGCATGGAAGATTATACGCGTTGCCTCTGCGTTATTATAATGTGTGTACTGTTATGTAGTACTATTCCTATCGGTTTAATCCGTGTTACGTCCACTATCAGGGGACGTGTATATGGCATGGATTTTTGAAAACGGGAGATGGAAAAAGATGCTTGGTCGGCCCTTCCACTTCAAATTTGGGGCGCTGCACGTGCAATCTAAGGTGCCACCAGATATGAGTGTCACTGTGCACTGGCAAAAGTTGGCAGAGTAGATGTAATAGGCTTCACACACACGCCTGTAGGCAGGCAATTGCTATTCAATCTATTACAGTCAAAAAAGTGTTGTTTTATGTCACTGAGTACAATATAAGCTGTGAGCCTGACACAGGCAGGCAACTGAAATCAAATTACAGGAAAAAAATGGTTGTTTTTAATGTATGTTACACCACCAGGTATGAGTAGTGAAAATAAGCACAATATAAGCTATTAGGTGTTAGCCTGTCACACACACGCTGGCAGGCAGGCATAGATTACACACAAAAAATTATAAAACAAAATAAATGATGTTCAAAGATTCCTCAATGATAAAGTATAGGGGGCGAACCGAAAAGCGCATGTGTTCGCCGTTCACGGCGGACGCGAACATGCGAAAATCGCAGCGAGTAGTTCTCCGGCGAACTGTTTGGGACATCACTAGTTAGCATTGCTTGCAGATGAAGAGGATGTATTTATGGACCTGAATGTGCCTAAAAATAATAAAAATAATAATAAAAAAGGAAAAACAGAAATAAGGATTGCACCATCTCTTCTCAACAGGATTCCTCGGTGACCATCAATTGGTAAAATGTTAAACAAAACGTTGTGTGCCTACATAAAGAGACTCATGAATCATGAAATGGGGGGTAGCTTTCTGCTTACCAAATATCACCATCACATATATCATGATCCTATACTCTGTAGCCAGGGAAGATTATTTTAACACCTGGATCAAAAAATTGTTACTGAGGAGTGCTGTTGAGAAGGTCAAGTATTAGGTGCAGCACATATCACCTCTTCCACCTTGCCACAGGACACCCGCCCCTGTGCTACTGTGCTCAGTCCTTAGTTGAGTGGGTTCAAAAGGGGAATGATTGCCCCTGGAGGCAGCAGCACTGGTGGAGGTGTAGGCATGGAGGGAGGCAAGGAGGGGCCAGGCTGTGCAGGGGAGGCCTCTGGGGTGGAAGAAGCTCCGCTGGGAACCAGAGCACACAGGGAAATGCCCATTATGAGCTGGTTGATCTTGCTCTAGTTCTGCACCTCCTGGAGCACCCTGGCATGTAGGACTCCACCTGCTGGATGAGCCTCCTTACCTCCATATTGAATCTCACCTCCCTATTTAGCCTCACCTACCTATTGAATATCTTGAGGCTTTGGCCTACAGAGACCAGGTGAGAAGAGACACTGGCCTGGATCCTCAGCATAGTGTATATATAGTCTCTCACAAGAGACAGCGTCTCCCCAATGTTGGCCTTCAATGATGGGCCTTGGTATGGAGGTTGTGGTTGGCCGGGCATGGTTGTGTGAAGAGGTGGTGATCCAGTGGGAAGGTGCTAGGAACCGTTTGCAGGTGGTAGTAGTGGTGGCCCTGGTTGTGGTGGTGGCCAGGATGTGCTGGTGGTAAGGGCATGGATCTGGCGTCAGTCAAATAGCAGGGCAAGTGGGGTCAAATGCCACTGGGGTGGTGTGAAGGTCCAGCAAGTCCATCCATTGACAACATGAATTGGGAGTCCTCCTCCAGATCTTCTGGGCCCTCTGATCTTCTCCTGTGCTCCTCATGACATAGTTCTTGGTGGGCGGGGGCACTGCCAGCAGCCTCTGCCTTTAACTGTGCCAACACCCCCCGCCTTCAGCCTCTTGTCCTCCTGACTGTGGACTGGGATCCATACCTCCCTGTTCTGACCCTGAGGCCTGTCCCGACCCCAACCACTACCCTACCTTTGGTATCAGACCCCTCCCCCTCTGAACCTGAACTCATCATGCTTATATCAATGGGGTCATCCTATTTGTATGTATATTATCTGATATCAGTATTTATGTGTATTGCACAATTATGTGTACAGTAGTATTTAATTATCTATAATAAGGAAAATAATTTAAACCTGCACTCCAATCTGTCACTTCTCCTGCATGCTCTTTCACTCTAGCTCCGAAAACCTCCAACTACAGGGACCTGCATGGTAATTTGTAAAAATCTGTCAGTGCTGGGGCGTGAGGCTTGCAATTATATTCAGTATGCCTGTCAATTACTAATGTTTTTTTTCCCCTTTTTTCCATTGTCTACATTGGCTGTGGTGCAGCAAGAATAGTCGTAATATATTTACTTGATTGATGTAATTTTGTCCCTTCACTGCTATTGATGAAAATATGGTTCATGGATGTGGGCTGAGTGCCGTAATAATGCTAGTGAAAAGCTTAGCATGAACATGTAATGTAGGGGAAAAAACTCCTGCAGCCGCTTTTACGGTATAGCATAAATTACACAGCTCAATTAGCATGGGGCTGTACATTGTGAATTAAAAACATCAAGACATCAAACTTATTGCACACATAAGATTTTAAACAGAATAGATAAAATAAAATGTAATCATTCTATTAAGTGTAAAATGCATGACCCTGATTCAGTACATCTATTTTGGCCTTGTGGAAAAATAAAGAATTTTTTGAATAAATTTCAGATATGTTTAGCTTCTGCTTTAAAGACGCAAATTACTCTTAATATTTATGCAGAATTATATGTAGTATTAATATCAGTGCTAGCAAGTTATCAGAAATGTGTTGTCTTGGTGTGCAGTTTAGCTTAATTATTTTTTTTAAGAAATGTATATCACTGAGTTTTCCAGTTGACAAAATCTAAGTATACACTACAAAAACAGATGATTCTGGAAATATATGATGCATGGGAGTCAGTTGCAGACTGCTTGGAAAACTTTGACCTAACATGGGAATATATTTTATCAGTGGTAGGCAGCCTGTCCCCATTGCTCACTATTGAGCTATTCAAGTTTTCATGGTGGGTGGTGGGGTAATCACTAAGTGGGTGGCTAATGAGTTACATTACAATCTGGAGACCTGCAGCACTACACTTGGCAGGTTGGAGAGCTGGTGAGAGAGACTAGGGACAGAATTAAGGACCAGTAGCCTTATTAAATTGCGATTCTGTAAATTTAAAAGGGCTCTATATAAGCACACAGCATATTTTTTTAATAGAAGTTTTTAGTTAGTGATCTTCTATCCAAATGCAAGGTTTTCACTAACTAAAAACTCCTGTAAATAAAATATGCTGTGTGCTTAAATAGAGCCCTTTTAAATTTACTGAATCACTATTTAATAAGGCTTCAGATCAATATCTAGTAAGTACAGGGAGATACATAGCTAGGGTCATATGATTTATATAACCAGAAATGAGATCATTTAAATTACTGCTGCACCGGTGGGCAGTTAGGAAATGTTACCATGAAAAGTGAGCGGTAGGTATTAAAAGGTTGACGACCCCTGTCTTAGATGGTTGAAGGAGAAGATTCAGTAATAAGTTGGATTTTTGAGTTGCTTTTTTTTTTGACTGATCCTAATATTTTTCAGTTCTAATGTTTGCTACAAGAAATGTTATATTAAAAGAAATAACAGGGACGTGTATTCTTTGCCTGACACTTGGAACAATTTAGATTTAGATGTTTACCTGCATAAGATATATTTATTTGTTTCATGTTGACAATTTATATTTCCACTGAGAGTGATTTGGATAAGGTTACTGCTTTCTATTGTTTAATCCAGGTTGCTTTCTTATCTGACATCTGGAGTTTGTGATTTGTGAGCTCAAAGTTAGATATAGTTATGAAGGATATTTAAAGGTGCTGTGTTATATGGATAAATAGCTGCATAGCAAGTTATGTTGTAAAACACTTTTAACCCATGAAGTTAAGTATTTTTAGATCTTCTTGAATCCTTGTATAATGTGAATAGTGAGATGATTCAGGAAAAGTAAACAAAGATGCTCACTAAAACAAAGCCATTTGTATCATTAGGAAAAGAAAATACTTTATGGTCCCAATATCTGACAATCGAAAATACGCTGGATCATTTCCTTACCTATTCTAATTAGCAAACATTACAACCCTGTATCTATATACAGCAGGTAGTCATACCACCTCATATGTGCCTATGGGCCTCATTCAAATGTGATTTGGCTAATTGAATAGGGCTCTATATAAGCACATAGCATATTTTTGTTACAGAAGTTTTTAGCTAGTGAAGACCTTGCTTTTGGATAGAAGTTCACTAACTAAACATTTATGTAAAGAAAAAAATGCCATGTGCTTATATAGAGCCTTATTCAATTGGCCAAATTGCATTTGAATGAGGCCCTATGTCTAGTTTGGTTAACATTGCTCATGGCTTAATCCATGCATTCCCCTTAGTAATTATGTTGCCCTTCCTTGAATAATTTCTACCTTTACAATGATATTTTTACAAGTTATGTCGAATCTGTACACCATATTACAATGGCAATTTTAGCAGGGATTAATATTGTGATAGATTAAACTTGCTTCTATACCCATCTTAATGCATGCTAACATTTTACTCATACAGTCATACAGTTCTTGCATTTAAGGTGTATATGAGCAAATGTGGTTCATTCATTGTGATACAGCAAACAGTGTTCCATTTGCATTTGAGCCAGTACCTAATTCCTGGTTGTAAAAAAAAAATAAGGAAGGGCAATGAACTGAAGGAAATGAACTGAATTGCTTATGAACTGCTAGGGATAATCTAATAAACTGGGAACGAAAGTCTATGATACACTGTATGTAGGATAGGATCAAAATGGAAAAAGGAGGATATTGAGTGCAAAGAATATTGAATGATGGGAATTGAATAAAGAGGAGTCGGCTTAGTGAGATGAAAATACAGTATGTAGAGACCCATTCCAATCTGACACAAAGCTGCGAGAAAAGGCTCATTTGTAACTGTGGGGGCTTTTTTTCTCTCTGTGTAAGTAGCCTTTCCAGCTTAGCTCACATAAAACCACCACTCAAAATAGGAAACAAGGATCCCAGCTGTTCTTACGTTGATCTCTAGCCTAAAGTGTACATCAGGTGGCTCCCAGGAGACTCTGAGTTTGAAATTCAGTAGTCTCAGTAGCAGTGCTGCATAATATTACACTAGCACTAACACATTCCCTATCCATTATTTATCTGTATAAACCCCTTCCCATGGCAGGGAAGGGATTCATTATTAAAATAACTATGCAGGGGTTTATGACCATCTGCCTATGACCCTATACCCCTATGAGATTCCCATAATTCCCTCACAAAAGTTACACTAAATGGGGGAACCCCAGGGATTCTATCATTCCACTCACTGAAGGGAACCCTGAGATTACCTCCAACCCCGAATCCCCAGCATGTACCTATAACCATGGAGGTCTTTAAAGACCCCCATGACAACTTATGCTTAACCCCTACTACAGAGACCCTTAAAGGACCTCAATGGCACTTAAATTCAACCACTACATCCTATTAACCAACTAAATAAAAAATAAATAATATTAAATAAATATAGAAATTAAATTAATAAATTAAGGAAAATAATAAATACATTAAACCTTTAAGGGAATAAAATAATACCCTTTCATGCCCTCCAGTGATGGTCCGCGATACCCATGTCCCCCTTCTGCCCTGGATAAATGGCTATCCCAGTTGATTGAAGCTTCTGGTCCTCTTCAATCTTACTTGATGTGAGTGATCCCCATCTTCTGGCCAATTGCTAGGGGCCTCAGTCTAAAAACCTGAAACTCTAAAAAAATATTTTTTTATAACAGTGCTCCTCCTATGAGGAGCTCCCCTACTGCAAATTATTTCTGCCCCTCTTCTCTAGCCTACAATTTTTGGTGGCTACTGATTGGCTTAAATATATGTCAAGTATTGTAGATAACCCTGCTCAACATGGCACGGGAACACTTTTGAACCAATCAGAATGCACAGAATGAAAAGGTTAGGTCCTATAGTGGGTGTTTTTGTTGGAAATTAGAAATCAAGACCTGACACTTGTTTGATTTTGCATTTGTAGGCCACAGTACAAATTTTTGTGCATTTTGAGGACTTACATGTCCTCAGAAGGTAACATGTTCCACTCAGGTTTTGGATTAGAATGGCTTTGGGGGAAATTAGAATGGGACAACTACACATAGATTATGTGTTGTGAACTTTTTAGGCTACTGTGTGTGCACTTCTGGTAAGGCTACTTTTTCTGGAGAAAGGTTTTGTTGGGTAGTGATTTATGAGTGAACTTGATAAATGGGGCCCATACTTTCCTACAATATATTTGTTGAAGAAATTGCTATAAAATCGTTGCAAGCTATAAACCGTACTCTGTCTATACTAAACAATATATTACGCAATATATTATATTTTTTTCTTATGCGCCCCACATTGCGATATGATTCATATCTTTCTCCTTAAAATCTCGTTAAGTACCCCAATTTATGGCATTTGCAAGTAACCTACAGCCTCTTGTCTTTTTCAGAAGTTCAGTAGAAGGTCTATAATCTGATTATTAGAACTAACTACATACAGCGTCTAAAGTAGAATCTATGTTTACTTACTTTTAGTTTCTTCACAGCAGAGAATCTGCTAAGGATGCAGAGTTAGGGCCCTATTAAATTATCCCTCGTAGTTCTCTCGGTGCTCGCAAAAGGCAGTTTTCCTGCTGTTTGCGAGTACCGAATCTCTCGCAGCCTGCTTTGCGATATGACTGCGATAAAATGGCCGAGAATAGGCTCCGAGAGAGCTACGTAGCCTTAAATCTACGCATGATTCTCGCATATCGTAAGAATCCCTACGTGGACAAAAAGTGCACGCAAGGGATCCTAAAGCCTCTATGTGCTGCCTCGGAACAGCCCGAGACAGCAGTGTGAGGCTCCCCCTTGCACCCTATACACATCCCCATGCTGCAGGGGTCTCTATCGGGACCCCTGCAGCACCCCCACATTAACCCCTTGCAGCGGGGGTCCTTAAAGGGGCCGCGGCACACTATTACCCAATCCCGGCAGCGGCACCTAAAATTAACCCCCCTCTATGCTGGGGGTCCCCATCGGGACCCCCGAAGTGTCCCCACATAAACCCATTGCAGGGGGGGTCCCCGATCTGCATAGATCAGGCCCCCCGCTGCATTTAAAACTTTTAAATTCACATGCCACGGCTCCTTAAAGGGGCCGCGGCACACTATTACCCAATCCCGGCCGCGGCACCTAAAATTAACCCCCCCTCTATGCTGGGGGTCCCCACATAAACCCCCTGCAGCGGGGGTCCCCGATCGGCACCGATCGTGACCCTGCTGCAATTCAATTTTAAATTTCCCGCCTCGCGGGTCCTTAAAGGACCGTAAAGGTCCTGAAAGGACTCACACTAAAAATATTAACCCCAGGCAACTATAATTACCCCATTAACTCATGGTGGTCAATACAGACCACCATAAGGCCTTAATTAACCCATTAACTCATGGTGGTCAATACAGACCACCATAAGGCTCTATTTAACCCATTAACTCATGGTGGTCAATACAGACCACCATAAGGCCTTAATTAACCCATTAACTCATGGTGGTCAATATAGACCACCATAAGGCCTTAATTAACCCATTAACTCATGGTGGTCAATACAGACCACCGTAAGGCTCTATTTAACCCATTAACTCATGGTGGTCAATACAGACCACCATAAGGCTCTATTTAACCCATTAACTCATGGTGGTCAATACAGACCACCATAAGGCCTTAATTAACCCATTAACTCATGGTGGTCAATATAGACCACCATAAGGCCTTAATTAACCCATTAACTCATGGTGGTCAATACAGACCACCGTAAGGCTCTATTTAACCCATTAACTCATGGTGGTCAATACAGACCACCATAAGGCCTTAATTAACCCATTAACTCATGGTGGTCAATACACACCACCATAAGGCCTTAATTAACCCATTAACTCATGGTGGTCAATACAGACCACCATAAGGCTCTATTTAACCCATTAACTCATGGTGGTCAATCCAGACCACCATAAGGCTCTATTTAACCCATTAACTCATGGTGGTCAATCCAGACCACCATAAGGCTCTATTTAACCCATTAACTCATGGTGGTCAATCCAGACCACCATAAGGCCTTAATTAACCTATTAACTCATGGTGGTCAATCCAGACCACCATAAGGCTCTATTTAATCCATTAACTCATGGGGGTCAATACAGACCACCATAAGGCCTTAATTAACCCATTAACTCATGGTGGTCAATACAGACCACCATAAGGCCTTAATTAACCCATTAACTCATGGTGGTCAATACAGACCACCATAAGGCCTTAATTAACCCATTAACTCATGGTGGTCAATACAGACCACCATAAGGCCTTAATTAACCCATTAACTCATGGTGGTCAATACAGACCACCATAAGGCCTTAATTAACCCATTAACTCATGGTGGTCAATACCGACCACCATAAGGCTCTATTTAACCCATTAACTCATGGTGGTCAATACAGACCACCATAAGGCCTTAATTAACCCATTAACTCATGGTGGTCAATCCAAACCACCATAAGGCTCTATTTAACCCCATCAGTCCCATAAGGGTATATTATTACCATTATGGGCCTGTTACAACCCAACATTAACCACATAAGTGCCATGACGGTCCTCAAGGACCATCATGACACTAACTACAAACACTACACTATAACCCCCAATAAACCATTTAATCTAAACTAACCCCCCTCTACACTAATCTATTAACACTTATACTACCTACCTACACTACCTAACCCCTAATAAACCTCCCCAACAATCTAATAAAAATAAATAAAAAAACCTACCTTACAGAAAACAAAAAAACCTACAGTAGAGAAAACAAAAAAACCGAAAGTACAGAAAACAAAAAAATACATTACAACCCCACTCCCCACTACAGAAAATAAAAAAATTACACACCTGAAAAGGAAAGACAGATAAACACAATACAATACATAGATATAATACATTACATACATTACATACAATACATGACATTACATACATTACATATAATATATTACATATAATATATTACATATAATATATTACACATAATACATTACATACAATACATGACATTACATACATTACATATAATATATTACATATAATATATTACACATAATACATGACATACAATACATTACATATAATATATTACATATAATATATTACATACAATATATGACATAAAATACATGACATTACATTAATTACATATAATATATTACATATAATCCAAATCAAATACCCCCTATCTATCTAACATACAATCTATTTAATTTAAAATAAATCCTAACTATATCAAATACATCCCCCTATCTATCTAATATACAATAAATCCTAACTACATACACAGACTCTTATTCTAAACTAAAATAAAATAATTACAGTCCTAACTACACAGACCCTAATTCTAATCTAAAATAAAATAATTAAGACCACTTACCTTTAAGATGTTGCTTCAAATCACTAACCTATGGGTCAAACAAAACAAAATAATTAGTACAAAACATTAACATGAAATAAATAAACATTATATACATTCTAAATATTCAACTCACCTTTCCATCATGTCCCGTCATTGTTTAGCTCTTCTGGCGCGGCCCTGTTAAAAAAAAACACAATACATTAATACATTAATACAAAATAAAAACAATAAATAAAATAAACATATAAACATCTAAATATACATTTAACTTACCTCCCCACGATGTCCTCGGCCTTCTCTCCTTCAGCCCCGGCTGGGCCGCGGAACCATCCGCGCACTGGCAGACCTCCCCGACGCTAATGAGCCTCCCGGAGTCATTTCCGGGAGGAAATTGGCATTGGCGGCTTGTGATTGGCTAAAAAAGCGGTCTATCAATTTCAGCCAATCAAAAGTCGTCAATGTGTGAGCCAATCAGGATGGGATACACCCCAATATCCCACCCTGATTGGCTAAAACACTTGTCTATCTTTATGGGAACCAATCACAAGGCTCAGATGCCTTCAGCCAATCACTATGGGATACACCCCCACGGAGTGATTGGTAGAAGACATCTGCGCATCCTGATTGGCTCATACATTGACGACTTTTGATTGGCTGACAGCTTTTTCAGCCAATCACAAGCCGCCAATGCCAATTTCCTCCCGGAAAGGACTCCGGGAGGCTCATTAGCTCATTACCAGTGCAGACCTCCGTTATTTTTTTATTTTTATTTTTTTAGAGCGCGGATGGTTCTGCGGCCCAGCCGGGGCTGAAGGAGAGAAGGCCGGGGACATCGCGGGGAGGTAAGTTAAATATATATTTAGATGTTTATATGTTTATTTTATTTATTGTTTTTATTTTGTATTAATGTATTAATGTATTGTGTTTTTTTTTAACAGGGCCGCGCCGGAAGAGCTAAACAATGACGGGACATGATGGAAAGGTGAGTTGAATATTTAGAATGTATATAATGTTTATTTATTTCATGTTAATGTTTTGTACTAATTATTTTGTTTTGTTTGACCCATAGGTTAGTGATCTGAAGCAACATCTTAAAGGTAAGTAGTCTTAATTATTTTATTTTAGATTAGAATTAGGGTCTGTGTATGTAGTTAGGATTTATTGTATATTAGATAGATAGGGGGATGTATTTGATATAGTTAGGATTTATTTTAAATTAAATAGATTGTATGTTAGATAGATAGGGGGTATTTGATTTGGATTATATGTAATATATTATATGTAATGTATGTAATGTCATGTATTTTATGTCATGTATTGTATGTAATATATTATATGTAATATATTATATGTAATGTATGTAATGTCATGTATTTTATGTCATGTATTGTATGTAATATATTATATGTAATATATTATATGTAATATATTATATGTAATGTATGTAATATCATGTATTGTATGTAATGTATGTAATGTATTATATGTATGTATTGTATTGTGTTTATCTGTCTTTTCTTTTCAGGTGTGTAATTTTTTTATTTTCTGTAGTGGGGAGTGGGGTTGTAATGTATTTTTTTGTTTTCTGTACTGTAGGTTTTTTTGTTTTCTGTACTGTAGGTTTTTTTGTTTTCTGTACTGTAGGTTTTTTTGTTTTCTGTAAGGTAGGTTTTTTTATTTTTTTTAATCAGAGTGTTGGGGAGGTTTATTAGGGGGCAGGTAGTGTAGGTAGGTAGTGTAAGTGTTAATAGATTAGTGTAGAGGGGGGTTAGTTTAGATGGTTTATTGGGGGTTATAGTGTAGTGTTTGTAGTTAGTGTCATGATGGTCCTTGAGGACCGTCATGACACTTATGTGGTTAATGTTGGGTTGTAACAGGCCCATAATGGTAATAATATACCCTTATGGGACTGATGGGGTTAAATAGAGCCTTATGGTGGTCTGTATTGACCACCATGAGTTAATGGGTTAATTAAGGCCTTATGGTGGTCTGTATTGACCACCATGAGTTAATGGGTTAAATAGAGCCTTATGGTGGTCTGTATTGACCACCATGAGTTAATGGGTTAATTAAGGCCTTATGGTGGTCTGTATTGACCACCGTTAGTTAATGGGGTAATTATAGTTGCCTGGGGTTAATATTTTTAGTGCAAGTCCTTTCAGGACCTTTACGGTCCTTTAAGGACCCGCGAGGCGTGAAATGTAAAATTGAATTGCAGCAGGGTCACGATCGGTGCCGATCGGGGACCCCCGCTGCAGGGGGTTTATGTGGGGACACTTCGGGGGTCCCGATGGGGACCCCCAGCATAGAGGGGGGTTAAATTTAGGTGCCGCGACCGGGGTTGCGTAATAGTGTGCCGCGGGCCCTTTAAGGAGCCGTGGCGGGGAATTTAAAAGTTTTAAATGCAGCGGTTTGCTTGATCTATGCAGATTGGGGACCCCCCCTGCAAGGGGTTAATGTGGGGACACTTCGGGGGTCCCGATGGGGACCCCCAGCATAGAGGGGGGTTCATTTTTTGGGCCGCGGCCAGGATTGGCAATTAGTGTGCCGCGGGCCCTTTATGGAGCCGCGGCAGGGAATTTAAAAGTTTTAAATGCAGTGGGGGGCCTGATCTATGCCCATCGGGGACCCCCGCTGCAAGGGGTTAATGTGTGGGGCTGCGGGGGTTCCTATGGACCCCTGCAGCAATGTGTTTATGTGAGGACACTTCGGGGGTCCCGACGGGGACCCCCACATTGAGGGGGGGTTAATTTTAGGTGCCGGGGGGGGGTATTTGGAGTACCCCCCAAGGCAGGGCTTATGTGGGGGACTGCTGCGGAGGTCCCTTTTAGGATCCCCGCAGCAATTGATGAGGAGTGGGAGCCTGCGATATCATCTCGCAGGCTGTCACTCCTCGTGTACATTTACGCAGTGTAGATACGTACGGCCCTGCTGCGTAGCTCATACGTTGCTCGCAGCAGGGCTAATTTAATAGCATTGTAAGTTAGAGAAACTTTGCAGTACGTAGGGCTTAAGTAGAAGCCTCTTATTTACGAGGCTGGAATTTATTAGGGCCCTAAATGTTTAGCAACCTATCATGTGAGATAATTATAATTTATAAGGAATAATTTAAAAAAAGGACATTCTTGTTACAATAATGTTATGGAAACATAGCGTACTCTATGAGTCCATGAGGTTTTTTATTAAGACATAGTCAAAATTGTTATAAACCAATATTCCTTTTATTTCTACTGAAATTGTAACTGCAAAATGTGTGATGTTTGTAAGGTATTGTGAGATGAGGCATATTGAATCAATGACACTGTATGGCAGGTATTCAGGACTGGATTTACATCTCTGGAGCCCCTAAGTAGAATATTCCAAACCACCCTTCGAGTATACATGTTCCCAATGCCACTGATACCACCAGTGGGCATTCACTGCCAACAAGCCTGTGTGCATGGCTCAAGTCACACTTCACATGTCCCCATGGCAAAATTAAACTATTTATAAGCAACACAAAGTTCTGTGAGTGCTGGCAAAAAATGCACTATTATCAAGGAAGACTCCCCTAATAGATACTTGACATAATTTAAGCTCAGAGAGCATTCATATATTTATGAACACTTTTTCAACATCCAGAGTAATTATTCAAGGTATAGAGAACTCCCAGAGTTTACAAAATATAGATTTAAATCAAAATAGCAGATAAAGAAATCTTCCATTCAACTGCAGTATGAAATGTATTAGTGTAAGAAATATACATTAGGGGTTTGTAAATCCTGGGAGCCAAGGGGCCATAGTTCCTAACAACTTATTTCTGTCTCTAATGTTTTTATTATTTTACCAATATCTACATGTATACACTAGTCCCTGCCTAGTAAGGAAAGACAGTGTGGCTCTTAAATTTGGTGTACATTTCTCTATCCCTGAATATATATTATACCACATTTAGTCAATTATTATTTACTAAATTCTCCACGTTCGTCCAGTTTTTAAAAGTCAAAGTCCAGAGTTCATCATGTTTTATGGTTAAAATACAAATATTTTAATATAACAGTATTCAGAAGAAAATTGGAAAGAAGTGTATATAGTAAAGGGATATAATAGCATGTAACTGCAATCTTTTAAAAATTAGAAGCTTCAGATGAAATTTATGATATATTTTAATGGAGGTCTAGAAGAAAGAAGATGGAGGTTCTAATTGGACTCCAGTATTATGCTATATTATATCTACTAGCTTTCACTACAAAACATAAATAAAAGCTATAGAACTTGACTCTTACAAAATAATCTGTGCTTTTGAGGATGAATAGCAATTTCAAACAGAGTAAATGCAGCAAACTGGCAAATGCTTTGAATTCAAGACTGTCAAGAAATTTAATTTTGTTTGTTTTTAGTTGGTGAAATCCACTCCTTAATCAGGCTTCATGCATCCTACTGTACATTTGCAGATGACAAAAGAGCCATATGTTAACACATAAAGAGGCATAGTTCGCAGACCCTTTCTTGGTTCTATCTTCTCAAGAGAGAGCTCTTAAGACAATTTATTTCCTTCTTTTTCCAAACAGAAAGTTTGCTTTATTATAACTCTTTTAACCTTTACATTTTGTACTGTTTAAGAAAGATTGCTATATTTTTCTCAACAACACTGATCCCCCCTCAATCCTTATCTGCAGATCGCCCTCTCTGATCTGCCCATGATATGTGCTTCTCATCTGCCATCAAAAACTCTTCCTATACTTGCCTACAGGAAGCTCCGCTCTTTCGAATTCTCAACCTTGTTATATAAGACTCTCCCTTAGTCTTCCGATATTTAAACATTCTCTATAACTATATCTTTATATGTATAATAAATACCTTTTTACAATATGTTTTAATATATTTAAAATGTATATATATATATATATATATATATATATATATATCACATATATAGTTGTGAGTGTACGAGTTGTTGCTAACGCTGCGGGCTCGCGAGGGCCGCGGCTCGCATAGCGAGCCCGCGGCCCTCGCGAAGCAAGGGCACTGTGCCAGGTTCTCAGTTGCTGGCATGGAGCGCCGCAGGCGCTCCTTGCCAGCAACTGAGGACCCTCGCAAAGCGAGGGCCTCAGTTGCTGGCTTGGAGCGCCGCAGGCGCTCCATGCCAGCACCTGAGGACCTCGCAAAGCGAGGTCTTCAGTTGCAGCAACTGCGACCCTTGCAAAATTTCAAAAAAAGTTAACGTCGCAACACATTACGACACTCGCAAACAACATACGACACACTTTCACACACATTACGACACTCGCAAACAACATACGACACACGTTCACACACATTACGGCCTCGCAACACTCGGACGCAACTTGCGAACATTACAAAATTACAAACACAATACATACACACAGCACATATATAAAAAGCTTACCTACACAAACACGAAGCACCCAGGACCTCAAAAATGCAACTTACAACTTAATTGCACTCAAAATAAAAGAGTTTAGACAATAAATAGTTTGTTAAGCGACACAAAAAATGGCCGACGAATAAAACGAAAACGAGGCTACACACGCAAACACCATACGAGACACGTTACCACACATTACGACTTCGCAAACATCGGACGCAACACGCAGACATACAAACATTTAAAACTTAACAAAGACACACAACAAACACATAAAAAGCTTACCTACAGCAAGAGGAACCAGCCAGCACCTCAAAAAAACTACTTACACCTACATTTAAATCAAAATAAAACACTTTAGACACTAATACCATCGCTAAGCGAGAGAAAAAATGGCCGACGAACAAAACGAAAACGAGGCTTCAGACGTAACTACAGTACACTTACTCGCAATAATGAAACACATACTATGCGGAACGTATCACAATCATATTAAACACCATTTTGAACAGTAATACGCAGAAAATGGCGGATGGAACGCAAATTCTAAGCTGGAACGCAAATAGCGCATGCGTATTGCGTTCTAACGGTCTCACTTTCCAGAAGTTTCTACAAGTTTATAAATACTGCCTATTTCAAACAAAAAAATACATTTCTCCTCAGGTGATGAACGGAGTGACTTCTGAGATAACTGCTGCTTTTACTTGAGAAGACAATTCTTTACTAATTTACTACTTTGCATTCTGCAAATTACAACTGAGAGGTAAGCAATAATATATTACATTTTATTATCAGGACAGGTCAAACAAATAAAAAAAAAATATAGCATTTATGTAGTGACATGTATGGCACATTTATGTGTATAGGCTCAAAAAATAAATACGCTTCATTTAACAAAAAAAGAAAAAAACATAATTCTATATTAAACAGAGGTTTATGTATAGTGACATGTGACACGCACATATATGTCTATAATGTATAGTGACATCTGACACGCACATATATGTCTATAATGTATAGTGACATCTGACACGCACATATATGTCTATAATGTATAGTGACATCTGACACGCACATATATGTCTATAATGTATAGTGACATCTGACACGCACATATATGTATACAATGTATACTGACATGTGACACCCACATTTCTGTGTATTGCCCCTTCATAGTGACATGTGACACGGACATATATGTGTATAATGTATATTGACATGTGACACACACATTTATGTGTACTGCCCCTTCATAGTGACATTTGACATGGACATATATGTCTATAATGTATAGTGACATGTTATACGCACATTTATGTGTATTGCCACTGCAACAAAATTAGCTTAAAACAAAATCAGTAAACAACTACATTTAAATGACATTATATGTCATCTATACTGATATGTCACACGCACATATATGTGTATCATCTATAGTTACATCTCACACACACACATTTATGTGTGTTAGAAAAAAATTATATAAGGTTAATTTAACCATTTAAATTTGAGTCATGTATACTGATATGTCACACGTACACAAAATAATTACATTAAACTATGGAATGTGCTTCATGTATGTGACAAATGTGTGTAGCCCCCAACAAAAAATAAGGTTAATTGAAAAAAATTACACAACTATATTTCAATGACATTCATTTACTGCAATTCAATAGATCATATAAAGCTGAATCTTTTTCTTTCTTTGAAAATTCAAACAGACTCTGCATCAACAGCGTCCCTCAACAATTTGCACCGTGCACTGTGAAGCACAATCCCTTTTAAAGAACACCAACAAAGAAGAAGAGGTAAGATACAACAAGACATTACATGCTCAAAAGCCCATGCTTTCCTAGATGAACAATTATAAATATACAAATAACTATTTCACTTTCTTTTTCAAAAAGACACTACAAGAAGACCGGCGCATTAAGATTGGCAGGAGGGGACCGTCTGTCATTCAAAACTTCAAGCAAGGTAAAGTATTAAGTATAAACAAGAAAGAACCATGAGCCTTATTCAATTGTGACTTCCTCAATTGAATAGGGCTCTATATAAGCACATAACATATTTTTTATACACAACATTTTAGTTACTGAACTTCTAACCACAATCAAGGTTTTCAATAACTAAAAACTTTGCTCAATAAATATGTTATGTGATTATATAGAGCCCTCTTCAATTGGCAAAATTGCAATTCAATGAGGACCTATATATCTTTAATGGCCAAGGGCCTCACTCAAATGTGATTTGCCCATTTCAATAGGGCTCTATATAAGCACATAGCATATTTTTTAAAGGAACTTTTTCGTTTGTGAACACGTTGCTTTTGGATACAAGTTCACTAAATACAAAATTCCGTAAAAAAATATGCTCTGTGCTGATATTGAGCTCTATTCCATTGGCCAAAACACAATTGAATGAGGAGCTCACAATATAACAAATGCAGTAACCAAAGGCCCTCATTCAATTGCTATTTTGGACAATTAAATATGGCTATAAATAAGCACTTTTAGGCCCTTATTCTATTTTAACAAATATATGTGATGTGCTTATTTACAACCCTATTCAATTTTCAACATTGCAATTCAATAACGGCCTTAGAGTACTATTACATTGTAAAAAATGCAATTGAATGAGGGGCAAACTATGCAACATATGGTACACACAAAGGCCCTCATTCAATTGCAATTTCAACAATTGAATAGGGCTCTAAATAACAACATAACAAATTTTTTAAAATAAGTTTTTAGTTACTAAAAATATATCCAAAATAACGTTTTTCAATGACTAAAAACTTATTTAAAAAAATATGCTATGTGCTTATTTAGGGCACGATTAAATTAGCCAAATCGCAATTGAATGAGACACAAACTGCTACACACAAAACGGAATTTCTTATTCAATGTTTAACAACCTATAAGCCTTACAAAGAAGCAAAAATAAGAATAACAAAAGTGTTGCGTACCTAATAGCATTGTACAAAAAATCACACAAACTCATAGGAAACTACTTTCACATTCTTCTTTAATGTTTAACAACCTATAACCAGTACAATCAAGAATAAATAACTTTTGCACAAGTGCTGCGCACCAAACAGGATTGTCAAAAAATAAAACAAACACATAGCAAACTACATTAATTATATTATTTCATGTTTCACTAACTATAACCATCTCAATAAAGGTTAAATAAGTATACCACAAGTGGTGCGCACAAAACAGGATTGTACAAAAAATAACATAAACACATAGCAAAATAAATTTATCTTCTTATTTAAATTATTTAAAAGACATTTCACTCGAACTACATTTTCTATTTTATATTACAACAGATACTGCGTGAAGACAATCGGACCAGGACTTTTTCCACAGGACCGGACCATCGGACGAGGACTCGGACCAGACCAGCAGACGAGGAATTTCAACACAGGACCAGACCAGCAGACGAGGAATTTCAACACAGGACCAGACCATCGGACGAGGACTTTCACCAACGGACCACAACATCGGACGAGGGATATCGCCACAGGACCACAACATCGGACGAGGGCTATCGCCACAGGACCACACCATCGGACGAGGACTTCCAACAGAGGACCACACCATTGGACAACGATTTTGAACCGAGGACCAACAAACATTCGGATTTAAATCACACTTCAAACAAGGTAAAGTATAATAAGTACTAAAGTATAAAACTAAAGAAACTGATTTCAGTTGTATCTGTGTCAACAGAAAAATAAAATAATTAATTTACTATCTCCCTTATTTTATTTAAATTGCTACTATGCAATACATAGCTCAATAACCACATCACTTTTTTTTTTAGCAAAGAAGTTTTGCAGTGCTAAATATCTATCCACAAACAACGTTTTTAATAAATAAAACAATTATTTTAACAAAATATGTAACATGCTTATTTACAGCACTATTCCATTGGCCAAATTATTAGCCAGTGAGGACAGGAATTATAAATTTAACTAAATATAAATGATACATTAATGATTTGCGTTTTAGTTCACCAATTGTGCACAAGAATCTTTAACAGGAATTACAATTTTAAATATACACAATTACATTTATTTTTTTTCCTTTACAGATTAATATGGCTGATAACGAGACCAAAGAAGAGAAGAAAAGACGTCAAACTAGAGAAAGACAAGAGAGATGGGCTGCCCAGCAGACACCGGAGGAGAAAGAAATTCGACGAGAAAAAGAACGCAAAAGACTTGCAAATAAAAGAATATCAGCTGCAAAAATGAAAGATACAACCAAAAAAAATAAAACAATTATAAAGCATTTACAAACTGTTCCCAAAACATCAGATGACATTTTACAACATACCAGTCAAGACACACCAAAAAAAGCAACTACAAAAACAAAGCATTTACAAACTCTTACTAAAAACTTACAGGACATTTCAACCAAACAAGTCCAACATATACCAAGAAAATCTACAATAAAAACTAAACATTTAGAACCTGTTCTTGAAACATTTCATGACTTTTCATCTGATGAATATGAAAGTCAACATCCAATATGCTTTGCAAATTGTCCTTTACTGAAGTCTTTAGCAGTAGAGGTTCATAGTTGTGGGGACATGAGTACTCAATGTCAATTTTGTGAGGCTTATTATTTTAAACAGGAGAGACCCCGAGATGGACTATTTATTAGTTGTTGTCAAAAAGGAAAGTTCAAACTTCCAGAAAGGAAACAATTTCCAACCTATTTACAAAATATTATGACTGAACCTACTTTTCCAAATTACAAAAATTTTAAGACAAACATAAGATCCTACAATAGTGCCATATCATTTGCATCTATGGGAGCAACATTGGCTGCTAATGTACCAGGACATGGTCCTTACTGTTTTAAAGTCCAAGGACAAATTTATCATCGGACTTCACATTTACATCCAGAGGAAGGAGAGCAAAGAAAATTCGCTCAACTATATGTCCTAGATACAATGGAAGCTGTTGACCAACGTATGCAGATGGAAGAAAATAAAAAATGCTTACCCAGTGTTTTTATAGAGCTAAATAACATTATGGACAACAATCCCTACAGTAAAGCTTACAAAAAATTGGCAGAAGTAGAAAATGAACAACTACTTCATGCACAAAGACATCAATTACCCATGCCAAAGGTTAATATGGTGCTTAAAAGAGACAGACATACTGATAAACGTCGTTATAACTTGCCAACATCAAATGAGGTTGCAATGGTCTTTCAGAATGATGAAGGAGAACCACCGTTTCAAAGAGACATTAGAGTATATCCCAGAAATGAGGACCAACCATTTATTAATATTCATATCTTAAGTCCAAATTTAGATCCAATGACATATCCCATCTTTTTCCCACACGGAGAAGCCGGTTGGCAACCAAAATTAACCCTTCCAAGTTACCCAAATGCTAAAGCCAGAATCCGAAATAATGTTTCTATGCTTGAATTTAAAGTTGCTCAAATTGCCATTAGATATGAATTTAATCCAATTTTATGTGGTGGAAAACTAACACAACAATGGATTATTGATTCATATTTGCAAGTTGAGGCAAATAATTTAAACTTTATAAAATATCAACAAGATAAACTACGTGTAGAACAATATTGTGGACTCATGGATTATGTTGCTGACGTGGCTACAAGCAGAGACATGACAGCTGGCAAAGCCATCATTTTACCATCTTCCTTTGAAGGATCTCCTCGAAATATGAGAGAAAGATACAATGATGCTATGGCTATTGTGACAAAATTTGGAAAACCAGATTTATTTGTGACATTTACATGTAATCCACAATGGCCAGAAATTAATCAAAATCTACTTCTTGGACAAAGTGCTTCAGATCGACCAGATTTAGTAGCCAGAGTTTTTAAGATCAAATTAAATGAATTAATACGTGACTTCACTATAAATCAGTTATTTGGCAAATGTCTTGCTTATGTATATACCATTGAATTTCAAAAAAGAGGCCTTCCACATGCACATCTTCTCATAATACTTCAAGAGAAAGATAAATTAGATACTTCGGACAAAGTGGATGCAGTCATAGTTGCTGAACTACCAGATCCAGAACTATATGGTAGACTATATGAGATTGTTACTCATCGCATGATTCATGGACCCTGTGGAGACCTTAATCCACAATCACCATGTATGGAAAATAATCAATGTTCAAAAGATTTTCCAAAAGATTATAGAGACAAAACATATGCAAATTGTGATGGATATCCACTTTATAAAACAAGAGAAGGAGATAGTGCCATTATTCGTGGAAAAAAAGTGGACAATAGATATGTAGTACCCTACAATCCACATTTACTCATGAAGTACAACGCCCACATCAACGTAGAAGCCTGCACTTCCATCAAATCCATTAAATATGTCTACAAATATATTTACAAAGGTTACGATGCAGCTACTGTAGTCGTCAAAAGTGCAGACAACCCTGAAAGTAGTGAGTTAGTACATGATGAACTTGCATCTCATGTCGATGCTCGCTATGTCAGTGCGCCAGAAGCTATGTGGCGGCTTTTAAAATTTGAAATGCATGATAGATCACATGCAGTATATAGGTTAGCAGTACATTTGCCACAACGACATTTAGTCTATTTCCATGCTGAAAATGAAATTAATGCATTGGCCCAAAGTGAAGATCGTCACACTACACTAACTGCATGGTTTGCATTAAATTCCACTGATGCTCAAGCAACACAATACTTATATATTAAAATTCCATATCACTATGTTTTTGTGAATGGATTATGGAGAGCAAGAAAAACCAGAGGCAATAAAATAATTCCACGAATTTACACAGTCAGTCCAAGAGATGTTGAACGATTTTGCTTACGGATATTACTTTTAAATGTTCCAGGAGCACAAAGTTTTGAACAATTAAGAACTGTTAATGACATTGTATATGAATCCTTCCATTTAGCTGCAAGACATAGAAACTTACTCGCTGATGATACAGAGTGGGAAAGATGTTTAGAAGAAGCAGCACAATGTCAAATGCCACGACAGATGAGAGAACAATTTGCTTTTATTTGTATCTTCTCAAATGCTCCAAATGCATTAGCTTTGTGGGAGACTTTTAAAAGTAATATGGCTGAAGACTTTATGCGACGATACAATGAACCCATTGCACACTTAAAAGCCTTAATGGAAATTCAAGAAGTCTTTTTAACTCATGGATTAAGTTGTGCAAGTTTTAATTTGCCTGATCCAGGTCTCATAGATGACATTAACTTTGAAGACTATGACATTCAACTACAAGCAGAAAGAACAGAAGAAAGACTTGCAACTTTAAATACACTACAATTGCAAGCATTTCAGGCCATTAAAAATACTATAGATGATGACATGGTGACAGAGCGTTATTTCTATCTTGATGGACCTGGCGGATCAGGGAAAACATATTTGTACAATTTATTAATGAGTTCAGTACGAGCACAAGGAAAAATAGCAATGGCGTTTGCCACTACTGGAATTGCTGCACTTTTATTAGAAGGTGGAAGAACTGTTCATAGTGGATTTAAACTGCCAGTGCCTATTTTGGAAAATTCTGTGTCAGATATTCGCATGACATCCTTACAAGCAAAGAAATTGAAGAAATGTAAATTAATTATAATAGATGAGGCCACAATGATGTCATGCTATGCCCTCCAATGTATTGACCGTTTGCTTCGTGAAGTCATGGATAATATTTTTCCATTTGGTGGAAAGGTAATGTTGTTGGGTGGCGATTTTAGACAAACATTACCTGTCGTTGTACATGGAAATAGAACAGACATTATTGAAACATGTATAAAGTCAAGTACAGTATGGAAACATTTTACCCATCTTCAACTGCAACAAAATATGAGATCAGAAGGCCAAACTGATTTCAATAATTGGCTTATTAAAATTGGAGAAGGCAGAACAGAAAAAATACTACATTTACCTGACGACACTGTAGAGATCCCACCTCATATGATTTGTCAACAAGATATTATATCGGCTATATTTGAAGGGAGCATAAATAACGAAGAATATTCCGAGCTTGCCAACCAAGTTATACTGACGTGTAAAAATAAAGATGCATTAATACTCAATAATGAAATCTTAAAAAAAATTAATGCACCACAAAGAAATTATCACAGTGCTGATTCCGTACTTGCTGATGACAATGAAAGTCAGGCAAACTTTTCAACTGAATTCATTAACTCTTTAACTCCTTCAGGAATGCCACCACATATTTTGCAGCTAAAGAAAGGTGCAATTATCATGTTACTGCGAAATATGAACCCCAAAAAAGGCCTATGCAATGGCACAAGATTAATTGTTCAACAATTAAAGGACCATTTTATAGATGCTGAAATTTTAACTGGGACCCATAAAGGAGAGAGAGTTTTCATACCAAGAATAGATTTAGCACCAAGTGAAAGTAGTCTCCCTTTTATACTTCAAAGAAGACAATTTCCCATTATTATGGCATTTGCCATGACCATTAATAAATCACAAGGTCAAACTTTCAAATCTGTGGGTATTTACTTGGAAGAACCTGTTTTTGCACATGGTCAATTGTACGTTGCGTTGTCACGCTGCAAAAATCCACAGGCTATTAAAGTTTACATTGAAAACAATGAAAGTCAAGGTGATTTATTAGAAGATGGACGTATTTTTACTAAAAACATTGTCTACTATGAAGTACTATAACTTTAAAGGATACAAATTAAAGATGCCAAGATTTTTTTAAAGCATTGCAATATCCATAACAATTGGTTGTTTAATTCAGTCATAATTAATGGAAGTCATGTTTATGAATGATTTGCCTCACAAAATACTTGCCTTGCATTGTTAGTAAAAGTTATGTTAACATTTTAAGTCACTATGTTAATGTTTCTAATGTTCCAAGTTTAAAAAATATATTTTCAAGTTATTTCATTCAACAGATTACAAAGTGGATGTTAAGAGGTCAAGCACCTTTTAAGTCACAATGTAAATATTGTCTGTTATCTTAAGATTACTACCTACATTAATGTTTATCGCCAGTTTATGTGATCAGTAATAAATTACTTTAATTACGTACCTTTTAAGAAGAGTTTTACTGTATGCCTTCCTCTACATTCAATGTATATTCAAGTTAACAATTATTGTGATAGAAATTGAATTTTAATACTGATTAATTTAAATGTCAATTGTTTTTACATTCAAATGTTAATACTTTTAATAAAAAATTAGGTTACAAAATGTATTCACTATGTTCCTGTTTATAATGTTCAAAATTATACCAATGTTTTCTCAACTTCTAAACTTACATAAAAAATAAAGTTCAAGTTTAAAAATATATACTTTGATGGTTATTGCTTACATATAGTTTAAACTTCATGTTAAAATTCGCGACGTTTAAAGAAGGGTTTTTACTTTTTGCTTTCCTATTCATTCAATGTATATTAAAGTTAACAATTCTTCAGATACTAATTACATTTTAAAAAACCATTACATCAACATTTTACTAAAATACACGTTTATATTAAAATACTTACAAGGGTCAAAAATATATGTTAATAACTAAACAACTTGACAAACATATACATCACATTGCCGTCATTTTTTGACGGGCAAGTCGCTAGTATATATATATTTTGTGGGAAACTCTCTCTCCTGTTTACTCTCATGACACTTTTCAAGCAGTACACAATTATACAGGAGGCTTCAAATATGTTTTTCCAAACTTTACTGAATATATTTTTTCCGGTTTTAAAATGTGACACATCAAACCAAAAGAAAATAATTGTCTAGATCTGTCAGTGCACTATCTTTACTTTTAGTTACATCCCTCGCTAACTAGGCCCACTCCCAGCTAAATCTGAGAGGAAACAAACAATATACTATTTTATATAATGTTAGTGGCCTCTCACCTTTAAGTTCATAATTCCAGTCTGTGGCTTTGCTTATCAGCTTCCACAGTCTCTCTCTCTCTCTCTCTCTCTGGGTGTCTTTACTTGTTTCCCAGCTGCAATGGATCACTGCTCCAATGTTCTGGCTCTCTACAGCCTATAGAATAAACAGGCCCCCAGCACAACCTGTGTCAATTTGTCTTATGGCATTTCCAATCAACAATACACTTCCTGTGTGTGTGTGTATTTACTGCTTGCAGCCCCTTTGGTAAGAAATATTTTTTCTCTCTGCAGGTTCCTGCAAAAATGTGCCTTTTACTTCCAGGCTGCATTCCATTTAGTTGTGCCTTCTCTAATTGTTACTAACAGTTCATAAAGTGGCCTTTCTCTCACACTCTCTCTGCTATCAGCAGTCCATAACACAGCTCTCCTATTAACTATTAGCAACCGTCCTCAAAAACTGGGGCTTAAGCCCCAAACACGCTTTTGCAAATGGCAGTCTGCAATTCTGCAATCCAATTAAATGGCCGCACACATCTCTCTGGCTGTCTCTTTTATGGGCTGTAAACACCTCCTGGTGTTAACTCTGCTCCAGGAGTTCATTCCTGCATTTGTCTCTGGAGAGAATTTGTCAAAGCTCTGTATCTTACACATTCCTTTGTCACACATCCTCCCCTTATCGTAAAAACATGGAGTTGAGTGACTTGAGCTGAAGGGCCATAAATGCTGTACATGGCATCCACGTGCATTCTTCCTCTCACCTTTGCAAGGGTTAGACTCACTTGATTCTGCTTTTTCACTACATCACCATTCCACTCAGAAAGTAGTTCTGGTCTGCAAAACCATTGTGGCAGAGATGTGACTGTAGTTCCAGGTATAGATATTGCCATTCACCTTTCAGTAATCTCTGCACAATGTGCAAATTTCCACCCATCTAGTCCTCTACATTATTATGCACTTATTTATTTCTCTGTGCATCCTGCAGTATTTGGATGGCCTCTTGTAGATTCAGCTTCTCATTATGCCGAATGTCCAGCTTCTGCTGATAGTGATATATTGCTGTCAGCCGTGTGCTTTGATAGAGACATATTTATGCAGACCCTCTTATGTACAACCTGCAACTTTCCCAAATGTCCATTTTTAATTAAGCAATCAGCCTTCTGCTTCCTGACCCTTTTGGGGAAGGTTTGCATCTCTGTGAGACTCTCTATGAAGCTTTGGTTTCTTCTGTAACTCCTGTGATATACTAGTGATTGTGGCATCCTGATTCACTTGTGCAGTGTGAAGCTTCGGTGTCTCAACTTGTACTTTAAAATGTCTGCTCACTCTCTACTTTTAGCTCCGCCAGCTCCTACCTCGCACTTTTGAGGGCACTCTCCATCTTATGCAGTTCAGCTTATTTCTCTCTCGCCAACACTTACACATCATTCAGTTGCTACTTCAAAACAACCAGATGGGGGTTGGTGTCTGGTTCATATAGCACCTGCTACCAATCCGTTTAACTCTTGGTCAAATTCTGTGACACTTGTGCTCCTTTCCTCAGCCATTTCTGTTGAGTATCCAACTCTCCCTTTAGGTTCATTATTCTCAACATCATTTTCATTAACTTCATTATGGGTCAGCGACAGCGGCTGTTTCTCTTCCCACTTTTCATTGCTATTTACTTCATAGTCCTTTAAACTGCCCTGAGCCAATGATTTGAGAGGACAGGATGTCAGGTATACAGGTCTTGAGGTCAGTGTCAGTCTCTTTCAGTCAGTTTCTAAATAAAAACACAATGAAAGCAAATAATTGGCCTAGCTCTGTCAGCATGCTACATTTACTTTTGTTTAGACCCATCTCTAACCAGGCCCACTCCCACAGCTAATCCTGGGAGGGAACTAACAATATACTACTTTATATAAAGTTACTGGCCTTTCACCATTAAGTCCATAATTCTAGTCTGTGGCTTTACTTATCAGCTTCCACCGTCTCTCTTTCTGTGTTTACTTGTTTCTCAGCTGAAATCGATCTCAGCTCCAATGTTCTGACTCAAACACAGCCTAAACGCAGGCTGTGTCAATTTGAATTTTGTCAGCTTCACTCAAAAATACTCTTTTTCTCTCTGCGCGTCTTTACTGCTTGCAGCTTGCAGCTTCCAATTTCTCTCTTTTTCTCTCTCTGCAAACTACAGCAAAAATGTGTCCTTGACTGCCAGGCTGCAGTCCACTCACAGGGACTTCTCTAACTGTTACCAACAGTCAATAAAATGGCCTTTCTCTCACTCTGTCTGCTATCAGCAGTCCATAGCACAGCCCTCCTTTTCACTGTTAGCAACAGTCCTCACAAACAGGGGCTTAGGCCACAAAAAGGCTTTTTTCAAAATGCAGACTGCAATAGGCAGATTCACTATAGTGCTGTTTTGCTTGTAATTTCCTATTTAATGCTCTGCCCCGCTATAACATTTTTTTTACCGCTGATCCCCATTTAACATTTTGCCCTGCTATAACTCTGTTTTTTACTCGCCAGAACAATTGAAACGATCCAATCCGCACAACGTTATTTAAAGTCACACAGCAGCAGAAAAGAGCAAAGAGGAGAAGAAAGTGCCAACACAATCTACAGTAATTGTGTTTTTTGTACTGTATTACAGAAAATGAGTGAGCGCAAAGAAGGTAAGCCAGGTGCTGGAGCATTGGAGTGGACATCAAGCAGATTTAAATTTGTCAACCTCCTCAATCCGCACCATTTAAAAAAAACACGAGAACTAGATCTCCTGTCAAGAAAATTACCAGATTCAGATTCTATGCCTTGGAGGAAATGGCTTTCCATCTGGATCAATGATGAAACTGAGAGTAACATGCCACTCAGCTAGGCAATTATCATGGAGAAGGCCAGAAGCATCTACTATCATATTCAAAGCAAAACACCAGGTCTGACTAAACACTTTTCAGCTAGCAGAAGTTGGTTTGACTAAATTCAAGAAAAGAAGCTGATACCAAAGTTGCTGCAGCCTTTCCAGCCAATTTAAAAGACATCATAGAAAGAGGCAATTAGTGCTTATTTTCAATGTTGACAAGACTGGTTTGTTCTGGAAGCGAATACCAAAGTATACCTTCATATCGTGCCTGCAGAAGCAAGCACCGGGGGTTCAAAGAAGCCAAAGACCACTTAACCCTTCTCTGGGCATGAATGCCAGTGTTGATTTCAAGTTCAAACCATTGCTGGTGTACCATTCCAAAATACCAAGAGCCATGAAGGTGATTCCAAAATCCACTTTACTGGTTATTTGGCAATTTAATCGTAAAGCTTGAATCACCATGGACAACTTTGAACACTACCTTAGTGAACATTTTTGTCCATCTGTGCAATGCTACTGTAGGCATAAACAAATTGAATCAAAAGCACTACAATCCACCCTGCAAACTTATTCTGAGGAAATAGTTTTTCTGCCACCCAACACTACTTCACTAATCCAGCCAATGGATCAGGGGGTCATTTTGACCTTCAATGCCTTTCATTTGAGCCGCACATTCTGCCAGCTCATTGACCAAACAGACAGCCAAAATATAGAATCCATAATGGCGTTTTGGAAAAATGATCCCATCATGCAGGCTATGAGTAACATCAATTTGCCATGAAAGGAAGTGACAGAGCAATGTATGAAAGGAGTGTAGAGGAAGATATGACTAGAGCTGCCTGCAGATGTAGAACCTGAACAGCCCATCATTGACAAGATTGTAGACCTGATTTTGACAGGAGCAGAAAGGTAAGAAGAGGAGTTTTGGTGGCAGTGTCTTGCTACCAACATCTGCGCGATAGACGTAAGAAGCAAATACAGATGTCACTGGATCAGTTTGTCTCTAAAAGACCCAGAATGCAATATGAACCTGCAGCTTCCACTGCAATTTAAAGTGAACTATTCAGTTTGTGTTTGCTTTTTTGTTAAATATTATTCAAAAAAAATGTTAAGTGTGTGTTGTTGTTATGTTTCTTGTTTCCTAAAAGTTTATATAAACCCCAAAAATGTAAAATTTCAATTGCTTTTTTTTTTTTTTTATGAGTTCCCCTATCCCTATCTACCCCATGTTAAAATTACCTTATTAAGAGCTGGCTGCTTAGCACTCCGATTGCCTGTAACCTATCTACAGTGTTATAACGTGGTATAGCTGTGTATATATATATATATATATATATATATATATATATATATATATATATATATACAGCGAGTGAAAAAAGTATTTGATCCCCTGCTGATTTTGAATGTTTGTCCACTGACAAAGAAATGATCAGACTATAATTTTAATGGTAGGTGCATTTTAACAGTGAGAGACAGAATAACTAAAATAAAAACGTATTACCACGGAGGGTCTTCACAGAGGATGACATGGAGAAGCCCTTGCAAGAGCTAGGTTTAGTGCCTTCAGCCATCCTAATCGTCGCCCGAAAATAAATCTCTGCCTGAACTGCACCCACATAAACTCAACTGTATAAAATCAGTCCCCAAGAAGCCAAAATCACAATAAAGACAAAGAGACCTCTCGCTCATGAAGATCACATTGTTATACATTGATTTGCAGATCAATGAGTGAAATAAGTATTTGATCCCCTATCAATCAGCAAGATTTCTGGCTCCCAGCTCAATTCCAGGGGGTTGAGGGACTATCACAGAGAGGCAGTGGGTTCTCGATAATGCATCTGTGTTCCAGGTCAAACTTATATTGTTGCAGAGAGAGAAATCACCTTGTCACCCTAGCATTTGTCGCTCTGTTGCGTTGTATCCATTTCAGCGGGGCATGATCGAAGACTAGCATAAATTACCTTCCCAGCAGGTAATACTTAAGGCATCCATGGCCCACTTTATTGCTAGGCACTCCCTTTCTACCACTGAGTACTTTTGTTTTCTCTGAATTAATTTCCTGCTTAGGTACAAAACTGGGTGTTCTTTACCCTCTATCATTTTTTACAAGACTGCTCCTAGTTCAACATCCAATGCGTCAGTTTGGAGAATAAAACGGCTTTTGAAATCTGAAGCTACCAATATAGGTTCTTGGCATAGCACTATCTTTAACAATTCAAAAGCCTTGTCTGCATTTCACAGTATTGGAAGCCCTTGCTTTTGTCAAATCAGTTAGGGGAACTGCAATTGTGCCAAAATTGGGTATTAAGCATCGGTAATAGCTCTTTCTAATTAGGTCAAATGAGAATTCCAGTCAGAGGTATATATAATTATGTCTTCCATATATGCAGAGGCATTTCTCTGTGGGAACGAAGGAGCTTGTCCGTGAGTTTCTGAAAGGTTGCTGGGGCCCTATGCAGTCCAAACGGCAAAACATTATAATGGAGCGCAGACTTTTGCTGCCTTTGTCAGTGGGACCTGCCAATACCCCTTGGTCAGATGCAATGAGGACAGGAATCATGCTTTCCCCAATTTATCTATAAGCTGATCTATAAGTTCATCAATTCTAGAAAGAGGATATGCATCAAATTGAGATACCTCATTCAGCCTTCTGAAATCACCACAGAAGCTTGTTGTCTCATTAGGCTTTGGAATAAACACAATTGGACTACACCATTCACTGTTGGATTCTTCAATTATTCCTGATTCAAGCATTTTCTTAACTTCGGCTCTTAAGTCTTCTCTTTTTGTTTCCGGTATTTGATATGGTTTGACTCTTACTGTCACCCCAGGCTTAGTAATTATGTCATGGTGGCTCTTATTGGTCTGTCCTGGATAAGCCGAAAATACATCTCTGTTATGGCTTAGCATTTGTAAAACTTCTTCTCTTTGTTGTGGGGATAATTGATATTGGAACTTCACGAGGCAATTTTTCTAATTCAGCAGCAGAGTAAACAAAATCTACTTCAACGTTTCTCTCATGCCATGCTTTTGACAAATGAATGTGATAGATTTGCTCTGGTTTGTGGCAGTCAGGTTGTTTGATCTTGTAGTCTACTTCTCCGATGGCTTCTATGACTTCATACGGTCCCTACCATCTTGCCAGAAGTTTACTTTCTACAGTAGAAACTAGCACACTTACTTTGTCCCCTGGTTGAAATAGTCAGACCTGAGCTTTGCGATTATAGTAGTGTTTTTTTATTTCTTCCTGGGCTCGTTCCATATGTTCTTTGACTAGAGGGCCAATCTTTCAGATTTTGGACATACAGTGGATTTAAAAAGTCTACACACCCCTGTTAAAATGTCAGGTTTCTGTGCATTAAAAAAATGAGACAAAGATAAATCATTTCAGAACTTTTTCCACCTTTAATGTGACCTATAAACTGTACAACTCAATTGAAAAACAAACTCAAATCTTTTAGGTAGAGGGAAGAAAAAATATAAAAATAAAATAATATGGTTGCATTAGTATGCACAACCTTAAACTAATACTTTGTTGAAGCACCTTTTGATTTTATTACAGCACTCAGTCTTTTTGGGTATGAGTCAGTATGGCACATTTTGACTTGGCATGATTTGCCCACTCTTCTTTGCAAAAACACTCCAAATCTGTCAGATTGCGAGGGCGTCTCCTGTGCACAGCCCACTTCAGATCACCCCACAGATTTTCAATCGGATTCAGGTCTTGGCTCTGGCTGGGCTATTCCAAAACTTTAATCTTCTTTTGGTGAAGTCATTCCTTTGTTGATTTGGATGTACGCTTTGGGTCATTGTCATGCTAAAAGATGAAGTTCCTCTTCATGTTCAGCTTTCTAGCAGAAGCCTGAAGGTTTTGTGCCAATATTGACTGGTATTTGGAACTGTTCATAATTTCCTCTATCTTAACCAAGGCCCCAGTTCCATCTGAAGAAAAACAGCCCCAAAGCATGATGCTGGCACAACCATGCTTCACTGTGGGTATGGTGTTCTTTTGGTGATGTGCAGTGTTTTTGCGCCAAACATATCTTTTGGAATTATGGCCAAAAAGTTCAACCTTGGTTTCATCAGACCATAACACCTTTTCCCACATGCTTTTGGGAGAATTCAGATGTGTTTTTGCAAAATGTAGCCTGGCTTGGACGTTTTTCTTGGTAAGAAAAGGCTTTCATCTTGCCACTCTACCCCATAGCCCCGACATATAAAGAATACGGGAGAATGTTGTCACATGTACCACACAGCCAGTACTTGCCAGATATTCCTGCAGCTCCTTTAATGTTACTGTAGGCCTCTTGTTAGCCTCCCAGACCAGTTTTCTTCTCGTCTTTTCATGAATTTTGGAGGGAGCTCCAGTTCTTGGTAATGTCACTGTTGTATTTTCTCCACTTGATGATAACTGTCTTCACTGGGTTCCATGGTATATCTCATGCCTTGGAAATTCTTTTTTACCCTTCTCCTGACTGATACCCCTTAACAATGAGATCCCTCCTATGCTTTGGAACTCTCTGTGGACCATGGCTTTTGCCGTGGAATGCGGCTAAGAAAATTTCAGGAAAGACCAACTATAGCAGCTGAACTTTATTTGGGGTTAATCAGAGGCACTTTAAATGATGGCAGGTGTATGCTGACTCCTATTTAACAGGATTTGGAATGTGATTGCTTAATTCTGAACACAGCTACATCCCCAGTTATAAGAGGGTGTGCAGACTTATGCAACGACATTATTTTTCTTTTTTCTTTTTTTATTCCCTCCACCTAAAAGATTTCAGTTTGATTTTCAATTGAGTTGTACAGTCTATAGGTCACATTAAAGGTGGAAAAAGTTCTGAAATGATTTATCTTTGTCTCATTTTTTTACACCACAGAAGTCTGACATTTTAACAGGGGTGTGTAGACTTTTTATATCCACTGTATTCTAAAATATTTTCTCCTGGAACACCTTGATCCACCAACATTTTGCGTAGGATAGATATCCTGTCCTCTTGGATGGCGTCAATATAAGAGTTGAAATGGTGGGAATCCACTACAGGCCTGAGGTACTTCACAAACTGCAGATAAAAGACAAGGTAATGTCATGTCCCATTTTTTTCCATCACGGTTCACCACTTTCCTTATCATCCCCTTCAGTGTTCAGTTGAATCTCTCCACCAATCCATCTGTTTGAGGGTGATACACTGATGCCCTCAATGCTCTGATTTGTAATAGTTTACACAGATCTGTCATCAGTGTGGACACAAATGGGGTACCTTGGTCTGTAAGTATTTCTCTTGGAATTCACACTTTAGAGAAAAGAAGTACCTGTTCTTTAGCCACATTCTTAGAGCTCGCAGCCCTCAAAGGAAAAGCTTTAGGATATTCAGTTACAGAATTAACTACAACTAGGATATACCGGGCTGTGTTTCTCAAGTGGTCCTACTAGGTCCATTGCTATCCTTTCAAAAGGTTCTTCTATGATCTGAACAGGTATCAGTGGAGCCCTTAATTGGGGCCGAGGACTTGTAAGCTGGCATTCTGGGCAGGACAGACAATAATGGAGTACGTCAGCATAAGTTCCAGGCCAATAGAACCTTTTCATAAATCTATCTAGGGTTTTGTCTATTCCCAGGTGACCTCCAAAAAGATAGCTGTGGGCCAATTCTATCACTTGCTTTCAATGTCCCTGTGGTACTAACAATTGTTCAATAACCTCATTGACAGTCATGTCCATCCAATACAGCAGATCTCTCTTTAAAACAAAATACGGGCCTTGAGGATTTTCTCTTCCATGTACAGGTACTCTATTCACCTCCACCACTTCCGTTCGTACATTACATAGAAAGGGGATCATTTATCTGATCTGTAGCAAAATTTTTTCATATTTATAAGATAAGTTTGATCTTCTGCTTCCATGTTTTCACTATCTGGAGTGTTTCTTCTTGATTTCTGTTCCCCTATTTTTCTCCTTCCGTCTCTCTTTTCTTGTTTACTTTCTCCTGACTGGAGAATAGTTCTGCATCAAAGAAGGAAAGATTTCAACCTAATGCCACAGGAGGGATGAATTTTGATGTCCGCTACATTATCAGAGAATTCCTGCCTATTACTACTGCATACAGCAGATGAGCTCAATACAGGAAGTCTTTATAAGATAAATATACAAGCTATACCCATCTTTTTTCTGGCTTTCAGTTATCCATGGATGCAACATTTCCCAATAGCATGATCACTGCATTTCCAGAATCAATCAGTCCTGTTACCTTCTTACCATTTAACAGTAGCTCAGTTGTGTATGGATGTTTTACCTCTGCAAGTCCAACAATATTCACTAAATCAGATAGAGGTACATGTATCCCAAGCTCACACTGCATAGGTTCTTCTTGACTAGTTCAATAAGCAGCTATATGTCTGTATTTCCAACATTGAAAGCATTGAATCTTGTTCCCAAAGGTGCTCGGTCTTACCCGTGGGCTACGAGATGCCTCTTTCAATTGTCTTCTTTCAGGCTCTTTTCTGCCAGCACTATAGTTATCCTGGTGTATACCCAAAGAATTTTCAGTGACCATTTCAGTAGGCCAAACTCTTTCTGATAGTTCTTGCTTCCATGTCCTGGTTCCTTCTGCCCTGAGACCATCAGAAACATCTTTTACAGTCTGATAACTCTCAATCCAATTGCCCAGGTCATCAATGGACTGCATCAAATGTCTGCATTGGCCTACCCATTCTCTCATCTCACGTGGAAGTGCTCTCCAATAATTATCCATTACTGGAATTTCCACCATTTCTTCTGGAGAGTTACTTTCAGGGCAAAGTTATATGGAGATGATCAAACATTTGTATCTGTGCTGTCTGGATACTGTGGTATTTCCACTGATGGAACCTTTGGACAAGAATTGCTCTGGCGAGAATTTCAGCTTTTAATAAAGAATAATCAGAAGCCTGTTGTGATGTCAGGTCATAGTATGCACGCTGAGCTGCACCAGTACATCAGCCAGTATATCAGCCGATTGAGTTCTAGGCCAGGCTTCTCATGAGGCAGTTCTTTCAAAGGTTAGTAAATAAGTCTCAAAATCATCTTCATCAGTCAACTTTTGTAGAAAATGACTGGCTTTAATTTCTTTCACAAGTTCTCTTGTTCTTGAAAGCTTTTCCATAGAAGCTTGGTTCTGAGACACTTGGGCAGACAGCAACTTGTTAAATTCCTGTTGAGCAGCATTAATCTGCATTAAGACCTTTACTATATTTTCCATGCTGAGGTGTGGGCTGTCCTCAAATCAAAGACCAGGAATACCAATCCTGACACCAAGTGTGGCAACTTGCCTTTCTGTTCTTTAGTTTCTAATACATATTGTATAACATCACTTCACAAGAGGCTTCAATCTGTTTTCAATCTTTTTAATGCTTCTTTGTCAGTGCCCTTTAACCTTTGGATTTCAGAATTCATAGTCTGTGGTCTTTGCTAAATAGCTTCCCCACTGTAGTCACTCTCTGGGTCTTTCTCCTCAGCTTCAGATCCTGCCGCTCCAGTACAATTCTAGCAGCACCTCTGGGTAACTCTCTCTGTCTCAGCTGTAAATCTTCCTGTCTGGGCTCTGGGCTACAACTGTCCCAGCCTGTTCACAGCTGCAGCCACATTATGATGTAATAGAGCCTTTTTAACACCTGCAGTGCTGGATTGGGCAAATGCCTCTATCCAGCCTCAGGCTCACATATCTATATATATAGATTGTGTCCAATATATGTATGTATATTTTTTGTATATACAGTATTTATATTTATTTATATATTTATTTATATATATATATATATATATATATATATATATATTTATTTATATATGTATATATATATATATATATATATATATATATATATATATATATATATATAAATTTAGTAATTATTAATCTATATATATATACATATAGATTAATAATGAGTATTGCTGTATATTATGATACCTTTTGTATTGGATAAATGTCTCATTTATAGTGACAAGCTTCCAAGAGGTTCAATCTCTCTGTATCAAGTCTCAAGCAATACTTACATGAGATGGAGCTCTCAGTTTGAAGAAAAAAAGTGATGTAGAGTGAGTGGAGACAGCATCTGACATCATCAGGTAAATACTGTACATGCAGTATAGGGAGAATAAACACAACATAGTAAAGGAAACATATATACACATACTTTATACAGATATACATCAATATATAATTGAAAAAACAGAGCACTGTAGTCCACAGTGATATTTTTCATGTTGGACAAACATCTCACTAAGAGTGTAAAGCCTGTTATGGTATAATAAGAAAAAATCACACGAAATTGTAATAATGTGTTAGAAAACCCATATTAAGTCCTGTATTTTTAGTGTTGAAGAATGTGGTTATCTTTTTTTAAAATGCTTTTCTCTCTTGAATGATTTTAAAAGTTCCTCTGAGTATTTTGACTTTTAAGTTATGGATGGAGTGATCATTCTGGCTAAAATGGTGTCCCACTGGGCTTCAATAATGATTATGCTTTCTTATTGAATGTCTGTGTAAATTCAATCTTAAGTGCATTTTTTGTCTGTTTTCTCTAATGTAACCGCCTGTGTCACATAAAGTACATTGTATTATATAAACCACATTGGACGATGTACATGAATACAATCCTTTGATGTTATAGGTCTTCTTGTTATGTGTGGATGTGTCATCATTACAAATGTGTTGACATAACTTATAGTCTGTTTGTTACAAGGTTTAGTTCCATTTTTTATATTCAGTTGTTCATTGGCCAATTTTCTCTTGACAAGTTTTTGTTTCAGGTTTGGTGGTTGTTTAAATGCAAGTATGGGAGGTTTTGGGAATATACAGAATCTTTTAATTCAGTATCTTCGGTTAGTAATGGTTGTAAATCTTTGATTATTTTCTGTATTTTCTCTAAAATTGGATGGTATGTGGTCACTAGAGGTATACGTGAAGTAGTTTCTTTTGTTTTGTACTTTAACAGGTGTTCACTAGGTATTTTGATGGCAGTGGTTATTTTTTGGGTAATAATACACCAGACCACCTTTCCTACTTCTCCAATCATATTGTCCATTCTTCAAAGGCTTTGATGTCCCAGCCATATACCTTTTCACAGACCCCTTTCCAGGGCCTGGATTCTGATGCATTATATATATATGTTCAGGTTAATTACCTGGTAATTGTGGTAGGGTCCTTCTCCCTCCACCCTTTATAAACCCACGCCCACTTGCTACCTGTGCACATGCTTCCAGCGCCGCTCTCACCACATTGCATGCGCTGCCTCTACTTGCTGCTTTTTACTCTGCTCGCTGTTTTTTTCTGAGTGTTCCATAACCTGGTGAGTCCTTCTCCTTTCCTGTTCTTTGCTCAGTATTGATTTTTCCCCCTCCCTTCCTATGTTTTCGTCCCCCCCTTCCTCATTTTCTCTGTATTTTACCAAGATCTCTCGTCTCACGAGATCTCATCCTCTGGCTTCTTTCCCTTTCACAACATGGCCGCCGAGATCTCGCCAGCCTTTTTCCTCTTGATGATTCTATTCCTATTTTTCTTGCACCTTTTCTTCCCTATCTAACTGACATTTCCACCTTTCCTCACCCTATATCTTGTGCCTAAGTTTTTTGACCACCTTTCCTACTTCTCCATTCTTCATATTGTCCATTGTTCTATGACTTTGATGTCCAAGCCAAATACCTTGTCATGGACCCCTTTCCAGGGCCTTGATTATGGTACATTGAGCCACCACAGAGGACATACGGCCCAATTGGAAAATGTGTAAGGGAATTCTATTGCCACATGGGAAATGTGGGCAGGTGGGTGGTGGGGTTAATAACCCCAAAACATAGGGCCATATTGTACCACCATGCTTCATATGGTCTTATGTAGAGATGTTGCGGACAGTTCGCTCGCGGATAGCTTATATTGTGCTTATTTTCACTACTCATACCTGGTGGTGTACCATACATTGAAAACAACCATTTTTTTCCTGTAATCTAATTTCAGTTGCCTCCCTGTGTCAGGCTCACAGCTTATTTTGTGCTCAGTGAAATAAAACAACACTTTTTTGACTGTAATAGATTGAATAGCAATTGCCTGCCTACAGGCGTGTGTGTGAAGCCTACTGCATCTACTCTGCCAACTTTTGCCAGTGCACAGTGATACGTCATATCTGGTGCAACCGTAGTGTACAGTGACATAAAACAACACTTTTTTGACTGTAATCGATTGAATATCAGTTGCCTGCCTACAGGCGTGTGTGTGAGGCCTACAGTGCCTACTCTGCCAACTTTTGCCAGTGCACAGTGACACTCATATCTAGTGCAACCTAGTGTACAGTGAAATAAAAGAACCCTTTTTTTTACTGTAATCGACTTAATATCAGTTGCCTGCCTACAGGTGTGTGTGTGAGGCCTACAGCACCTACTATGCCAACTTTTGCCAGTGCACAGTGACACTCATATCTGGTGCAACCTAGTGTACAGTGAAATAAAAGAACCCTTTTCTTACTGTAATCGATTGAATATCAGTTGCCTGCCTACAGGCATGTGTGTGAGGCCTACAGCGCCTACTCTGCCAACTTTTGCCAGTGCACAGTGACACTCATATCTGGTGTCACAGTAGCTTGCACGCATAGTACCACTAATCAAAAAAAAAATGACAGGCAGAGGCAGGCCACACCGCAGGGGCCGTCGTGGTAGTGGTGCTGTGATTCCCTTTGGCCCTAGAATAATGCCCAGTTTTCAGAGGCAACATACCCTGAACTTGAAAAGTTCTGAGGACATGGTTGACTGGCTAACACAGGACACCCAATCTTCTACAGCTTCTGCTCGGAACCTAGACGCACCATCCTCCTCCAGCTTAGCTTTGGGCACCTCTTCAGTTACCACTCGCCCGCCTGCTGCCACCACCAACACTAGCACCACAGCCGCTTCACTTGATCCATCAGCAGAGTTATTTACACATCCGTTGGAAGAAATGAGTGATGCGCAAACATTAGTGCTAGTGGATTTAGATAACAGGGATATGTCCCAGTCAGGCAGCATTACACACATGGACGTACGGTCTGATGATGATGATGTTGTACCCGGTGCTGCTTCCTTTGTTAAGTTGTCAGATACAAGTGAAGCGGTTGATGATGACGATGTGTCCGTGGATGTCACGTGGGTGCCGCTATAAGAGAAGAAGAACAGGAGGAAAGTTCAGATGGGGAGACAGAGAGGAGGAGGAGACGAGTTGGAAGAAAGGGGAGGTCGTCGCAAGTAGCTAGTGGCACAGTCAGACAGCATGCATCGGCACCCGGGGTCAGCCAGACAGCACGCCAGTCAACGCATGCTGTTGCCACCACCAAAATGCCGTCAATGCAGAGCTGAGCAGTGTGGCAATTTTTTGGTGTGTCTGCCTGTGACAACAGCGATGCCATTTGCAACCTGTGCAAAAAGAAACTTAGTCACCTAGGTACAACTTCTTTGCGAAGGCACATGATGTCACATCACAAACGCCTATGGGATCAACACATGAGTACAAGCAGCACACAAAGTCAAAGCCGCCATCCTCCTCCTGGTCCAGCATCTTCAGCCACGTCAACCACTGCTGCCCTGCTTGCCCCCTCTCAACCATCCGGCACTCTGTGTCTCGCCCTGAGCAGTCCCTGCTCATCTGCCCACAGTCAGGTGTCTGTCAAGGACATGTTTGAGCGTAAGAAGCCAATGTCACAAAGTCACCCCCTTGCCCGGCAACTAACAGCTGGCTTGTCTGAACTCTTAGGCTGCCAGCTTTTACCATACAAGCTGGTAGAGTCTGAGGCGTTCAAAAAATTTGTAGCTATTGGGACACCGCAGTGGAAGGTACCCGGCCAAAATTTCTTTGTACAAAAGGCAATCCCCAACCTGTACTCGATTGTGCAAAAGGAAGTAATGGCATCTCTGGCACACAGTGTTGGGGCAAGGGTCCATCTGACCACTGATACTTGGTCTGCAAAGCATGGTCAGGGCAGGTATATCACCTACACTGCGCATTGGGTAAACCTGGTGACGGCTTCCAAGCATGGAATACGTGGCTCTGCAGAGGAGTTGGTGACACCGCCACAACTTGCAGGCAGGCCTGGTGCCACCTCCTCTACTCCATCCTCTTCCATAACCTCCTCAGCTGAGTCCTCTTCTGCTGCGGCTATGTCTTGCTCCACATCAACAGCACCCCCCCAGCTCCACAGGTACTATTCCACATCCCGGATACGGCAGTGTCACGCCGTCTTGGGGTTGACTTCCCTGAACGCACAGGTGAATCAGTGGCTGACTCCGCACCACCTGGAGATCGGCAAAGTAGTTTGTGACAACGGAAGAAATTTGTTGGTTTTAGACAGCCCGACACGTTGGAATTCAACACTCCTAATGTTCGACCGCCTGCTCCAACAAGAAAAGGCCGTTAACGAGTATTTGTCTGACCGGGGTGCTAGGACAGCCTCTGCGGAGCTGGGGATTTTTTTGCCACGCCAGGCTTATGCGTCCTTTTGAGGAGGTGACAAACCTGGTCAGTCGCACCGAGGGCACCATCAGCGACATCGTACCATTTGTTTTCTTCCTGGAGCGTGCCCTGCAAAGAGTGCTGGATCAGGCCGTAGATGAGCGTGAAGAGGAAGAGGAAGAGTTGTGGTCACCATCACCACCAGAAATAGCCTTATCAGCATCGCTTGCTGGACGTGCCGCAACGCTGGAAGAGGATTGTGAGGAAGGGGAGTCAAAGGAGGAATGTGGCTTTGAGGAGGAGGAAGAAGACCAACCACAACAGGCATCCCAGGATGCTCGTTGTCACCTATCTGGTACCCGTGGTGTTGGATGTGGCTGGGGGGAAGAACATACCTTCAGTGAGATCACTGAGGACGAGAAACGGGACATGACTAACTCGGCATCCAACCTTGTGCAAATGGGGTCTTTCATGCTGTTGTGCCTGTTGAGGGACCCTCGTATAAAAAGGATGAAGGAGAATGACCTGTACTGGGTGTCCACGCTACTAGACCCCCGGTATAAGCAGAAAGTGCCTGAAATGTTACCGAATTACCACAAGTCGGAAAGGATGCAGCACTTCCAAAATAAATTAAAAAGTATGCTTTACACAGTGTTTAAGGGTGATGTCACAGCACAACGGCAATCTAACAGCGGAAGAGGTGAAAATAATCCTCCTCCTCTCATGACCACGAGGCAAGAAGAGGACGCTTTACAGACGTGTTGTTGATGGAGGACATGCGGATCTTTTTAAGTCCTATGCATCGCCACAGCCCTTCGGGGTCCACCCTCAGAGAACGACTCGACCGTCAGGTAACAGACTACCTTGCCTAAACTGCAGATATCGACACTATGAGGAGCGATGAACCCCTTGACTACTGGGTGTGCATGCTTTCCCTGTGGCCTGACCTATCCCAATTTGCCTCAGAACTTCTGTCCTGCCCCGCTTCAAGTGTCCTGTCAGAAAGGACCTTCAGTGCATCAGGAGGTTTTGTCACTGAGAAGAGAAGTCGCCTAGGTCAAAAAAGTCTAGATTACCTCACCTTTATTAAGATGAATGAGGGATGGATCCCGAAGGGACTGACAGTGGGCGATACATTCGATTAAAAAAGGCCTGATAGATGAGCTGCCTTGAGCTAATAATGGTCCACATGCTGCTGTATTTTATCCCTGAATGCCGGATGACTTGCGTGACTTATCCGCCACCAACTAGGGTTCAAGACGCAATGTTTTAGGGCACTTTCTGCCTGGCAAACTAACATCAATTTTTCTGGTCGCTGCAACTATACCTAATTTTTGCATTTAAATTCTTTTATTGTCAGAAGGCGTACAGCATGTAATGAAAAATAAAGCATTTTTGAACAGTCTTGCATAACAGTTGTGCAAAAATACATATTTACAATAAAGACATTTTGTGAAAGTTAGCTGGCTAGTCCTTCTTATTTTTACTTTTTAGGTTAATAATTTTTCTTATTTTTTACTGTGATTGCAATTTAAGAGATACCTAAAACATGGTAAAACAGACAATAGTAAAGAGTATATCTGCAGGAAACACCAACGTCCTATTAGCTATCATCCCTCCAGCAGTATTAGCTTATTATTTACAATATCTAACCTGGGCAATCACCCTTGGGTTACCCTAGGGCAGGCTTCAGTAAGCGACCTTTCCTGGGATGATTTTGCCGCTGGTTGATTCTGAAGGGTCTCCAGGGCTCCCCCACTCCGGTCCTTCCCCAAGTGTCGCTTCAACCAGTAACAAATGTTTTATATTTGTAAAGCGACCCAATGATCCCCCTTGATAGAGGTGAACCAATTTGGAGAACCAATTTAAGACCGGTGTCCCCTGTTTCTGGGTCAGAGAGTGTGTGAAATGCCTCAGCCTACAGTAATTGTAATGTTCTGACAGCGGTAGCTCATGCTTGTCCCTCAGTTCCTCATAGGTGAGCATCTGGCCCTTTACTAACCAGTCTCCCAGTCTATCTAGTTTCCTTGACCTCCACCAGTATTGTGATGTTGTGCTCATGTGTTTCGGGGGACTGAGGGTGGTCAAGAATTGGGGTCATTTGGGTGGATCCAGGGAACAAACCCGTGTGTTTCTTGGCCCATTTCCAGTATGATAGTGAGTGTCTGATTAGGGTGTTTGGCGAGTTTTTAAGGCTCTGAGGCAATTCTGATAGCCAAGCCACCTTGTCCCAGGTTAAGGTCCTTAAAGTGTGGTTCTCTAAATACACCCAGGCCGGTTGATGCCCTATAGAATGTGCTATTGGGAGGAAAAATAACTGAGCTGCCTTGTGGTAATATTTTAAGTTTGGACACGATAGTCTCCCCTCTGACTTATGAAGGTACATCATTTTCTTTGTGATGCGTGAGGGAGAGTGGTTCCAGATAAACTGAAATATTTTCCTTTAAATATTTTCTAATTCTTTTTATTTAATCGGGATCGGGAGTGTTCGAAATATGTAGAGCAACCTAGGAAGGACATTCATTTTTATCGTATTTATTCTCCCTAGCCATGATAACCTATACTTTGTCCATTTACTCAGGTCATTAATTATTGTTTTATAAAGTTTGGAGTGGTTGGCTTTGTACAAGTCCTCTAGCTTAGGGGTTAGTCAGATTCCCAGGTAGTTTATGTGGTTCTTATCCCACGTAATATTAAACTTCTCTTGGAGACCCTGCTTCTCTACTGCTGTTAAGTCAATCGCTAGTGCTTCTGTCTTCTCTATGTTCAGTTCAAGGCCAGAAAACTGACCAAACTCCTCGAATCAACTCTGGGACCGATTGGGTAGGGTTTGAGAGCATACACAGCAGGTTGTCTGCAAATAGACAAATTTTGAAATGGTGATGGCCTATTTTTATGCCTGTGATCCCAGCGTTGGCCCTAATTGTCTGAGCCAGGGGTTCTATTGCTATTGCGAATAGAAGGGGAGAAAGGGGGCACCCCTGTCTTGTTCCTCTTTCTATTTCAATTAAGGATCTCTCATCTCCCGGAATCTGTAACCTTGCCCTGGATGATTTGTATAATGAGTGTATGAGATTTATGAAATGGCCTTTAACACCAAATTTTTCAAGCGTGGCTTATAGGTAAGTCCACTCCAGGGAATCAAACGCCTTTTCAATGTCAAAGGCCATAAGACAGGCTTGAATTTTAGAGGATTTGGTGTGGTACAGTAGGTTCATGACTTTTCTAATGTTGTCTCCCGCTTGCCTGTGAGAGACAAAGCCTACTTGGTCATTATGTATTAACTTAGGCAAGAAGGATGACATTCTATCCGCTATTATTTTTGACAGGATCTTTGTATCACAGTTTAGTAATGATATTGGCCTGTAGTTTTTTGGTTCTAGGGCATCTCGACCCTCCTTAGGGAATAGAGCGATATCTGCCCTGTTCAGCTCTGCTGGTGTTTGCTTGCCTTCTAGAACTCTGTTAGAGTGACCAAGTGCGGGCCTAATATGTCTATACATTTTTTATAATATAAATTGGTGTACCCGTCTGGGCCTGGTGACTTACCAGGTTTGAGGTTCTGGACTGCTTTTCTCACTTCCTCTAGGGTCACTAGGGTCACTCTAGTCTCTAAGTCATTTTCTTCTATTAAGGGTAGATCATAGGAATTAAGAAATCCCCTCATTTTGTGTAGATCTATGTGTTTTGTTGTGGTATAAAGGGTATTGTAACATTTTGTAAAAATCTTCTGTATCTTATTTGGTTTTGTTGTTTTTTCTCCCTTCGAGGTCTTAATTTGAAGTATCCTATTTTGTGTTGTTTTGGTTTGTAGTTTCCTGGCTAGTAACGGGCCAGGTTTATTGGCTTTATTGAATCCGATAGGAATAAATAGAACAACTGAACACACCACTCCTATCTGGTGGCCCCAAATTTGAAGTGGGAGGACCGACCAAGCATCTTTTTCCATCTCCCTCTTCCAAAAATCCATGCCATATACACGTCCCCTAAAAGTGGACGTAACAGGGATTAAACTGATAGGAATAGTACTACTTAACAGTACACACCTTATAATACCACAGACAGAGGCAACGCAGAGAGAGGAGTCTGAAGAGGAGGAGTCAGAGGAGGAAGGTGGCTTTGAGGAGGTGGAAGACCAAACACAGCAGGCGTCCTAGGGGCTTGTTGTCACCTTTCGGGGACCCTTGGTGGCTGGGTGGAGGAAGAGACCTTCAATGACATCAGTGAGGACAAGGAACGGGACATGGCTAGCTTGGTATCCAACCTTGTGCAAATGGGGAGTTTGCGGTTGTGCAAAGGGACTGTTCACAAACCGAAAATTTGTTGTTCGCGACATCACTAGTCTTATGGTATAAGTCACTCCCTTATCCTGTATACTATATGCAATTTCTATAATATTGAAATGGTATGTTCTCTTATTTGCTCCTGGTGGCTGCGATACTCATCCTATCTCTTCCCTGCAAATAATTTGTCCTGATCAATACCACAGGAAGGTTACTGAGACTCCAGGAAGTCCTGATTCCTGATGGAGAGACTCTGACTGATACAGAATCCTTCTTTCACTTCTCCTCTCTTTACCTTCCACGCTTCTTAACTCTCTCATTCCTTCAGCCGTGCCTTCATTTAATTTTTTCTATTCAGCCTCCACCTCATGTGCCATTCCTATTACATTCACATTCATTTCACTCACTTCACTCTGCTCTGTCCTCTTTTCATACCTGCTGCTCCACCTAATTCCTTACCACAGCTACTATCATTCATTCGCCACTCTTCTCACTTTATTACATTCCCTTATTTTGTCATACATGCCCTCTCTTTACCAACTTTCATTTCCTCCAACCCTTGGAATCCTCATTCTCAGTCTGTCTAGTCCTATTCACTCACTGCCTCACCCACTTACTACGCCCTATTTTAGCCTCTGGTCATTGCATCCTTTCCTATTCCCTCCACCATATTCAATTCCATTCTGCTCTCCTATTCTTTTCGTTACTTCCACTTGCTCCTCGGACTCATCAAATTAATTTCTCCTACTACTCAGCTCACTGTTCATCACCTCTTCCCCTTATCATTCTCTTGATACCTTGCGCCTCCCCATCTGTAAGTATGGCTTCTGTGCCCCAGTCTTAAAACATCTATATCATGCTTCACATTCCTCCTATTAGCTTCTTCTGCTCTGTCGTCCTACCTTTCTGTCCTCTTCCAATCATGCAGCTTCAATGCCACTTAACACCTTGCACATCTCTCCATTTGCATTTCCTGCATCTCCACCTACTGCTAGGCTTCAAAGCCTCACCTTACCATATACACAACAATTTTACCACACCCTAGCCACCTCAGGTTTACCCTCTTTGTAAACAATGCTTTCATCAATTCGAATCTCAAATAGTCAATAGTATTACTACTATCTTTTTATCCATCAATATCATTTGCTTCCGTCTCCCTCTAAATCCTTGTTCATCTGTTGAATACCCCAGCTCATTCGCCATCTGTCATTTTACATCAACCATATGCAAGGACTCCCTGTTTGATCTTACGGTTCCATTAATTACCCATACTGTCTTATTCAAGGTCGTCAGATTTGCTACCTGACACATTAATAATGCCCGCAATCGACGCCTCCTTTCACCAGTAACCTAGACGCTTGATCAAACTACTCAATTTCACCACATACAGTAGATCTATCATACTCACTTTCCAGTACTCATCTCTCAGCAGCCGTTCCTCAGGTGCACACCATGAGCACTTTTTGCTATGATTACGCTACACTTTATCCTCAGTAATGACGCCACTCTTTCCTCGAGTAGGAACATTCCCAAGATCTGTCGCTATACCAATCACTACTGCCCTTCAAGGGGCTCTCTGTTCACCCATTTAACCAAGTCACTATTTGCTCTCTCATCACTTACGCTTCCCTTCTTCACTGTATTTTAGCTCTATCACCTTCTTTTCTTTCTTTGATATCACTCTCCTAATTCTATGATGCATGACTTCTCACTACACACCATCCCCTTCATCATGGCATCTAGCCCTGATGTCTCACATCACGTTCTTTGCTTGCATGCACCCTTCCTCGCTTATGACCACACCCATTGACAAACCTTCTCATCACCCGCTACTCAACATCTCGAGTCAACCACTATCGACTACTACGTTCATTCATTACATTTGTATCATTCTCACTCGCCTAGAAATCTATGCATTCAAATACTCAGGTCACTCACTTAGAATAGGAGCTGCATCTTCAGATTAAAAAAAATCAACCCCTGCACATATCATCCAAGCCATGGGGCGTTGGAAGTCAAACTGCTACAGTCGATATATACCTAATCCATAAACCTACATTTGTTTAGCCTTCACTAAACTTGGTCAGTAACTTAGTTGCTTTTTTGCCTAGCAGGCCAATGAGGCATAGCAACAGGCCACACCACTGCTACATGAGGAGATGGGCCCAACCACACATGCCACCCACAAATATATATATGCATATATACTGTATATATATATATATATGTATATATATATATATATATATATATATATATACATATATATACTTTATACATCATAACTTTATATATTTATACTAGCGACTTGCCTGTCAAAAAATGACGGTCAATAAAATTTTTTATCTTGAAATGCTGTTTTGTTGACATCATGTGATTCTGTGAGACTCTTAACCTTTTTGTTATCTACAAAGAAGTACAAACATGTATAATAAAGTTTTTTTATTTTTTTAACAATGAACTGTTAAACCATATTAAACTTTTTAATTGTCATGTATGTAATAATAATATAACAATACATGAAATTTCTATGAATACGTATTGTGAACCATTACATAAAGTTTTCTAATATGTAACTTATATTGTAAACAGTGTTGAATGAATTTTTTTAACAATACTAACATAAAATTGCTGAACTTTGTCTAAATGAGTCTCCTAAACCATTACAGAATGCTTCTTAACATACAACTCGTATTTAAACTCCTGGTAAAGCACATAGTTATTGAATCCAGAGGAAGGTAAACAGTAAAAAAAAAAAACATTGCAACTTGTCTCAAAAGGGGAAAAAAAAGAATTCCTTCCTGACCCCATTAAATGGCAATCTGAGTACTCCCTGGATGAATCCTGTCTATTTAATTATACATTGCATTTTTTAAACAAATGTTTATGCTGCAACTAACATTCAATAAATTAACTTTTCAAGCCTTGTGAAATACAATGTTAACAATGCAAAGATTAACGTAAGATAATAACATTTAACATGAATTTATTTAAAACTATAGTGATCTTGAATATTGAATCCAGAGGAAGGCAAACTCAAAAAAAGCCCATTTAAACTTGGTAAATTTTTTGAATGTGGTGCCAAAAATTAATTCCTTCCTGACTCCATTAACTGGTAATCGGATTCCTCCCTGGATCAATAATCTATATATCATGAAACATTTAAAATTTTCAACAAAAGATGATGCTGCTACTAACATTAAACCTTAATTACATACAATGCATCAATTTGTCTGTGAAAGTGGTTCCCTTTGAAAGAGCCCAGCAGACTTTTATTTGTGTCTATGGGATGTAACCACTGTTTTCCTTTTGTTATGTTTTTTCTTCCTTTTCTGTTGGTTATTACTGTAGTTTTCTCAAATTGTTGATATAGTTTTGTAAGTGAAATAGTGGTTCTCTAAGAAGAGGCCAAGTGACATTAAATGTCTTCCTGGAAAATAAACCACTATTATCTCTGATTACAAAACCTCATAGTACACAATGTTTTTTGTAAAAATACGTCCATCGTGTAGTAGATCACCTTGACTTGGGTTGTCTTCAATTGAAACTTTAATCCCATCTGGATGTGTGCACCTTGAAAAAGCAACATAGAGTTGTCCATGTGCAAAAACTTGTTCTTGTAAAAAAATACCCACAGACTACAAAGTTTGTCCTTGGGATTTATTGATGGTCATGGCAAATGCCATGATAACTGGAAATTGTCTCCTTTGAAGGACAAAAGGCAAACCACTCTCACTTGGAGCCAAATCAATTCTTGGTATAAAAACTCGTTCACCTTTATGGGTCCCAGTCATAATTTCTGCATGTATACAATTATCTTTTAAATCGTGCACAATTAATCTGGTCCCATTACAAAGTCCTTTTTTTGGATTTATATTTCTAAATAGCATGACAATTGCCCCTTTTTTCAATTGCAAAACATGTGGTGGCATTGCACATGGGGTTAAAGAATTAATAAATTATATAATTAAATTAGATTCACTGTCTTTATCGTGAGCCAGAACTGAATCTGCACTGTAATAATACTTTTGGGGTGCGTTGATGAATTTAAAAATTTCGTTATTTAGATTCAAGGCATCTATATTTTTTGATGTTAATATCACTTTGTTTGCAATGTCTGAGTAATCGTCGTTATTCAGAGTGTTTAGAAATATTGCCGATGTAAGTGATTCCTTGCGCTGTGGAATATGTTGGCGCGTTATAAATAAAGGATAATAATTCCTTGAAAACCATTTTTGATGGAATTTCAATGGTATCATTGGGTAAATCATGTATTTGTGGATGTTTTCCTTCTCCAATTTGAACACACCAATCATTTAATTTGTTTTTGCCTTCAGATCTCATATTGAATTCTAATTTGAAGTGTGTAAATATTTTCTACAGTTTACTTATCTTGATACATGTTTCAATTATGTCAGTCCTATTTCCATGTGGCACAACAGGTAATGTTTGCCTAAAATCTCCTCCTAACAACATCACCTTTCCACCAAATGGCAAATAATTATCCATCACTTCTGTTAATAATCGATCAATACAAGGCATGACATCATTGTTGCCTCGTCTATGATAATTAATTATTTTTTTTTACATTTTTGGCTTGTAAAGAATTCACTTGAATATCTGACACTGATGTTTCTAAAATGGCAACTGGCAGTTTAAATTCACTATGCACAGTTCTGCCACCTTCTAACAAAAGTGCGGCAATTCCAGTTGTTGCAAATGGCATTGCTATTTGACCCTGTGCTCGAATGTAACTCATCAAACAATGATACAGATACGTTTTTCCTGATCCACCAGGGCCATCTAGATAGAAATAACAGTCTTTGACCATTCTCTCATCTGTAGCATTTGTGATGGCATTAAATGCTTTCAATTGTACAGTATTTAAAGTTGCCAGTTTTTCTTCTGTTTTTTTGTTTTTGAAGCTCAGTGTCATAATTATCAAAGTTGATGTCATCTATAAGTCCTGGATCAGGCAAATTAAAACTTGCACAATTGAATCCATGAGCAAGAAATATTTCTTGAATTTCCATTAAAGTTTTTAAGAGTGCAATTGGCTCATGGTAACATTTAAAGAAGTCTTCCGACATATTTAATTTAAATGTTTCCCCCAAAGTAAATGCATCAGGTACATTGCAAAAGATGCAAATTAATGCAAATTGTTCTCTCATTTGCTTTGGCATTTGACATAGTGCTGCTTCTTCCAGACACTTCTCCCATTCTGTATCATCTGCTATGAAGTTTTGATGTCTTGCAGCTAATAGGAAAGTATCATAAACTATGTCATTCACTGTGCATAAATGTTCATAACTTTGTGCACTGGGAACATGTAAAAGAAGTAATCTTAAACTTAAAGATTTCCTGTATTTCCATTAATGCTTTCAATCGTGCAATGGTCTCATTGTCACATTTCAAGAAATCTTCATACATATGTAATGTACATGTTTCCCACAAAGTTAATGCATCAGGTACATTGCAAAATATGCAAATGAAAGCAAATTTTTCTCTCATTTGCTTTGGCATTTGACATAGTGCTGCTTCCTCGAGACATCTCTCCCATTCTGTATCATCTGCCAGAAAGTTTTAAAGTCTTGCAGCTAACTGGAAAGTATCATAAACTATGTCATTGACTAAATGTTCATAACTTTGTGCCCCGGGAACATGTAAAAGAAGTAATCTTAAACTGAAACGTTCAATGTCTCTTGGACTGACGGTATATATTTGTGGTATAATTTCATGATTATCTGTTTTTCATTGTCGCCATAGACCATTTCCAAAATATAGTGATATGGAATCTCAATGAATAAAAATTGTCCTGGCAGTTAAATTGAAATCAAGCAGTAAGTGTTGTTTCTCTGTGACCACTTTGGGCTAAGGCAGTTCTTTCATCGCCTGCAGTAAAGCAAACAAACTGACTTTGTGGCAAATGTACAGCTAATCGATACACAGCATGTGACCGATCATGCATCTCAAATTTCAGAAGATGCCACATTGCTTCCGGAGCACTCACATAGCGAGCATCTAAATAATTAGAAAGTTCGTCATGTTAAATTAGATTTTCCTTTTTGTTTGCTGCACCTTGCACAACAACTGTTGCTGCATCATATCCTTTGTATATATATTTATACACATATTTGATGAATTTAATAGAAATGCAAGCTTCCACATATATGTGTGCATTGTACTTCAGGAGCAAATGTGGATTGTATGGAACAACGTATCTATTATCAACCTTTTCGGCACGGATAATAGCTGTTTGTCCTTGCCTTCTTTTATACAAATGGTATCCACTACAAGTAGCATAAGTTTGCATTTGAAATTGTTTTGGAAATTGTTTTGTACACTTTTTATTTTCCATACATGGGGCCTCATTCTATTACGGCCGCAGCCGCTGCGGGGCCGCAAGGACCGGCCGCAAGCTTTACGGCTATTCTATTCCCCTCCGGCCGGGGACTCCGGCAGGCTTGCGGCCGGCGCCTTGCTATCTCGCGCCGGAGGAAAGCCTTTGATCTAAAACGGCCGCAAGGAAATCGGCCGTAAGAAAAGCCTGGTTGCGATTCTATTGCTCCGGGAACCCTGTCTGCAAGGTTAAAAACGAGCCGCAGCTTACTTGCAGCAAACAGGTCTCGCTAGCACCAATTAAGCACATAAAATAGCTCAAATAAAGCCATCCGGCACTTTGAGAAGACTATAAAGTGATATTCGGTGTTAGAAAAAATAGCACATAATTACCCTATACTCAAATCCGTAAAATATTTTATTTTTAATATACGTAAAATATCCATGTAAAAAGTCCAGAGTGCTTGGAGCACCTCAGACACGCCCACGCCGCAGCCGGACAATAAACAGTTAATTTGAACTCGGGTTTGGGCAGATGTGCAAGCTTGAGAGGGGGTTCCTTTTAATCCTCATGTCCCCCAATATGATCCCTAGCATTTATAGAGCTGTACAGTGCAGGCTTGAATTTATTTTTGCGTTTTTAGATTTCAGAGCTTACGGCCGGTTCCAAGATATGCGGCCGGCTGTAAGGGGAGATCCTTGCGGGGCCGTATAATAGAATCGCGAGTTAACTGAACCGCCGCAAGGAATCGCAGTCTTACGGACGATTTACGGCCGGTAATAGAATGAGGGCCATGGTGAATTTGGATTGATATCTCCACATGGCCCATAAATCATTCTGTGTGTTACAATCTCAAAAAGTTTTGAATATTTGTCTGGATGTGGCAGTTTAGCAGTAATTACTAAATCCACTCTCTCTGCAGTATTCAACTCAATTAAAAGTATGTGTGCATGTGGCAGCGGCATTTTTTGAAATTCAATGGTATAAACAAAAGCCACACATTTTCCAAAAAACTGTGCTTTAGTTATATCATGTATTAATGAATTGAGTTTTATTTTGAATACTCTTGCCACTAAATCTGGTCTGTCAGGAATGGTTTGTCCAAGATTAAAATTTTCCTTGATCTCTGGCCATTGTGGATTACATGTGAATGTAATGAATAAATCTGGTTTTCCAAATGTTGTGACAATAGCCATGCATCATTATATCTTTCTCACATATTGCAAGGAGATACTTGGAAAGTGGATGGCAAAATGATTGCTCTTCCAGCTGGAATGTATCCTGTTGGTAGCCAATTCAGCGACATTATCCATCAATCCACAATATTGTTCTATGCAAAGCTTATTTTGTTGATTTTTTTTAAAATTCAGATTATTTGCTTCAACTTGTAGATAGGAATCAATAATCCATTGTTGTGTGAGTTTGCCCCCACATAAAATAGGATTAAAATAATCTTGAATAGAAGTTTGTGCCACTTTATATTCCAGCATAGAAATATTGCATCTAACACGAACTTTACTATTGGGATAACTTTGCAATTGTAATTTTGGTTCCCATCCAGGTTCACCATTTGGAAAGAAAATGGGATATGTCATTGGATCCAAATTACAACAATAAAATATTTATGTTTATAAAAGGTTGTTCTTCCTTGCGTTTATATATTCTAATATCCTGCTGAAAAGGTGGTTCACCATCTTCATTTTTAAAGACCATGGCAACCTCATTTACTGTTGGTAAATTATACCGTCTTTGATCAGTGTTGCAATCTCTTTTTAAAACTATATTTACTCTTGGCATTGTTAATTGATGTCTTTGAGCATGTTGCTGTTGTTCTTTTTCAACCTGTGCTAATTGTTTGTATGCTTGACTGTATGGGTTGTTGGCCATAATGTTATACAACTGTTCTAAGACTATGTGCAAACACTGTTTATTTTCTGGAAGCATCATCCTTTGGTCAACAGCTTCCATTGCATCTAAGACATATAACTGTGCACCATTGCTCTCCTTCTTGTGGGTGTAAATGTGAAGTGTAGTGGTAAATTTGTCCTTGAACTCTAAAACAGTAAGGACCATGTCCTGGGGCATTTTCTGCTAATGTAACACCCATTGAAGCAAATGAAATTGCACTGTAATATATATTTTTTTTATTGGTATACTTTGGAATGTTGGATAGCTCATGATACTTTGTAAGTAATCTAGAAATGTGTGTCTTTGTGGAATTCTAACCTTTCCTTTCTGACAGCAACTAATGAATTCTCCGTCAGTTGGTCTTTCCTTAAGAAAATGATAGGCCCCACAAAACTGACAAACAGCATTGAGTAATCCACAACAATGAGTGTCTACTGTTAGTGCTCTAATAAACGTAGTATCCTGAGCTTCCTCAACATAGATATCACTACAACTTTCTATATCTACATTGGTGTCAATAGGCAATATTGGATCATTCAGCAATTTTCACAGACATGTTTTTGTTTACTTTTTCTTTTCTTTGAAGCTCCAGTACACTCACTTTGTGCTCTCTTACTCATTTTTATTTTCTTTAAAATTCTCTGTCAGTCTTCTCCTCTTAAGCGTTGGGAAGTTTCGGGTGACTGTACATCTCTCAGCCTTTGCTTCCTTTCCCTTGCCAATCTTTTTTTGCGTTCAATCCTGTCTTCTCCGTTGTCCGCCATTGTAATCTGTAATTGTAAATACAGGTGTAGGATGTAATGTTTTTTTGCACTGTACATATTGTTTGTAGCTGCTGTCAATTCAAAGCTAAATAGCATTAATTAAAGAATGCAGTAATTTGAAAAGCATTTTGAATTTTTCTCTGAAATAAATGAAACCATTTTTTTTGTTTTATTGGCATACATTAAAAAGCAAAGCACTGCACACATATATATATATATATATATATATATATATATATATATATATATATATATATTTGTACTAATGAATTATTAAGTCATTACTAAATGAATATACATTAATGAATTAATCAATAATTGACATCTATGGTAAACCTAAAGAGTTAATTATGTTGTTGTAAAGAAGGGCAAACAGAAACAGCTATGAACAAAGTATAGATGGGGCTTAAAATAATGAGCAATTTTGTAAGATGAAATCAATTTACTTCTGAGGTCTAATTTACGTTCTTTAAAAGTTAATTAGGTAAGCATATATATATATGCCTATTTTTTTTTTTTTATTGTAACTGAAAAATTTAATACTAAAGGCCTCATTCATTTCCAAGTTGTGCAATGCAATAGGGCACTATATAAGCACATAGCATATTTTCTGTTACTTTTTGTTTTTAAACCTTAGTTTTGGATAGATGTTCATTATCTAAAATGTTATGTAAAAATAATATGTTAAAAAAATAATGATAGTGGTATCAGATATTGAAAGGGATTTGGGAGTACTAGTGGACAACCACCTAGGTAACAGTGCTCAATACCAAGCAGCAGCTGCAAAGGCAAGTAAAATATTAGCATGTATTAATAAGGGTATAGATGCAAGAGAAGCAAATATAATTCTGCCACTATACAAATCTCTAGTATGCCCTCATTTAAAATATGGAGTACAGTTTTGGGCACCACTTCCTAAAAAGGACATTTTAGAGCTGGAAAAAGTACAGAGAAGGGCAACAAAAGTAATAAGGGGAAAGGGGGGGGGCTAAGTTATGAAGAAAGACTAACCGAATTAAACTTATTTTCGCTAGAAAAAAGGCGTCTACAAAGGGATATGATTACCTTATTTAAATACATCCAGGGTCAATAAAAGGCTTTGTCAAGTGAACTTTTTATAGCAAGAGATTTTCAACTGACAAGAGGACATCCCTTGAGGTTAGAGGAAAAAATATTTCACCTTAAAGAAAGAAAAGGGTTCTTCACAGTTAGGGTGGTTAAACTGTGGAATTCTCTACCAAAGGAGGTGGTGACAGCTAATTCGATAGATAACTTCAAAATATTTCAATATTTTTGAATAAAGGGGGCATTCAAGGTTATCCTAGATAACTAGTGAAGGAATATTGTTACAGGGAGAAATTTGATCGCCAGTTGCTGGGGTCAGGAAGGAATTTAGCTTTTTTCCCCCTTATGAGACAATAAGCAAAGTTTATTTTTTTCTGTTTGCCTTCCTCTGGGTCAATTAACAATTAATAACAAATAGTCCACATATCAAAACGATTCAGAGAGAACTAAAAGGGTTGAACTTGATGGACTAACAGTCTTTATTAAACATCAAATACTATACTATACTTTACTAAACTAATATACTATGTCCTATATAGAGCCCTATTCAATTTTGCAAATTTCAATTGAATGAGTCCCTAAATAAATATAGGTTAAGTATTTAATCATTAACTGTCATCAATACAAATCAATAAGGGCATCATGAAATCATACACCTGTGAAATTGATGCTCTTTGCGAAAAAATCCTTGAGAATTCACTTTCTGTCTTCAGTCAGGTGCAGAGATGAGTAATCTGTGAAATAACATGAACATCATTTTTTTTGTTTCAAAGATTTTTATTCAACAGCTTTTAAGTGCCGGCACCCGGTATATGCTAATGACGCGGCACGCATGTGACGTCACATGCGCGACGGCACCGGGTCAAGGAGCGGAGGCCGGAGCACAAACAGGTAAGTGAGGGGAGAGGGGGGAGGTATTTAGGGGGATTTAGGTGGAGGAGGGAGGTTGATGGGGGTTTATGCTGAGGAGGGGGGTTTAGGTTGAGGAGGGGGGAGGGAAAGAGACACGGGGGGTAGAGAGACACACGGGGGGTTAGAGAGACACGGGGGGGAGAATGACTCGAGTGTAAGCCGAGGGGGCCCTATTTTGCCTTAAAAAAAGGGCTGAAAAACTCGGCTTATACTCGAGTATATACGGTAATATATTAATATATGTTAATTAATAATTAATTGTCATCAACTCAAAATAAAAAGACTTTAATCCTTTTTTTTAATCATAAGAACATAATGTAATGATAAACCTGTAAAGGTGATCTTTATGCTGTTGAAAGGCTGCAAACGTCACTCTCTCTGTTGAGTCAGCTGCAGAGATGCTGAAACTGTCAAAGATGGAAAGCATTTGTAATATTTGGATTCATCCTTATGAGGCAATCAGCATCAACATGGATATGTCAGTGCATATTAAAACATACATATTGTTTGTGGTCCTTTTTTGGGGGGGGTAATATTATATATATAATTAATCACTGACTAAATGTATTCTAAAGAGCTAAGCATTAATATATTACTAAACTAAGGGCATTATAAAATATAGAATATTTGTTGTTCATAATGATTACTAATAATTCATTAATAAAATAATGTACATTAATAAATCATTATTTAATGTCTAAATATATTAGAACTAGTTTTGCATTAATGTATTAATAAACTTTAACCATTTTCAATGTTTTTTCTTAATGATTTCTTAATGATTACTAATTAATAATTCATAAATTAAAACACATTATTAATTAATTATTCAATGAATTAATATATTACAAACAGCTAAGCATGAAAGTATTGCTAAGCATGAAAGTATTGCTAAACTAAAGACAGCATAAATTATAACTTCGTTGCTCAATTTGTTTAACTAATCCTATTTTTTTATTAATAATACATAAATTAATTAATTATTATTAATATATTTTACCTATTTGTATTTAATATTCAGCAATCAGTATCCTGAAGAGCTAACAATCTCTTTGGATTTTCCGGCAGCAGAAAATTTCCATCACCTGAGGAGAAAGTGTCAGTTCTGTGGCAAATGTGCCCTATATATAGGCTGCATTCGCGAGACATAACCGTTGGTTTAGGTGGGAAATCCTCCATTTCACAATCTTAATGTGTAAATTTGTAAGTTAGTATTGTAAAATGGATGCGTTATTCTAAGTTTTACGCATTTTGCGATCATTTTACGTCCTTCCTACTATTATGTTTCTACCGTGTGCGCCGCTGGCCGTGTTTTGTGAGGGTCAGGGTCGTGTAGCCTTATTTTAAATTTTTTCGGCCATCATTTTTTTCTCGCTTATTCGATTTTAAAATTACGAAACTGCTTAAATTCGACATAAATTTGCGTTTCACCTCACTTCCAGACATCCTGGCTGTTCTCCTGTGCTATCAGTGATTTTTTTTTTGTATTTTTTTTTTTTAAAAAAAATTTAAATTTTTTTTGTGTTTGCTTGTTTGGGCCGTTAATTTCATATTTTTCCTATGACGTATTTTTTTCTCTAAATCGCTCGTAATTTTTTGTCCTAAATCTTGTATTTTGTTTTAAGGCTAGCCTGCATTTTGTTAGTGTTTGAAGGTCTCGTATTTTGTTTTTCTAAGTCCATCGTTCATCAATTACTTGCAGCCTAAGGCGATCCCGCATTATGTTAGTGTTTGTAGGATAAGTCCCACGTGTTTCATTCCCTCTACTGCTTGCCTTCTTTTGCGAGACTTGCAGCCTTAGTGCTCCGAGTTTAACAGCAAGCCTAGCGAGCACCTTTGGCGCTCATCGCTAAGTCACACGCACAGCGCAAAGCGTGACGACATCTCGTAGTTAGACAATTATAATATGTGATAAATATATATATATACTAGAGACTTGCCCATCAAAAAATTACGGCAATAAGATTGTAAGGCAGGTAATGTTGTTTGTGTGCAAAATTAATTTTGTTGGTGTTTTAAGATCCTTCGGCGCTCATTACGAGCCTCGCGCTGAGCGCCTTCGGTGCTCATTGCGTGGCTCTTGGTTGTTTGTGTGCTATGAGCATTGGTGTTTTTTTTTTGGTATGGCAATGAATAATTAATAAAATAAGAAATTAATATACTTTACCTATTGTGAAGTAATATATGCAGGAAGCATTGTGTTGAAGAGCTGGCAATCTGTTTTCATGTTCCTGCAGCATCAGTGCTGTGGAGCTGCTGTGTAAGCATCATAAATGTGTGCAGTGTGTAGTGTAATAGTGTGCGTGCGCGAGGCAAATCCGTTAGGGTAGCTGTGTACTTCCAGATTGTATAAGTTAGTGTTCTAAAATGGCGCCTAATATGTGGTATGCGGCTGTGGCTGATTTTGCTTCCTTGTTTACGGATGTTGCCCAATTTTTTCAGAAAATCCGTAGGTGTTTGGTGGTGTTTTGCGTGTTTAGGGTCCTTGAGCCTCGTTTTCGTTTTGTTCGCGGGCCATTTTTTCTCTCGCTTAGGTGATTTTCGTGTGTCTAAACTCCGAAATTTGGACTTAAATCGAGGTGTAACTTCACTTGCAGAGGTCCTGGGTGCTGCCCCTTGCTTTGGGTAAGCTTTTTATGTGTTTGTTGTGTGTATTTATTGTGTTTCTAATGTTTTTCGGGTCGCAAGGGTTGCATCCTTGTTTTCGGATTTCGTACGTCTTTTTTGGAAAATCCGGGTTGTGGACGATTTTTGCGAGGTCGTAATTGGTCGTAACGTGTCTCGTATTTTCCTAGCGAGGTCCGCGCAACTGTGGCTCTCGCTTCCCGAGGGCCGCAGGCTAGCTGCGCGAGCCCGCAAGCGTTAGCAACAGCTCGCATGCTCAGAACTATATATGTGATGCTGATCTGTTTCTCACTTAACTCTGGCAAATTAATTTTGGTTTTCTTGTTTTTCCAATTTTCTTTTTTTTTTCATCTTTCTGTTTGCTTTTTTTATTTCATATCTGTATCAGTATCGCTTTCTGACTTGATAAAGAGAGGCATTATCTCTCGAAAAGCTTGTCGCTATATTATGAATAAGTTCGTCCAATAAAAAAGGTATCCCTATTCACTGCGATACTTTGATTATTCTCTTATAAATATATAAAAAAAAGAAAAAATATATATATATACACATATATATATATATATACACACATATATATATATATACACACATATATATATATATATACACACATATATATATATATATACACACATATATATATATATATATATATATATATCTAAATTTAGCAATTGTTTCACATATGGTGGGCTGAAGATTGATAGAAGTCCTCCACCGTACATAGTACAGTAGTACAAACAATGAATAGTACATAAGCGATTCCATCTGCATGTTGAGAAAATAAGTTTTTAAACCTATTTCCTGCTCAAATTTCTCAGAAATACAGTTGATGCACTGCACTCTGGGAAAACTTGGCGGGACATGCAAATGAGATCACAATGCACGCTCACTATGTAATCCATAACCACTTTATACATGGCTCATTTTAAGCTTATACTCACTGTATTTCACAGTTTTAGGCACAGCTATGCCAAAGATCTAAGATTTTAGGATGCTGCAACTTTACTTGTAAGGAACTGAGATTTTTTTCTCATTATCAGAACACTGATAATGCATAATATAATTTTGAAATATAAAGGACCACTGTAATCTGGCAACATATTCCCATGCTTTTAAAGTATGTAACAAAGTAACAAGGTTAATAAATAAAGGCCAGTATAAAGTGGGGAGGCGGTACCATATAAATTATTAAATACATTTGTTTTAAACTTGCAAAAGTAAATATTTAAGTATATATATAGGCCCTCATTCAATTGCGATTTGGCCAATTGAATAGGGTTCTAAATAAGCACATAACATATTTTTTTAAAGAAGTTTTAAGTTAGTAAACATCTATCCAAAAGCAAGGTTTTTACTAACTAAAAACTTCTTTAAAAAAAATATGCTACATGCTTATTTAGAACCCTATTCAATTGGCCAAATTGCAATTGAATGAGGGCCATAGTACAGTATGTACCAACAGGAGTGGAAAAGTGTAAAAATATATTGAAAACACAGAAGAAAAAGAACACCTATATATCCACACCTGTACACCATCCGTAGTTATAATAAGCAATAATGAACAGAGTTATTTAAATGAACTAACAAAAAATATTCAGTAAAAGTTCATAGTTTATTCACAAAATCAATCAACAATGCATATTCTAAAAACCTTTAAAAAGTAGGACAAGGACAATCACTGGTTATATGCATTATCTCAGTATCTTATTATCTGTACAATACTTTAAACACCAATTGACAAATTTTATAGTAAATCACCTGATCTAAATTTGGTGGTAGCGGAGCCCACCATTTACTCCTTTTATACTAGTCTAAATACACTGTCTAGGAAATCAAATTTAAAAGTGAAAAAAAGGAAAAAATGCTAAATAAACTATTCCTGATGGTGGAACTAGGGATCCACCAATGACCCCTTAACCTGTGTTTAAGAACTAACCTACTCTTAACTAAATGTATTATCACCTTTTGTGACTGCATAAGTGCAAATAAAGTGCTCATGATATAAATATATATTATCCTTTTGTATGATATCTTTATGCTTTGTCTAGGAATCTAATATTATGTAATTTATATCATGAGCACTTTATTTGCACTTATGCAGTCACAAAAGGTGATAGTACATTTAGTTTAGAGTAGGTTAGTTCTTAAACACAGGTTAGGGGGGTAATTGGTGGATCCCTAGTTCCACAATCAGGAATAGTTTATTTAGCATTTTTTCCTTTTTTTCACTTTTAAATTTGATTTCCTAGACAGTGTATTTAGACTAGTATAAAAGGAGTAAATGGTGGGCTCCGCTACCACCAAATTTAGATCAGGTGATTTACTATAAAATTTGTCAATTGGTGTTTAAAGTATTGTACAGATAATAAGATACTGAGATAATGCATATAACCAGTGATTGTCCTTACCCTACATTTTAAAGGTTTTTAGAATATGCATTGTAGATTGATTTTGTGAATAAACTATGAACTTTTACTGAGTATTTTTTGTCAGCTCATTTAAATAACTCTGTTCATTATTGCTTATTATAACTACGGATGGTATACAGGTGTGGATATATAGGTGTTCTTTTTCTTCTGTGTTTTCAAGGTAACAAGGTTAGCAAGTATACAAAACAGGAACATAAAAGCAAATTTTCAAGAAAATATGTGCTAGGAGATCCTAGACAGCTAGTTTGTTTTGCTTGACGCGTGGTTATCATATGGAGCCTTATACAGCTATTTAGTTCTATTGTTAAGGGTTATTTGAAGAGAACACTTTAACATATACAGATCCAGATCTTACATAGACTGTTGCTTCCATTCCTTACAGGTATGTTTTTTTAGAAACATACATGATGTCCATCCTCATTAAAACACAATTTAATACAATATTTAAAAATGAAAGTCTAAAATTATTTATTTCAAACTGCGTAAAAACATTTTGCCGTTATCATGTCAAATTCTTTAAAATAACATAATATGTTGCTTTAGTGGTCCTTTAGGTCTGTCTTTCACTGTGCAATTCGTTTTCCAACTCTTTTCAAGCCTACAATCTTTTTTTCCAACTCTCATATGGTTTCATCAAACCAGAGAGCTTCGAGGAGTTGTGTACAAATAAAATCAATCATGTCCAGTGCTGTTGTCACATTCCTGTGGTAACAAAAGAGTAGATATACAATATCCTCGCAGACATTTCTGGATCTACCTTTTTGGAGTCCCTGGACAGTGAAGTTGAGCTCCCCCCTGCGAGTGAGTGCCCAAGGTATGCACACACCCATTTTTCTCTTTCTGTGTGTGTATATTGCTCTCTTGCTGTCTGAGCAAATCACAGACAATTCCCCATAACATCCATTTTAACAACACAACTACTCATACACACTGAGCAATTACTTGTTTATTGATTATTATTTGTTGGTGGGCCATATTTTTTATATTTTCCTATGGGAGGACAACAAGCATATGTTACACAAACACATATCATGATTACTTGTATCACACAGGAACACTGAGTACTGTAATTATGAGAGCTAAAGGGCCACTACAAATCAAAACAGAAATAGTTTGAAGAAATTCAGTCTAACTAAGAGCATAAGTAAATAGTCATACAGATAGTTTTTAATTAGAAAAAAAGGTAATTTTGTGTGTGTGGGAGGGTAGTTAATATTTCTGGAGAGATATGGTTGCATTTCCTAAAGCAAGAAGTCTGCTTCTGGGCCAGTGAAGGGGAAGGTGTACTGTGTGAATTCCAATCTTCTCCATGTAATAAATGCTTTCTGTTCCCTCTTTCCTCAACCCTCTTTCCACTGAAAACACATGATCCAGCTCTCACAAATTGATGTAACAAACACAAAATGGATTACTATACTCATAAAGACAGACTACAAAAATTCAGATTTGCTAAAAAAAAATTTATGTCTATGACTTAGTCCACACACAGACAAAACACAGACATAGATACACACACAAACACAACACAATAAAAGGATGACAAGATGAGTGGCGGACAAGCTTGCTTTAATTTGCAGGAAGCCTGCCAGTTAGAAAGAGCACTGAGACAGAGAAGCTCTGTGCTGTGCTGGACATGGTGTGGAGGTGCAGACCAGGGAGGTGGTGACATACAGACACCTCATGCATAATGTCAGTGAGCATGAGGAACTGGACTGACACGGCACCATGCAGTTCACTCAGATAATATAACAAGAGTGGAGCCATCTTGTATAAAACACCCGCCCCCTCACGATACAGGCTCAAATAATCCAATGTGTATAATAAAACAGTGTTGTGAAAAACAAATAGTTGCCAAGATTTGACATTCATTTACAGGGACACTGCACAGGGTAGCAACAGAAAACATGAGGAATAATACTATATATATGGATTGGATACTCAGCTTGTGTTTAATCCAACCTTGGCTTTGCATTAAAGCTGTGTAATACAGCATGCATAAGTTTAAAGGAAGCCATGTTTGATAATGGCTATGGATTGAAGAGCGAGGCATTTGTGGGCACATTTGCATGTCCCAGCTCAGCTTCCCAGAATGCAGTGTAATAACAGTTTTTCTCGGAATTCTGATCTGGAAGCAGGTTTTTAAACTTGTTTTAGACATTCAAATGTGAACACAGCTGTATTATTTATTTACTATATATATATATATATATATATATATTACACCTCCCCACAAGGTAGAAGCTGACAGATACATACACAGCAGATATACAGAGCTTACAGAGAGATAGATACTAATTCCCTCACACTGTAGATTTATAGAAAGTCCCCTGATGCACAATATACTAGAATACTATAAAGATAGTCAGACCCTTTTAGCCGTTATATATACATACACAATAACACCATTGAATTGCATTGCGTAGCATGTAAATGATACAACTCCAATAACATCTATCTATCTAAAATATCTTCTTAAACTCACTTGTTCCAATCTGTTGTTTCCTTTTCCGGTTGTAATTCTGTGAACTGCAGTGTTTTGGTTTTTTAAGCCAGAAACAATTTTTGAGGGTAAATTTAGCCCCAAAACAGGGGCGCCTCACATAGAGGTGTCCCTAGGCAGCTGCCTAGCGACCTAATGGATAATCCGGCCATGCTCACAGACTCGCATTACATATGAAAAATTTAAGTTAGATATCAAGGTTTGTGGAGTTATACCCTTTAATGAATATTATTTAGATATATCCACATTGGACCCAGGATATTCAATGGTGTCTTTTGTAGGTTATTCTTTCTCTTCCACCCTTTAGGACGACATTTATCCTGCAAGTATCGGTAGTTATAGGACTTATAGTATATTTTATTTGCCTATTTTTACCTTTTGCTTTCAACTGTATAGAAGATATGACCTATAGGAAAAACAAATGCCTTTGCACATATACCCTTTTTAACAGGAGCCATGTGAATTCACAAAATACACCTATTATCTCTATGTATTTTCTCAGTCCTATAGACTCAAGAGTAAATACTCCCCTCCGGTGTTAAGCTTTGTGTTTTCTTCCAGAACCATTATATACATCTGACATGAGTTACAAATACGTATTTCACAAGTTTTCCGCTCCCAACCAATTTTTGCTGCTCACTCTTTTCTTTATTCTTTCTACACTCTTACTTATTCCCAACAATAAAATCTTTTGAATGCAGCATCAAACATTTTTTTTTCCATTGTATAATTTTTCATAAAAATAGCAAGCACACCACTTTGATATATTTTGAATTTATAACAAAGGGTTAAATCACATGAGTCTGTATACAGCAGTAAGTAGGTTTCTTTAAAGGCAATGTTCATTAAGTCATTGGACATTCTTTATAGTTAAAGCTGCTCATAAATGAATCCATACTAACTGAATTAAACAATATTCAAAGCCATCATTTGCATATATTCTGTTATTAAATACCATTAAAATTGTATATATAATGGATCTAATTAACAAATTCTCTCCCTTGGTTAGCCAAATATTGCATTTTTGGTGCTTTGGATCAGTAATGTGCATCTTAAGAGAGAAAATAGTTTTCCAGTCTATAGGTCTGCTTACTAGGGCAACAATATGTCTCTGTTTTTAGGCAACAGTCTCCTGATTGAGACCTTTGAGAAATTCTGTCATAGAAAATGTCCCTAGATGTCCGGGTTGTCATTACATAATAAGTGATGGAAGTCATTCCTGACTGAACATAACAATCTAATTTTGAACATTTTCTTCATTATGAACATTTTCCACCAACAAATTCAGAGAAAGTCTTTATCAACATACACCTTATTGATTGTGTGATTTTAAAACACGTATGAAATCAGTCATCAAACATGTATTTCAGAATAATACTCGAGGCTCTATACCCATATCATTCTTTATGAATCATTTGGGAATCTTTATCAAATATTTGACCAAGTAACTTGCCTTCTCTCCAAACTGAAATATATCCCACTGCAGAACAATGTGGAAGAGAGTGGGGGGTTGACATGGTTAGGAACAGGGATGATAATAATTAAATTCATTGATGGATGATTAGTAAGAGAGGAGTCTAGAAAGTTATTTAGGAGTAGTATTCCCAACCCTTTTTTTCAGTTGGGTGCAGGTCAAACAGGAGGAATTTCCATCCAGTTGCCATTTGCTTCAGCTAACTTTTAATATGGCATCCCTGTTGGTAGATAGTTTAATTGCAAGGATTAGATCTGAAGCTTTAATTAGCAGCCGAGACTGGCTTTCTGCTATCTTGGTTAGTTCCTCTAGAACATCTCTTCCACCCTTTATAACCCCTGCCTTTCTGCCATCCCCTCTGACCTCAGTGGCGCTCTCAGGGTCCTTCCAGTATTTTGCTCAGGGACTTAACTGGACCTACAAAGAAGAATTAAGCTAGTTTGAACCTTTGAGCTGTGCAAAGGCCATTGTGATGCAGATAGGCATTGCAGAAAAATCCAGCCACCTGGATCACTCCACCAGTTAAAGTGAAGACAACGCTGGTGTCGGTGCAAGATGTGAGGATCGTGAGAGGAGTAGGTATGTCAGCAGTTACCACTGAGGTCATCTATACTACTGGGAGGTATATAAGGCATACAGAGAGGGGGCGAGGGACCTCAGGGAGAGATAGGAGACACAGAGCGGCCGGTGGAAAGGGGAGCGTGAGTGGGATATGGACCTTTCTGCGAGTGTGGGATTTGGGACACTGGGTAAAAAGGGTGGAAGATGGAAAGCTAAAGACTGTGATAAAGGAGACAAGAAGGAGGATGCATAGAAAAAAGGCCTAGAGGTCTTGGATAATGGTCTAGGGCAGAGCAAGCAAGGGGAGGGGGAGAATACTGATTCTATGACATGGCATAAGAATACAGATAATGTCCTGGACAGTAGTAACACCAAGGGAAGAGAGACACAGGGGATATCATGCTCAGGAGCTGGAAAAAAATGGGCCAGGAGTTGCAGAACAAGTTAATGAAGGTCCTGCAATGCAGACTGGAGGAAGTGTGTCAAGTAAGTGCAAGGAAGAAACATGCTGCAACAAATACAAATTTGAAGCCACTACAAATGGCAGTGCAGCAGCCTCAGGAGAAGAATTCAGACACATTGCCTGGGGACATGGGTTCTGTGGTATATGCAACAACTTTAATGAAAGGGCCTAGTCATGTTTAGGAGGGCCCACTGGACATTTGGGGACTGTTGGACTAATTGGGAAGGCCTGGATTAACATGGACTGGTATTGCCCTGTTTGCATGAGGTGTTTAATATTGCCTACAATATTATGGGAGTTGTTTTTGCTGTCAACCATCCTGTATGTGAGGAGACAAGTTATACTTGTCATGGATGGTACCCAGTCAGGTTTAGTCTTTAAATGTTGTATTCTCCCCAAATAGTTTGATAAAGCATGTTATGTGGGGCTCCCAAGAAAGGAGGCCATGAATTGGGGGTTATCCAGTTGAGGGGCCTGTAGGAGTCCCTTAGAACAAGGGAAGGTGCATCCAGAAGGTATATCTACATTAGCACTCCTACCCTGCAGCTTTCCTGGCAAGAGGAAGCGAGATAAATGACACTAATGTGCTTATTGCTCCTTTCAGGGCTAGAGGCGGAAATAAAGATGGCAAATGGCCATACTCCCATAGACTTACAGTCTCCTTACCACAGGAGGCAGTTATTAGCACACATGCCACACTAGAGGCATAATTGACAGGCACGCCACAGGAAGCATGCAGATTGGATAAATGGGACTGTCTCTAAGGGGTATAACTTGGTGGTGAGGAGTGACCAAAATGTATAAAAATGTTGGATGGATAACAAATAAAGTTTTTGTGTCAATTTAAACATGCATAATGTGAGGTGTGTGTATCATTCTGAGGAAATATAAGAATTGTAACCGTTGTAATTATTATTACAGGCTCTGCCTGCAACTCTGCTCCTAACCACTGGGGTGATGCTACTGAACTAGCTTCCTGAGCATCCTGAGACACAATCTTGATACCTGGGAAAGGCAGCTTGCGCTGAGATGATAAAACCCTGACAATCTAGGGGGTTCCTGCAAGCTGTAGACAGGAAGCTTTTGAGGTGCACCTCAACCCTGGCCCTTGAGTTATCACAGGCCTCTTTCATGTTCACTATTTGAAAGCAGTGACAGCAGTCAAATCTCACTAGCAGGCATCATACAGGAGCCATTTTCACCAGCAATGTTGGATGACCCCAGTGAAGTTACGGTAGCTGGCATGCTCACTTACACCATAAGTTGTGGGGGGATGAGTGAAGAAAGAGCTTCGGAAATGCAAACGGGTATGCATACGGTCATGATGCAATGGCCATGGGGCTGATTAACTAGCAAGATGAGACAGAGGATGAGATAAAGGTACAACCTGAGGGCAGCAAAGCATAGGGACTTAGACTGGCAGATCAGGACCAGGATTATATTATCCCCACCTACAGACTCAGTGGGGTACAAATGGAAAGTGACTGGTCACCGTCCAGAGTAAAAAAGGTCCAGTGGCAAAACATGCAGAGATTGATCAAGAGAATGTAGAGAAGATCCTCATACCAGGAAAAAAAGGCAGGAGTTTCAGCAAACGTTATAGTAAGGATGCAGCTGGAGGGAGAACAAGCACTGACATAGAGGGTAGGGACAAAATTAATGTGGGGGTGAGTAGATGTGCTGTCTCTGCCAGGGAACAGACAAACCATCAGGCAGAGAATCAGTCATCACAGCACCCACTGGATCATTGCAAGAGATTCCAGCAACCATAACCAGGGAGAATACTGGTGATTTCTAGCAACACTAATGTTAATGTCTTAGAACATGCTTGTAACTCTATTGGTGCTTAAAATATGGAATTGTTTATAAAATGGGTAAAATAAATGCTAGACAAAAAAATAGGCAGGAGGAGGTGGCTAGTGTAGTTAACAGCTGGATTCCTAAAGGCCTCCAAAAGTTTTAGGTAGGTAGTGATAATGTTATGGCCGGCCCATCTCTATCAGCTTCACTGAATCCAACAGTAACCATAGCTCCAGTGTCAACTGCTAGTGTTACCACAACGGGAGAGAGTGTAGTCAGTCCTTGGGATAAGACTGAGTCAGTTAAAGGGCTTTGCCAGCTGGGGCCATGAAAAGATATGGAAGAGGTAATTCATCTACTGTAGCTGTCTCATCCTTTTCCTTTGAGAAAAAGGATGAGACAAAAAAAGAGGAGGAGGAGAGAAAGTGGCGTTATAGGAAGATCCCCAAAATACTTGCAAATTTACTTCAGTCGTATGTTTTGATGGCAATCATTATAGGCGAGAAACTGCCAGAACAATGTTTGCATTATTTTGTTACCTCAACTAAATTGACAGTATACACCGAACTTGTGGTGGGAAGGCCTGGTGGTCATATAATAAGCACTTCAGACAGAGTATAGCAGTCACGGGTTACATGAGATGGGATGACAGAGATTTAGGCAACTGGATTACATTTTCACACCCTTTAATGCTGGGATGTCCTTTCGAGAGTCCTACACATGAAAACTCCTAACCTGGGTCAAGTAAAAAGGGGCAGTGCTTTCCCCATAATGACAGCATGTGTAAATGGGGGGCCTCATTCAGATTTAGGCATGAGTGCTCCGAATGCAAGAAACAGCAATAAGTCTTTAGGTGTTTTAAAAAGATCAGAGTGCCTGGCGAGTCAGCTGCTAAGGGCTATAATGCCGATTGAGCTAGGAAAGGTGCTTCATAGGCTAAAAATTTATAGCAGGAAGCAAGGTTTTTTAAAAAAGCTATTATTTTGTAGTTTTAGTTCAGGTTTTGTTATCCCTTGAAATAGTTCATCACCACTTCATTGTAATTTGATATCAGCTAAGCAATTCCCGTCCAAAGTTCAGGAAAGCTTGAAAACGGGGTAGTGATTATGGTAATCCTTGAGTTTTCTATACTCAATTCATGAACAGTATAGTATAACATAGGGTTTCATCCAGGGGCATAGGAACTGGGGGGTGGGGGTAGGACAAATCCAAGATTAATTGAATAGGGGACACAAAAAATAACAAAATAAACTTAAACATGCTTTACCAGATTTGGCCATTAGAGGGCTAGGAGAAGTATGTATTTCCCATGAAAGCTTTGACCCACAATTTATATAATATAAATATATATGTATAATTTTTAACTGTATGGGGGGCAGGGGCATTGAGAATTTGAACAAATAAATATATATTTTTTTTCAGGGGCCCTTCAGCAATGGGGCCTCCCCAGAGCATGGCATGGCCCAGGTGCATTAGACCGGATGCACCAATCGTAGATCTGTCCCTGCTTCCTGTCCTGCGATTAGGGTTAAATTATCCCCCCCAGATTTTTGGGGGCTCCTGATATTATAGTATGTAGTGATAGTGGAACATGATTATTTCATTATAATGTTAAAAAAGTTTCTATATGAAAAATTACTTTCTATATTCTCTGAAATAATCTAAATAAACCAGAATATTGTGAGTAAAACTTTATAAGAACTTCGGAATCCTAAAGGTTCCGGATTGATAATGGTTTTCATTGTATACAGTTGACTAGATATATGTATAAAAATGTGTTTTTATACCCTGTGTCCTGAGCTTGGCAAACAGTAGTTTACAAAGTATTATAGGAAATTTAGCTGTCTTTTCCTTAAAAGAAGCAAAACAAAACTGGCAATATTGATTACATTTATAAGGTCAAACTAAGCAAAATTTAGTTTTTCACTAGTATACATGTACAAAAGCAGTATTTAACATTATGCTGCCAGAGGGAAACATTTTTCTACTGCCAACTTCTCTTTAATTGAATAAAAAACTGGCACATTTTAACATTTAAACTTACATTTTCAATGAAGCCATTATACTTTGGAAAAAATCAATGATTCTCATCTTGCCAATCTTTATATGTAATCTAGAAAAGCATTTATTATTAAAAAATCTTCTATACATAACTGTTGGAGGCACTTCAACTATGCATAAAATAAACATATGTAGCATACTCATCTCACATTCATGTGAAGGGCATCCATCATCTGCATTCATTTCAGTTCAGTTTGTTAAATATTAAATGTTTCTGCCAGTTTAAATCCATTTCTGGATACAACAGCTACAAAATGTGAATGCTGGCTACATAATTGCAAAGAAGGTTGAATGTCAACCTCCCTTACTTCAAAAAAAAAGAAAACGACATTCAACTCTGAAAAATCTTACTTTCCTTGCCCATCTTTTGTTTCCAATATGTTGAAATTCTAGATTTTTTTATTTTAAAGGACCACTGTGGTCAATATGTTTTTTTTTACTTTAAATGTATATAGATGTATTACTTACTACTCTGCTTTTCATTAATAATAATCAAAAATATAATCCCATTTTAGGAAACTGATCAACAGAAAGCAAAATGGAAGATCACTCTGTATCATAATTGCCTATAAAAGGTATAAAAAAAGAGGTTACATGCCTATTTTGCATTCTAAAAACATTTTGCTGTTTTTCAGTTGTATTGTTTATATTTTAAACAAATGACTACAATTGTCCTTTAATCTAGATCCAAACCTATTAAAATGTTAGAATACCAATTGTATGCCTCCAATCTTTAGTTTAATGGAAACTGGAAAAGGAACCACAAATCAAATAATCAAACTGATACTTGAGCAGGCATGAATAAAATTGAAATGCAACTGTCAACACATTGTCCTCACATATAGCATGTGTGTGTGGCACAGACCAGATCTGCTTGCAATTGCTGTTTAATTAAATAGTTTTAATTAAACTTAAATCACAGGATTTGCAAAGAATTCTGTCCTGAAGAAAAAGAGTGACTTTATTTAAATATACACTAACTTAAAACAAGATGCCTTGCACATAACATATTTTTTTGAACCTTATTATTATTACAAAAAAAAACCTTCTTTATGTGTTTTGCCTGAATTTATAGTTTTTCAATTAAAGATTGAAATATAATACAAAATAATTAATAATACTTACTGCACATGTAGCAGTGTGCACCCAAAATTACATTAAGCGTTCATGCAAACATTTTTATCAAGAACACTTTCATACATTCAGGTTTGTGCTGGGAAGAATATATATATATATATATATATATATATATATATATATATATATATATATATATATATATATATATTGTGACAGGGCCGGCCTCTGGCTACCGGTTGCTCCTGTGATTTTTTCATAAACCACTTTTATATTTGCTTTAATAAAGTCTTACAAAACAAACAACAGCTTAACTTCAGCATAAAAGAAACATCTAAACAAACGGGCTTGTTTATTTTCAGGAACACCCTGACGAGCCCTGGGACGGCTTCTAGGTCTGCAGGTAAAACAAGAACTTTTTACACAGAGGGGTGGTACCTTTTAGTCCAGTCTCTCTCTCAGCTGCAATGGACCCCTTGCAGGTCCTCTCCCCTTAGAGCAAACAGTCTCTCTAGTAAATCTGGTTGCAGTCACATAGACTGATCCTCTTAAGGGCAGCTTCCTATGCTGCTCTGGCACCCACTCTGTAAGTCCCACCAGGTCCCGTTCAGGAGCTCTGTCTCTTTCTACTCCCAGATCACGCTGAAATTCTCAGTGTCTCTTATTCTGATGTTGGCTGTACACTGCAGGCAATCCTTATTCACGTGTCAGTGTCTCTCTGTAGTTCAAGCAGTATTTCAAACAGTCTTCTTTACTGCCTTACTTCAGCGCTTTTCCCAGATCTCAGGACCCAACAGCAGCTGATCTGTCTAAGGTTCTCTCTCCCAGCTTCTCCAAACACACTGCAGCTCCACACACTGCTCACAGCCCTTAGGCCAGAGCCTAATCAGCCACGCCCTCCCCATATCTGTTTTCCAGATTTTAAAGTGAAGCTGCACCTGGACCAATTAGGAGTTCTTCAGGAGTTTAACTCCGTCACTCCTGTCAAGAACTCTTTACACTACTTTACTTGGCACCATCATCTAGGGGGCAAACGGTCACAATATATATTATGCTCAACAGATATTTCAGATAATGGGGTTTAATAACCATTTGGTTCCATGAAAATCAGTCAACAGGTTATTTTATTACCATTTTCTGTTTGAATTATAGTTGAGCTGGGTAATGTGGAGAACTAGAAGAAAAATAATTCTAAGAATTGCTCATTGTAGAGGTCATGCATTAAATAATAACATATATATTAAAGAGTAACAATGGTTGATATCACAACCATTTTTACTTTCAGGTGGTACTAACAATACTCAGACCTGCATTAAATTAATGTCTGTCAATGGAAGTTAACCTGGGATCAATCTCTAATGTCCTTATCAAAGCTTAGTGGATCATGACCTCAAGCCATCAATTTCATACTGTGTAAATGCCTAATTGTACTATGCATACAAATGATAAATTACTATATGTGGTCTTGAAACCAGTAAGAACAGCTCCTAGAATATCAGGTACATGAATCCACCCGTGCAGGATTTTTTGTGTATAGAATTGCAGTGGATACAAATATGAGTGTGAGAGACATGTTATTATCAACCCTTTATCTAACAATCACAAACTACTACAGATATATCAGTTTAATCAATGCATTTGTTTTATACTTAGTCCCATATGTGATGACTGCATTGGATATACCTGTTTTTGAGAGTACATTATTGAGAGTCACAATGGATTGTTTCCCACATAAGAGCAGAGGTGGCCAGTTTCAGACATATTAATGATCAGTGACAAATAGGTGGATATTAAAAAGTTGAATAAACAGTATATCACTGGAAAACATCTGGATTGTCTTTTTAATCCATATACAGTATATGAGTGCATTCTCTCTTATTATATTCAGAAGCCTGGACATCAATGATAATGATGTGTTTTAGAGTGAAAGAGTATGTAAGAGAGTGATTTGCTAGTTATGGAGTTGTTGAAGTGTGGCAAGCTCATCCTCACCAGTGTACAGGTAGGGAGCCACACACAGTATATATGTGTGCCGTATACATTCCCTAAGGCTGCCAGTTGCAGACAATTGGTTTACAGGATTACAATTTTGAAGATTATATATTTACAGTGCACCATGCAGGTTTACTAAAAAGAGACAAGGGAGTGTATACCTTTAAATGCCTACTGCATACTTGAAACAAAGGGAGTCAAAACTCATCATGATGTCCTCACCAGATTGTAGAAATAATAGAAGTTGTACCAAATATATCCAACAGATGGCAGAGGTAGAAAGAGAAAATACAAATTAGAATACAGAATATATTGAAATTCCCAAATATATACACTTTAATACAACTGGCGTGTACCCCAGAAAATAGGCATCTTGGTGTCAAGTGATAAAAGCCATTGTAGTTCCATTATATTAAAGGGGAAGTGTAGCATGGGGAAAACTTCACATCTAACAATATTAGAAACATGAGCAATGAGCAAAAAAGAATGTTTATTGAAATTATATTAAGAAGAGTCTGTTTGTGTATTAGGCACTTTAATCTTGGACTGCTAGCCTACTTGTAGCCTGAGGGGGGTTATCCTACCGACACTTCTTCTGCCATTTAGATTTATTGTGGACATTCATGTACTGTGACGATTTTATATATATACATGGACAATTAGAACAATAGTAATTCTAAGAATTGCTAATTGCAGTCTTGAATTACATAGTGGCATATGTGTCAAAGAGTAACAGTGGTCAATATCACAACTATTTTTAAATTCAGGTGGCACTAACTATGCTCAGACCTGAATTAAATGAGGTCAAAATGTAAGTGTTTTAACAGATTTAGAGATATTTTGATTACACTGTTCTTCCCATTCCTCTCAAGTGAGCAATCCTGTTAGGATGAAAGGCAAAAAGTCTGTGGCCATTAAAGTAAAATTGAATTCCATCCTTTAAATAATAAATGCTGTACTCCTTTTATACCATCTACAAATGCTTTGCACATTACCAAGTGAGATTCTTCACAGCATACTGTAATTATGAAACTGCCGCAGCCATTTCTTATGACAAAACAGAATAATAGGAAAACCAAGGCAATAATATTGTGGCGATTCAGAAATGGTGTAGGTAAGAGAAAGATGCCATTGTATTTTTCATATTTTTCCTACAATTTTCTAACTTACTGGCATCCCAAGCTGACCAGCACTAATAGCACTACGCCATCTCTGACCATATTATTCTAACCTGGGAAAAGAATTGTTTGCACATCGTCCTGCATCCACTAAATAAAAATGTTCATGGTAACAAAAATAAATCGTTACAATATGCATGGAGACTGAATAGTTGGAGCAGTTGTGTGTGGGTTCTGCCACACACACACACTGATACTGGCTCCCATTAAAGGCAAAAAAATGATGCTTGGTAACCGACAACCTACCACGCCCAGCAGCCCACACTTGAAAGTCCTGCGAGGATGATTTCATGGAAGACATATTATCCAGTCACGCATCCAAGTCTTTATTAGCTCAAAACATATCACTGGTAACTGACAAGCTCTGCCAAAATTCATCATCATATTGCCACCAAGCTAACTTCCCATAAGCTTTATGTGCTTTAAATATCTGATATAAGTAAGTGACGAGGTCAGAGCAATGTTCCGGGTTATTTTCACATATAACACGTGACATTATGCAGAAAACCCTATAGCCAGTTCTCAAATGCTTTGGGTATCTTTCTGTATTGTTTTTTCTATCGTCCTCTGCATGTTTTTAGTATCACTTACTGCAGGGTCCTATTTAACCTCAGAATAGTTAGATACTGGCAACAAGTAAAAAATTCCAGGAATTCCCTGTCTCATATATGCTATTTTATTTCATTAGATATGTTTTCCCTAAACACCGAGTAGTACAAAGATAGGAAGTTTTGTGCACTCAGTCAGCAAATTTAATTGTAGAACCTATAGTAGGTGGCACCTGCCTACTATGGAAAGTAGGGCTATGTGATGGAACCTGAAGTTGGTGCAGATTAGCTGCAGCAGAAGCTGAAACCTGGACTATTGAAACCGCTGTAGTTGAAGAAGGGGAACCCATGCTAAGGAAGGATTAGAAGCTACAAGTGTGTATGGCTTCTAGCTGATCCAAGAACATACAAAGCTGGTGTGCTGTAGAAGGAAAATCAGAAGAAACAGAAGCGGCCCCAACACCCGACAACAAATGAGACGCTTACAATATCACAAATGACTCACATACCAGAGGGGACACCTAGTTGAGGCTGACATGCAGGTTGCCTGGGATGGCAAATTAGCTGAAGTCAAAGTAGATGCTGGCAAATTCTCAACTTGAGCCGGAAGTCGAATCCGGACTGATGAAGAAGATGGTGGCACCACTGGAACATAAGTTAAGTCACCAGATAAGCCCCAGGGAGGATGATGACCGTTCAGCAGGCCTTGAGGGTGTCCCAGTGATGATGGACCTGGAGGGAAAAGAACTTAATCATTGTGGGGCCTTCCTCAGGGGACACAGTTGTGGTGGGAAAGGACAGCAGTGTTGCAAGATTCTTCTACTATCCAAGTTTTAACTTTATGATACTGTCTGTGTTTCTCTCTCTTTTCTATGCCTAAGTCTCTGTGAGCCACATTCTTTGTCTGTGCCTCATTATTAACTTTATGATGCTGCCTGCGTTTCTCTCTCCTTTCTATGCCTATATCTCTATGAGAAAGCCTCTGGCTATCCTTGCCTGCTTTTCTCTATCTCTGTCTTTGTTTCTATGTCTATGTGCCTGTTCCAGCACTGCACCTCTTTTTCTCTATGTCTCAGACAGTTCCTTTCTGAGATATTATGTAAACATATATGTTAAGCAGGGGTACCAAAGCCTCAAAGATTTGTACTATGTCAATGTCTGAGGTATTTCTATATAGCTTACTATACTTTACTTTACTATATTACTATATTTTACAGAGGCTGTGGTGAAGTGTAAAGGACTGTGATGGCATTTATCTCCATAGTAAATAGTGATTATTTAATAAAATGGGTGGATTTACTAAGCATTACAAGTTACTGTGACGTGCATCTCTTTATTTATTATGTACTATTTCCTAAACAACTAAGAAGATCACAGTCTTCTCTTTTGTCACTTGAAGATTCTCACAACTCATCAAAGTATCTGTGATAGCACAGTAATTATCCCTCACTGGAGGGAGGGGGTTTATTCAGTATCTCAAGAGGCTAAGATGAAATGAAAAGGGCTGTGAAGGCAATCCCCCCTCACAGAAAATAGTGCATAGTAAACAGAGGGATGCACATCTCAGCCACTTATGATGCTTCGTAAATACTTACCCCCTCTATTTGTTATCATCTGCTCTCACATAACCATAACTAAGCTTATTCCATGACACTTCCTCAGACTTGAGCAGATTTGTAGATGTAAAAAACAGAATATTTTTACCCATTAAGGCATTTTCTTTTCTTTCCTAACAAAATGTATTTGGTTTTAAATATTAAGTTTGAGTCAATTTTTTTCATTATAAAAAGCATTGAAAGTCTCTATAATGTACAATCCTGAAATTTTTTGCATTATGTGAGTTCAAGTACTTGCAAATACTATTAATTATTCAGATTTTCAGAATTAAAAAGCTGAAAATTTGAATAAAATAGTGAACAAATTACTTAAAGAAGCACTTTCCAGATATAAGTTTATTGCAGTACATTGAAGTCAAACCAGAAAGAAGTTTCTGCTGCAATTAAATTTTATTCTTAAATGATTTAGCTGTGGCAGTGTATCATAAATAAATTATATATGAAGATTATAAAGTAAGTCAGCATTAAAGCTTGAATTGCATCTGATTTTACGACATCAAGTCAAGGATACTTCAATGATTCAGTAACTGTCTTCCAATATGTCAAAGCTGTGCTGCCGAGAGATAGATCTACTGCTTGAAAACATCTGCTGAGATGTTTTTCAAGCATTTTTGCACTAAAAGCTGAATGTTAACCATATTGTATTTACTCAAAAGCCCATATGTCAGAAGTCCCAAGTGATACTTTTTAGGTGGGTCAGCATAGCAATAACATTATGCCACGTGGATAATTCAGGTTCAAGAAATAAGCTAAAATATATGTATTTTCCAAACACTTATGTTATTTACAAAATCTTCTCAATGTGAAATTAGTGTTATTGTTTATTTGGATTTCATTTAAACTTGTTTTCTATTCTTCAGTACATATCTTAGAAACATGATTGACATATATATTACAGAGCGGAGATAAAATGATTCTCTCGGTTCATATTTTATTTTGTTTTAAACATTTGTTTATGTTTGTCAATCATTTATAGCATTATTATTTTGTGTTCTTAGCACTTTTTTTTATAACTTACTTCGATTATGTACTGCCTTAAATTTCCAGATTTATTTATGGATGCTAACAACAGTCAATCATAATCTTTTACATCTTTGGCTTTGTAGATGTAAAACAAAACCTGATTGGATGATAACACACATGAGAAAATAAGAAAGTAAGGGGGCGGTTCCTGATATCTACAAATTGCCAGCCTGCCAGTTATTTAAAAATGTATTGTGAATATTATATATACAATTATAAGAACACTACAGAAGATTAAAGAAAATAATACAAATATTATAAAACAAAAGAAAGCAACTTAGCATATTAAATATTTATTATGCTGATAATTACTATTGCATTTGCATAAAACAACAACATTCAATAGACAATATCACGTGGAACTATAATAAATATATTTACCAAATAATGTAATCAATTTTTTGTCAATGTTGTTTTAATACTATGCATTATCAGTCTAATTCTATTATAAATGTGCTTAAATGTGTATATTGAATGATATTTTCAATGAGTGTTATTATAATATTTAGATCTTTAGATTGAACTCATTTAGGTACAATTTATCTGTGATTATATTGTCCCAAAATAGGAGTTTGTGTTTGGCATTTTGATTCTTTAAATTGATATGTTAAAACAATAAAGCTTCTTTAAATATCTAAACATAATGAGTATGGAACATTTCAGTACAATCCGTTTAGTATACGTAATATTCTAAAAGGTTTTAAACATACATCAAAGCTGTTTTTGTATTATTGTTTCAAACTTGCAAAATCACCTAAAAATAGAGATATACTAAAGATAAAACAAATGTTTGTACGATAATCACTCACCCTAAAACTATACCAAACGGAAGCCAAATTGAAATGTTAGTCCCATTTCCTGTAAGTTCTCCTATGCAATGAGAATCCCAAGCACTCTCACATGTGATGTTCTAGAGTATTTATGCGTCATTACCCTATGTGATTGACTAAACTGCAACACAAGGTTACCATTGTATAGAACTAGCAGCAAATAAAGCAGTAATTGTGGTGTGGCTTCCTTTTTTAAAAATAATTTTATTTGGTGATAAGAATAATATGACATTTCTGTGTTACAGTGTGGTGTGGCTTCCTTTTTTAAAAATAATTTTATTTGGTGATAAGAATAATATGACATTTCTGTGTTACAGTGTAGCCATGCAAACATACAGACTTGGAATGCTTTGAATCATTCAATGAATACAGGATAAGAATATTGTTTGAGTTTATTAGTCCAGTAGTGCTTGATTCTCTATGACCTTATGGACCACAGCACGCCAGGCACATCTGTCAGCAGCTGCCGCTCTGAGCTTCCTAAAATTCCTGTTTATTGCTTTAATGACCTCATCTATCCATCTTCGCCTCTGCCTTCCCCTTCTTGATTTGTCTTCAATCTTTCCGAGCATCAGAGTCTTCTCTAGGGGCTACTGTCTTCTCATGATATAGCCCAAATATTTAATCTTTAGCCTCATGATCTCTCATGACTCTTGATTATCCTATCAGCCTAAATATAATTTAAAAAAACTTTTATTTGAATTGCCCTGTAGTGTTTTGGGAGGGGCTGATGGTGTTTGTCAGAGATAACAAAGCCAGGAGAGCAAACTTACCTTTAAGCTCTTGTTGCAGATAACGGCCCTACCACTCATGGTGGAAGTCAATTACATGTAAGAGCTACTGCAGCTTGCTGCTGCAGACTCTCTACCCTACCACTCCTGCTGAAAGTGAATTCTATGTCTGCTGCAGCAGACTCTCTCTCTCCCCTACCACTCCTGCTGGAAGTAAATTCTTTGTATCAAATATGGCAGCTTGCTGCTGCTGCAGTCTCTCTCCCGTACCACTCTCACTGGGAATAAGCTCTATGTATCAACTACGGCAGCTTGCTGCTGCAGACTCTCTCTCTCTCTCTTTCTCACCTACCAGTCCTACTGGAAGTCAATTCTATGTCTGCTTCTGCAGACTCTCTCTCTCTCCTACCACTCCTGATGGAAGTCAGTTCTATGTATCAACTACCACAGCTCTCTCTTCTCTCTCTCACTCCTCTCTCTCCCTCTCTCTTTTCTTGCTGAGCAGCGTGCCTGCTGTGATCCCGCCCAAACATTTAATTGGTTACAAATAGTGATGTTCGCCGGAGAACTATTCACAGCGATTTTCACATGTTCGCGTCCGCCACGAATGGCGAACACATGCGTTTTTCGGTTCGCCCCCTATACTTTATCATTGAGGAAACTTTGAACATCATTTATTTTATTTTATAATTTTTTTGTGTAATCTATGCCTGCCTGCCAGCGTGTGTGTGTGACAGGCTAACACCTAACAGCTTATATTGTGATTTTTTTCACTACTCATATCTGGTGGTGTAACATACATTGAAAACAACCATTTTTTTCCTGTAATCTAATTTCAGTTGCCTGCCTGTGTCAGGCTCACAGCTTATATTGTGCTCAGTGACATAAAACAACACTTTTTTGACTGTAATAGATTGAATAGCAATTGCCTGCCTACAGGCGTGTGTGTGAAGCCTATTGCATCTACTCGGCCAACTTTTGCCAGTGCACAGTGATACGTCATATCTGATGCAAACGTAGGGTACAGTGACATAAAACAACACTTTTTTTACTGTAATCGATTGAATATCAGTTGCCTGCCTACAGGCGTGTGTGTGAGGCCTACAGTGCCTACTCTGCCAACTTTTGCCAGTGCACAGTGACACTCATATCTGGTGGCACCTTAGATTGCACGCGCAGTGCCCCAAATTTGAAGTAGGAGGTCCAACCAAGCATCTTTTTCCATCTCTTTGTTCCAAAAACAATGCCATATACACGTCCCCTAATAGTGGACATAACAGGGATTAAACAGATAGGAATAGTACTACTTAACAGTACACACCTTATAATAACGCAGACAGAGGCAACGCAGAGAGAGGAGTCTGAAGAAAAGGAGTCAGAGGAGGAAGGTGGCTTTGAGGAGGTGGAAGACCAAACACATCAGGCGTCCCAGCGGGCTTGTTGTCACCTTTCGGGGACCCTTGGTGGCTGGGTGGAGGAAGAGACCTTCAATTACCTCAGTGAGGACAAGGAACGGGACATGGCTAGCTTGGTATCTAACCTTGTGCAAATGGGGAGTTTGATGTTGTGCAAATGCACTGTTTGCAGTTGCTTGCGGTGCATTAAACGGGGAGATTGGTCTGTTACTGTGAAGCGGGTGTAACCCTTACACTACCTGATCGATACAACATCATACCTGATATTATAAAGCATGTTATTCCAAACAATTTAGGAATGTTAGGTGATTTATGCCCTTTATGGCTTAAAACCAGACTCTGCATCAACTATGTAATTTTCAGTGGGAGTTTTGCCATGGATCCCCCTCCGGCATGCCACAGTCCAGGTGTTAGTCCCCTTGAAACAACTTTCCCATTACTATTGTGGCCAGAAAGAGTCCCTGTGGGTTTTGAAATTCGCCTGACCATTGAAGTCTACAGCGGTTCGCCGGGTTCGCCCGTTCGCGAACATTTGATTGAAGTTCGTGTCCGATGTTCACGAACCGAAAATTTGATGTTCGCGACATCACTAGTTACAAATGGAAAATAGCACTGCTCAGGCGTTAAGTGAGCAATAAACAGGTAAAAATATATATGCTGTGTTTCTATAGGCTAGTGATGGTTGCTTACAAAGCTTTAAATAAATATGAAGTTTTCTTAAAGAGTTAGTAGATACCAGAATTGGTTGATCCCAGTAGATAGCCTAGCGCTCCAGAAGCTGTTCTATATGAACCGTATTTATTTGTATATATACAGGATATATATATATATATATATATATATATATATACAGTATATATATATATATATACACGTCAATTCTGTTCTTCCAGATGATTATGATAGATCTTTCATGCACTTTGAGTTCTGCTGCTCTTCTATATTGACACCATTCACTCAGTGTTCAAAAAATATGACTTTACTTCTTTTGCCTGGTTATGGTGTATTCATTTTATTTCATCCAATGCCCAGATAGCATTACAGTAAGTAATATTCATATGTGTTATGTTTTAATTTCTCTGATGTGGACGTATCCCAACTAGGTGATGGACTACACAGATAAGTTTGAAATAAAAGGTTCTTTATTTATTCTATATAAACATTTCAAATCAATTATATTAGACAGTATAAAAAACAGATGTAGATGATGTATTCTTAGCTTGTATAGTGTATGTATAACAAATAGATAGACGTTTTTTGCTGCCTTAGTATCTTTTCCCCTTTAGCGGAGATCGCTAGCACTTGTATGAAGGTGCTGGCGCGTCCACATCAGTGAAGTTAAAAGAGAACAAGGACCAAGGAGCCGGACCAGAGACTTTCTTGGCAATTCAACCCATTTGAAAACATACCTCATAGTTCTTTGAGATTGATCCAGGTGAGAGACCATTGTAATATACGTCTGCATGTGGATAATAAGGTTAACTCGGTGAATGATCTGCACCACGTAGTGGTGCACTCTCTCCTACCCTACCCATATTGAAGTTTTCAATGTAATAATATTTTTTTGTTAATCAGTGTCTCTTAGATAAGAAACATTTAAAATCAGGGAAACTTCCTTATAACTATGTGACCTTGTGATCCATACAGTATCTATGCCTTTAGAATAGTGTATAAGGTAAATGTTTTTCTGGAACTGTCTTACTTTCTTTATTATCCAACGAACATTGACAATTTGATCACTTGTGCCTCTGCCTCTGCAAAACCCAGCTTTCACTAGTAGTGCTAGGTCCATATATTATTGGAGCCAGGCTCGCAGGATCAGCAAGGCTTCCTATGGCCCATCTCACTTGACTGTGGAAGATGTCTTTTCCCAGCTCATTGAACAAACTAATGATGTTATCAAAGTTGTCAAAATCCTTCCAGTATAGATCTATGTATTACTGTCGCCACTTCTTTATCTGATCTCCTTTTGTTAAGTCCCTACCATTTTTGCCATTTTATCTGACCCACTTTGATGTGGATGGTTCTCTTGAGATCCCAAATTATCTTGACGATATCTCTTGACTTTTCCATAATTTTACCATCCTCTATATCATTTACATTGCTTATTGTTGAATGTCTCCTTGTCTCTTCATGAAATCCTAAGGACTTCTGCATTTATATAGACAAGACTAATCTTTTCCTATGTCCACTACCTTTCACTCTCAAAGCCTCATCAGACCATTTTGCCTTCTTAGTTTTCTTTTGCTTGGCTTTATCCTTTGTTGGTGTTTTTTTGGACAACGTCACAAACTTCTGTCCAAAGTTATTCATGCATTTTATCTACAATGTCTACTTCTTTAAATCTATTCTTTACCTGCACCTCATAATCACTGGGGGCATTATTTATTTTTGTATCTGCTTGGTCTGATGATTTTTCATCTTTTCCTCAGTTTAATTGTGAACTTTGCAACAATCCCAGGGCTTTGTTGACCGTAAATAGCTGTTCCTTAGCCAGAATGATCACTCTATCCAAAACCAACAAATAAAAATACTTATAGGAAAATGTTAAAACATCCAAGAGAGAAAAGCATTTGAAATAAAATGCATTTAAAGTATATATATATATATATATATATATATATATATATATATATATATAAATATAAAAAATTTAATTTAATTCTAGGGATAGAGATTGGGTAGGAGGTTGTGGAGTGTGAGATATTAAAGTAAAAAGACGAGAAGCTGGTAATGTGCAGGACTTTCAAAATAGGAATAAATAGTCTGTCAGCAATTGTCTTGGGGCCTCATTCAATTGCAACGCCGTAACTCACAGTATACAAGCTGTATGCCTGTGGGCTTAAACTCTGCTACAATTACGGAGCTATTCAATTGAACAAGCTTGCAACTTACGGGCCGAAAGCGTAAACCATGCAATAGTATGTAGCATTTCAGAGGGTGAACATGATTAATTAAGCAAGTCCGTAACTACCCATTTAGGAATAGCCAATAGAAAATTAGAGCGTCATTATTAGGTCAGTAAAACATGGAGGTTAGATGTCAATCAATTAGTGTTTAGGGGTCTGATATGCGATCAGACCCGCAATCCTGCAATGTACAAAATAATAAAAATAAATTAAGAAAATGTTCTAGTACATGTACTGATATGTATTAACTCATTGATTCCAGAGATTGACATAATACCGAAATGACACATACAAAAAAAATACATTTTTGATTGCAGATTTATGAGCTTGAGACTATTGTGCAATTAATTCTAAAGTCTTTCATCACTTTCCTTGTCTTTTAAAGTGCAGTATTAATTTTTTAATTTCATTTACAGTGCTACGAACAGGGGCTAAACACCCTTGCGAGTCCTATCTGGTACCCGTAGGATCTTCTTCTACATTTGACATTTACGGGTGTGGAAATATTTGTTGGCTTGAGGAATAGCAATTGAATGGCAATTGAATAGCGATTTGCGATTTCAGCGATTGTAACTCCTGCAGGCTTGAAAGATCAAAGGCTTAGATGGGTTGTAAGTTACGGTTGTAACAACCGCAGGGATTTTAAGCCCGTAACCCATAGACCATTAGCAGCTCGCAAAAATTGAATAGCAAATTAGTTTACGGCCTACATTACGGGCTCTCTTAAGCTACAATTTCTCAATTGAATGAGGCCCTTTGTGTCTGGATAGTCATTAAGTGTACACTTACATACTTTCAATGTGGTCTTCTTGTTCCAATGTTTCTGAAACAACAGTTAAAAAAACAGCTAGTTTTAGCCAGATTTTGGGCATCTCTTAAACAGCCTTCTTGGAAGGAGGGCCCAACAAGGTCATAGGCCTAATTTTCCATGCTATCCCTGTCATGACTATTTTTGGGGGGAATATAACATGTTGCTTTCATGTTTAATGTTTAAAGGATATTGTGTGTTGTACTGCTATTGTAATATTAAGTCTCCAGTAGCCAAACCAAATGACCAGTCTTTACTAGTTTCCATTCATGCCTTCCCTTTGTTTTAGGGGGGGGTTGCTTTCAGCTCAGGTATCAGGCCAGCCCCCAAGAGAGGACTGAACCTTCTGTGACATCACCAATGTCTCCACGGACACAGGACTATTCTGATTGGGCTATGCTAATTCAAGCAGTACAGCTATCCAGCTCATTGATGTTTGTGCATCCAAGCAGGGAATTCAAACTTGTTCACTTCCCAATTCATGTTAATGTTGTTTTTGCTTTGTTTCTGTTTGTTTTTGTCTGAAATGTTCAGTTTTGTTTTGGGAAGCCACTAAAGTTGCAGCCAGTCTGACTGAGCAACCGTATGTTCATTCTGTTTTGCACTAAGCAAATGTGCATGTGTTCTTCTTATATCCTAACAAAAGGTATCTAATTGTGCCTGCCGCTTCAAGAATGATGTCCTGATCTGAATTGTTTGCTGGGCTCTAAAAGTCATGACCCAGAAGGAGAAAACTGAGGTGAATGTGGTCCCTCAACTCCAGGGTAGTAACAAATCCCTTTATATAAGTTTGTACAATTTTGTAATGGTGTGAATTGGATGATGTAGACTCACTTTTTATAAACTGCGTGTATTGATCTAATAAAGTTAACCATTTTAGGTCCTCTCTCTACTGTATTGAAGTTCATAATTCAGGATTAGGTGTTAAGCACCTTAGGGTTCATTTTTAACTAGCAGATTGCCTATTGATTTATATAATAAAGTAGCTCAGAGAAGAAGTTAGTAATCACATCACATTTTAAAATACAAACGTTATTTATCAGTATAATGTCAAGGTAAAATTAGCCAAAGTGGGAATTTTCAGGGTTTACAGCAATTAAAGTATTGTTGTCAATAATATTATAATAGTTCCAGACTGGGAAACTATGGTCCCTATTAAATTTGCCAAATTGTAGTTACTGAAGCCCTCAAAGGAACCCGCAAAAGTCAACGCTATTAAATTGGCCCCTTTTAAGCTACCCGCAAACAATCATAACTCCAACCCAGCTAAGCCTTTGATCTTTCAAGCTGTAAATGTTACAATAGCAAATAACTGTTAAATTGCTACAATTCATCAATCCCGCAATTGTTGTCATGCCTGTAAATGGCAAATGTAGCCAAAAAGGGAGGACTCGCAAGGAGGTTAAACACCTGTCTGTAGCACTGCAAATGCAAATAAAAAATCAATACTCTACTTTAAAAGACAGGAAAAGTGATGAATGACATTAGAATTAATTGCACAACAGTCTCAGGATCACAAATCTGCAATTCATTTCTTTTTTTCCTTTTTATTTTCATGTTACATCAATCTCAGGAATCAAGAGGTTAATACATATCAGGTCACCCACACTAGAACATTTTCTTCATTCATATTTATTGATGTTCATATTGCTGGATTATGAGTCTGATCACATATCGGACTTCAAAACACTAGTTGATTGACATTTAAACCTCATCTTTAACTGATGTCATGATGACGGTCTCATTTACTATTAGCTGTTTCTACATCGGTAGTTACAGGCTTGCAGATTTGATCATGATCTTGCCCTGAAATGCTACATATAAAAGCATGGTTTACGGTTTTGGATTTCGGCCATGTAGTTGCAGGCATTTCTAATTGAATCTCTCTATAACCGCAGCAAAATTAATTTCAAACTTACGGGCTATATGAAGGTTCCCTGCAGGCTTGGAATTTAATAGGGCCCTGTGTGTTTTGAAACATATTTGTATTCAATTACTTCTGCAGTTGATATGCTTTAAAAATGAGTAAACCTGACTGTTTTCATTGGACATATATATGAGTTTATTTGTTGTGCAGATGATGTATGAAAAAGGGCTTAAAAGCTCTGTTTTCACTTACTAAAATCATCAAAAAAGTCCCAGCATAATGATACCCATGTAGCTCAAGCATACAATGCTTCTATAGAACTAAATGTACTAGCCAATCACTTCTAGTACCAATACAACTGCTGTGCGAATAAATACGTAGTACATTATTCTGAAATCAAAAACATATCCCTTTAAGTCTTTTTTTGTTATCAAATTTCAGTGAACTTAAATTATTTTTAGTAATTGAATAACCTACACATTTATTGTACATTTATAAGTATACAATATCACAAACATGTTAGCTTTAAAAAATCTAATTGCAAAATAATGCTGGGTGCAAACCAAATATACGGTTTACAACCACAAATCACAGAAACCAAGAGTCAATAGGTTCACATTTTTTTTAATATAATGGTTGATTTAGAATATGAGAAATTTCCATCACTCAAAAGAGGAACAAGGCAAATGGAACAGAAACATTGAATTGTTATCATTTGTGATGCACCAATGAACTGCTAAATCCTGCTTTTTGCAGAGATATCATGTCTTGAATTTAAAGGGACACAGTTAAAGTTAAAAAATATAACATAATTTAAAACTATAGGTAATAACAAATACTTTATCAAATTGATTGCATTTTCTTATAATAAACTAACACTGAAGTTTGCAATTTGAGTGTCCATCCAAAATAGAAAGTCATGTATTTTATTAATGCTATTAATTACTGATCAGCCCCACACCCATTGGGCTTCTTGTCTGGAGTACAGTCTCCTAGTTCTGAGCATGACTTTTTTTTTGTTCAGGCAAGTTTTTTCATCCAGTGGTTAGGATTCAGTGCTTTCACCAATGTGACCTGGGTTTGAATCCAGTCAGGGAACCAAGAGGTAACATCACCCTGACCCATGCACCATTGGCCATGGTCAGTATTTGGATGGGACACCACCTATGAATACCAGGAGAGTTGGACATCACTGTCCGATGCATGCACAAGTGCACTCAAGACAATTGACTCAATTCCTACGGTGCAAATCAGAAATTAAAAGCATTTTTCTCTCATTAACAAAATATATACATCTTTGATCAGCTGTCAGGCCTGACTGACAGATCAAAATTACAAACTTTAATGTTAGTTTACTGTAAGAAAATGCAATTTTTATTAACATACCTATTATTGCTGTGTGACTTTAAATGTTACATAATTATTAGAAACTCTAATTTACAAGTTAGGTATGTCTACCAGTTCATGTATGTTCCATATATATATAGATTCAAGAATCCAGACTCAAATCAGATTCCAATTTGCAATGTTTTTTATTGTTTGTAACCAATGGCTAAAATTATAAATGTAAACAATCCAATTGTATAAGATCCTTAGATTAACTTGGATAGTTAATCAGAAGCTTTTGAATACAGATCTGTGATATTTTGATTACTGGAAAATTAAATTGTATATAATCTCAGTGCAATCAACAGGGTATTGCAATAAAAGTGAACCTATGGGTTTAATTTATGTGTTTACATTACTTATTGGAAGGTAGTAGAAATGCATGATTGCGTACAATATTTAATTTTGTAAATTAACAATCCATGGAATATGCCTTCCAAGGTCTAACAAGGTGTCATGATGACAGCTAAAGGAAAAGGGCACCTCTCCTTTCTTTAATCTGTTGATATGACATTCAGAACGACTAATGGAACAGTCTTATAAAAACTATTAAGTGGTAAACACTTTCACTTTTGCAAATGGCAAAATATCAAGCACTTAACCTGCAGTTAATAGGTTAATTATTCTGGCAGTAAAAAAAGTAAAGTTTGTTATGTATAGAAGCAAAGTGAAATTCAAATGAAATAAAAAAAAATCCTGAATTAATCTTTTTTTTTTCCAGAAGGAATAATAAAATGCATCACAGGTGCTGAAATGAATTGCAAGCAAATGACACATACTCACAGTGTGCCCTGCAGCCATTCAACTTCTGCTGACCTGTGGCCATAAATTACTGGCATAATACATCAGATGCTAGGCTTGTACTTTCATCAATATCAACAAGATGCAATCTCGAGAAGTGTTTGCATGATTTGAGGACAAATTGATGCCCTTGTCCTCCCTGACTGTAAGATTTGATGCTAAGAAGCCTGACTACTCCTGTGTCTCTAAGTAGCTGTGTATGGCCATAGTAAATAATTAAGTAGAAATTTGTTACCCTTTTGTCAAATGTATTTCTGATGTTGCTCTTCCTCAGCCTCCATTAAGAAATCCCTTGATTAAATTTTAAAGTCTTAAACAATTTGAAGGGCTGAGAGCACAGGACACAAACTACGATTTAAATGTTTTTGCACGGCAATGTCATATCCTCTTTGGGAGCTGGGAAAATAATGGTAGTCATTTAGTATGCAATCCTGTGATTCCCTTTCAAGACATGATGTTACAGATTTGATTACTAACCCTGCAGCTGGTTTCTGTAGGTCATTTATTTTCTCAACTACTTAAATCTCTGAGGTTTGGAATTTCTCCATTTAAGTATATTTACAAATATTTCTATTTAAGTAAAGTGTTAAAGGATATTTAGACTCAATCCTGGGAAACAAAGGTTATTTACAGTGCATATTAATACAGAACAAGCAGAATAAGGACTCTGGTACATAAATTAAAATGCATAATACAGCTTGCTTGCTTAGATTTTGCTTTTTACAAACACAAATAGCTCTCTGTAAATTAGATTTTTTTCATTAATGCAGAGAAGCAAACTAGACAAATGTTTTCTTTTTCCTGTTCCAAAGAACAAGTCGAAGGAAGAAAAAAAAATTTTTAATAAGCAAATATAATGAATAGATCATGCCATAATAGTTAATAGAAAAGGCAGATTTAATATAACTCGATTAATACATATTCTGAAATGTAAATACTTTGATGATTGCCTAGTTTGACATTACAGTAGCTGAAGGACACACTGACATTTCTGGTAGCTGTTGGTAACATATTTAACAGAATTTATATATCACATTTAATTAAAGTATTTCTTTTTCTGACACCAGATTGCATTTTTAAGTAAATAGATTTTTTTTTTAAATAAAAGTACAATTTCTAAAATAAACTTTTATAATCTTAACTTATTTTTAATTGGAATAATAAGTAATTAGATAAATACTTGCAGGTGCTTAGAGTACAGAATTCACTATTAATAAAGTTAATTATCTGCATTTAACATAAAATGGAATTAAAAACTGTTACTCTGCAAATTGATTTAAATAACACAAAAGAAAAAAGCAAACAAGCTGAAAATATGACAATTTTATTGGCTTGTGATTTAAAATGCAATCTGTAATACCTAAGTGATATGAAAAAATATGTATGTATATTAGTATAGCTTTATCAATACTGTGAACACGGTTATGTCAAAATGTATATCTAGAATTTGCATGCAACATATTCGCAAATATGCTGGTTCTTATTCAGGATTTAACATTTGCACATCAGATACATGCATTTTTTACTCTCTACTTCTCAACCCCAGATGATTTGTGTTCAACATTATATTTAATTTAAAATGTGGATGTCAGTCTAATTTTGATTACATGCTTCTTCAGCATCACTCCACATGCCTTATCTCTTGTTGGTTTCCCTTGAATATAAAATTTAATACATGCTTATTTCCATCAAATGGGTTTTCTTGCTTAGCTTTCCCAGCAACTCAAAGTAATATAGTTTCAAAGAGAGCAGTAAGGCAAACTATATTTTTCTGAAACCTGTTCAATTACAACAAATTGATTCTAGTTTATATTTAAAAGTATGATAAAAAAAGGTAATGTGAGCTTTCTTGGCAGAGATATTTATAATGATGTAAGTACTAAAACTGCATATAGGTTCATGCCTTTTTCTAATTAGTCATTAAGAGATAGCTTAAATCATTTGAACTGAGAGTATATAATGAAACCTTTAATTTTCTGAAAATGTCATTTTATTATCAGTTCTTTTTTTATTTTTTAATAAATAGGAGAGGCAACTGTTGTTTTCAAATGTTCAAGTAAAGTGAAGTAGAATAAAGCAGAGCAAAATTAATGCAAATTATTGCATGAAAGCTTTGACGTTACTGATGTTGTACAGAAAATGATGTTTATTTTTTAAGAGCAGAAGAGAGAATAATAATATGGTAATGAATCAGAAAGTCAAGGTCATTCAAGTCAATTCAATGTAGAACTTTTCAGACATTATGTCCATCTGGTCCTCCTTTCAGCACGTATCAAGACCTTATCTGAGGATTGAGTCAATAATGTATTCACTAAAAGAATATGAGAAACGTTTATCTCCAAATCCACTATTGTTGCTCTCCTGCATTGCTTGGCATAATTAGTTTTGTCGAGTTAATAATCTATATAGCTCCTTTCTCTTAGCTGGACTTAAACTGCATTACAATTCCACCACGTACACTTTATTTACCCAAACTACTAGGTAAATAAATCTTTAGAATCTGTTTGAAAATACCCCAAACTTCACATGCTTGTGAAATACATAAGAAAATAACAGTAATAATCAACAGGTATGCAAGACAAGAACATAAAAACATTAAAGAAAAGCATTTGTGTCAGCATAAGATCTATTTAGACTGCTAGTCTGTCTGTAACTTGTAGGGGTGCGTTATCCTGTGGAGTATTATTCTGTCATGGATTACTGTGGTCAAGGAGCTATTTAAGGAGGTATTTTTTAGGGGGGGTGGGGGGTGGGCAGTGATCACAACACAGAAAAGGAAGATCAGCTAAATAGGTTATTTTCTTCGGTATATACAAGGGAGGTACCAGTGGTTGGGACACCGCAACAAAATGGGGCTACACTACCAACACTAAATAATTGGTTAACCCTGGAAAAAATCCAAAAGAGATTGGAGAAAATAAATGTTAATAAATCCCCAAGTCCTGATGGAATACATCCAAGGGTACTGAGGGAGCTGGGTTCTGTAATAGCCAAACCATTGTATCTAATGTTTCAAGACTCACTCATCACAGGGTCGCTACCAGAGTGGAGAAAAGCAGAGGTGATAATACTATTTAAGAAGGAAGGAAGACCAATCCGGGGAATTATAGACCAGTGAGCCTCACATCTGTAGTTGGGAAGCTTTTAGAAGGGTTAATAAGGGACAACAGTATACAAGAATATGTCTATTTGAACAATATCATAAGTAGCAGTCAACACAGATTTATGGAGGATAGGTCATGTCAGACCAATCTAATTAGTTTCTATGAGGAGGTTAGTAGGAACTTCGATCTGGGCAACTCGGTGGATGTAGTCTTTTTGGATTTTGCAAAGGCTTTTGATACAGTGCTACATGGGACACTTTTGAGCATACTAAGGGGTACAGGAATTGCAGTAAATATCTGCTCATGGCTCGAGAGCAGGCTAAAAGACAGGAAGCAAAGGGTTCTTGTAAATGGAACATACTCTGATTGGACTAATGTGGTAAGTGGGGTTCCTCAGGGATCAGTATTAGGTCCTCTCCTTTTTAACATATTTATTAACGACGTAGAAATAGGACTTGAAAGTAGTCTCTCCATTTTTGCTGATGACACTAAGTTGTGCAAGGTAATTACATCAGATAATGATGTACTTTCCCTACAATGGGATTTGCATAAATTAGAGAAATGGGTGGCTAAATGGCAGATGAGATTTAATACAAATAAATTTAAAGTTATGCATTTGGGAAGGAAAAATAAGCATGCAATGTATAATCTTAATGAAGCAAATCTAGGTGTATCTGATATAGAATGGGATTTGGGAGTACTTGTGGACAACCACCTAGGTAGCAGTGCTCAATGCCAAGCAGTAGCTACAAAGGCAAGTAAAATATTGGCATGTATTAAGAAGGGTATAGAAGCAAGGGAAGCAAATATAATTCTGCCACTATACAAATCTCTAGTACACCCTCATTTGGATTATTGCAATTTTGGGCACCACTTCACTAAAGGGACATTTTAGAGCTGGAAAAAGTACAGAGAAGGGCAACACAACTAATAAGGGGAATAGAGGGGCTAAGTTATGAAGAAAGACTAACCAAATTACACTTTTTTTTCCCTAGAAAAAATGCATCTATGAAGGGATATGATTACCTTATTTAAATACATGCAGGGTCAATATAAGGCTTTGTCAAGTAAACTTTTTGTACCAAGAGATTTTCAACTCACAAGAGGACATCCATTGAGGTTAGAGGAAAAAATATTTCACCTTAAAGAAAGAAAAGGGTTCTTCACAGTTAGGGTGGTTAAACTGTGGAATTCTCTACCAAAGGAGGTGGTGACAGTGAATTTGATAGATAACTTTTAAAAGGGGTTACATATATTTTTGAATAAAGAGGGCATTCAAAGTTATCCTAGATAACTAGCGAAGGAATATTGATCCAGGGACAAATTCAAATGCTAGTCTCTGGGGTCAGGAAGGCATTTTCCTTTTTTCCCCTTATGAGACAATTGGCAAAGTTTGCCTTCCTGTGGATCAATTTACAATTATTAACAAATAGTCCATAAATTAAAAGGATCAGAAGAGATCTGAAACGGTTAACTTGATGGACTAACAGTCTTTATTCAATCTCAAATACTATGTAACTATGTAAATATGTAACAGAAGTGAATACAGAATTGTATCTGCATCCATTGATCCTCCCACTTTTACAGGTTTTCTAATACTTTTACAAACAAACACAAAATGTCCATTATCACTAAAGCAAAATCGAACACAAGTAAAATATTAAAGGCTTTCATAACTAATTTTAAACAGTGTAAACAGACTTTGTCCATTATTAAGTCAAGTTCTTCAAAATATCTAATTATAATTATTAAAATGCAGTGGTTCTTGAATTAAGAGAGTATGTGGGTATATAAAAGAGTTTATTCATGTAGCTGAAACCCTTATCAGGCTTGTCCAATGATCGAGACCACAATTACACTATATCTTGTTTAAATACAGAACAAACGGACAAACAAAGGCATAATTATTTTTTATTTATTACCTGACATTGACAAATGAATATCCTGAAAATATGGCTTGGATAACTCCCAAAATACCTACTTGGGCAAGCCTAGCTTAGAGCATTACAATCAGCCAAAAAATTGAAATACATTTTCTACTTGACAACCAGCAGTGCAGAAAATGATGTTGGATGTTACGTGACTGGAGCCATGCTGCAACATGCACCATGTAGCAGATCTAGTAGAAAGCATATAACCCATTTTGGGAATCCTTTCAGAATAATATTAAGTACAATCAACTTTGTTTGTTAAATGTATTTCACTGATGGTTTAGTCTTTTTTAGGGTGCATCAATATTTGTTAGTAGGATCTACATCCATCCATAAATGAGATAGTATAACAGCCATATAAGGTGGTTTGACTTACCAATATGGACAGAGCAATGGACTGCATGCAGGCTGCTGAGATTCCAACATGAGCGAAAATAATATACTGACGTTTTTTACATTTGTGTAAACATTTTATCCAAGGCATTTTACAAAATTATATGGCACATTACAAAATAGTAAAAATGGTGCAATTATTGTCATGTGGGTAAAAAAGGGCAGTTTTGAGAAGGCAGACTTCAAAGTTAGATATATTTATAATGAGAGCTCAATCAAAGAGCAATGATTGAATGTTGTGGGGAGCTTGGTCTGAAGATCATGATGTGTTCATTACAAAAAACATCACTTTTGAATGTGAACAACTATTTTTTAAGCTGATGTTTGTACCACGCTGTCTTTTATATCATCATACATAAAATACCTGTGTTGACTCAATTGGCGTCTTTTAGCTACCCGCAAACGATTTGTGTATTACAGGCTTAAAATCCCAACTCATCTAAACTTTTGATCTTTAAAGCCCAAAAATGTTATCATCGCAAATCGCTATTCAATTGCTACAATTCCTCAAGCCCACAAATGTTTTCACATCTGTAAATAGCAAATGTAGAATATAATCCTGCGAGTACCAGATAGGACTCCCCAGGAGGTTAAACACCTGTTCATAGCACTGTAAATGCAAATGAAAAATGAATACTGCACTTTAAAAGACAGGTAAACACTAATTGATTGACGTTTAACCTCCAGGTTTTACGGACATCATGATGATGGTCTCATTTACTGTTGGCTGTTTCTAAATCGGTAGTTACAGCCTTACTTAATTGATCATGATCATCTCTGAAATGCTACTTACAGGTGCATGATTGTAGGCTTTCGGTTTCGGTTTAGGCTTTCGGCCAGGGAGCTGCAGGCTTGATCAATTGAATCGTTCTGTAACTGTTGCAAATTTCAATTTGCAGTTGAATAGGGCCCTATGTTTCATAACACTACTGCTATGTTACCTCATGCCTGTCTGTGCATATCTTGGATACCACCATTCACTTCCTATTTACTTATTCCACACCCCTTTTCGACCCAAATTTCTCATGTAAAACATAAACAACCTTTCATAAACGATTATGTTTTTTTCTTAATTGTTTATAATGTATAAAGTATAAAGTATATAACGTATAAAGTAGAAACGCAAAATGAGGTCAAATATAGTACTAAAAAGGCTAAGAGAATGTTTTTGACAGAATAAAATCACATTGTCAAAGGCATAAGTAGGTCATAAGAGATTCAGAATTTGAAGACTTTAAGAAAAGTAAAGAAAAGAAAAGGATTAGATAACATCCAGCACTGCAAGTATGTGGTCTATTAACAGTTATTGTTTAAAAGACAAGGTTTATTGATCTTGAACTGATCTGTGAAATTCTTCCAAGGTGATCTCAAAAGGACATTTTCACCACAATATCTGCATAGCTTTAACACACGATTACATACAAGCACTAGCTGATAAAAATATATGTATTATATTACTAAATTCCTAATTTGTTATATAAAATATTTTGAACTGGAGGATTAACAGCATTTCAGTTCTCATTAGACAAGTGAAGTCATCCTCTTTGCCTAAAGTGTTTTTGTGCTTTCCTGGTAATAAGCTTAACACTGTCCCTGTGAGAAAAACACTCTAGGGGCAAAATATTTTATTATAAGAAAGGAAATCAGATATACATTTCTTTCTGAACAACGTTAGGCTTCTAGTAATTAAAATATTGTTGTCAAGTGTTTATTAGTAGCTGTAGCTAGGGTACATTAAGTTTTATCATCACTAGACATTAGATATCATATAGCAAACAGCCATGATATTATTATTATTATTATTACAGGTTTTTGTAAAGTGCCAACATATTCCGTAGCACTGTACAGGGGTTAAAAATATATAATATCAGCGCTACGGAATATGTTGGCCCATTACAAATAAAGTATAAAAAAGTATATAGTTATATAGATATATTTAATTGACTAAAGCCCACAATTACAGGATCACAGCCCCAACACGCAAACCATGAACCCATATGTTGCAATTCAGGGCATGATCATGATCAATTAAGCAAGCCTGTAAGTTACAATTTAGACAGAGCCAATAATAAATGAGTTTGCCATGTAAAACATTGAGTTTAAATAACAATTAATTAGTGTTTAGAAGTACAATTTGCTATCGGACTCGCAATCCAGAAATGTAGAAATCACAAAAAATCAATAAATCAACTGTTCTAGCCCATGCGTGTTCCATGATATGCATTAACTCCTTAATTCCCGGGATCGCTATAACATGAAAATAAACATACAATCAAATATTTTTATTGCAGATTTGCAAGCTTGAGACTTTTTTGCTTTTACAGTGTTATTAAAATATGTTTAACCCAGTTGTGGGTCCTATCTAGTACCCATAAAAAAATGTGATACATTTGCCATTTACGGGTTTGAAGGCAATTGTGGGCTTGTTGAATTAAATATGGATTTTGCGTCTTTAGCACTGGTAACATTTATGTGCTTGAAACATCAAATGAGGAGATAGGACTGAGTTACGTTTTTGACAACCACAGTGATTTTGAGCCTGTAACTTGCAAATCGAATGTGAGTAGCACAATGTAAAATTTACGGGCTTATGTAATTGCGATTTGGACAATCAAATAGGGTCATTGTCTTTGAGTTTAAAATCTTACATACATGGACCCTATTAAATTGTCCAAATTGTAGTTCCTGTAGCCATAATGTAGCCTGCAAAAGTTACTGTTATTAAATTGGCCTCTTTTAGCTGCCTACAATCAATGTGCAGGTTACAGGCTGAACAGCAACTGCGGTTGTCAAAATCGTAACTCTGACCCAGCTAAGACTTTGATTTGTCAAGCCCACAATCACTAAAATCGTAAATCGCTATTACATTGCTACAATTCCTCAAACCCACAATTGCTTTCACACCCGTAAATGGCAAATGTAGCCAAAACTCCTAAGAGTACTAGAGAGGACTCGTAAGGGGGTTAAACACCTGTTCGTAACACTATAAAAACGAATAAAAACTCAATACTGCATTTTAAAATACAGGGAAAGCGATGTAAGACATTAGAATTAATTGCACAATAGCCTCATGCTCGCAAATCTGTAACGAAAAAAATATACGTAATTTTCGTGTTATATTGATCCCGGCAATCAATGGGTTAATACATATCATTGAACTCACATAGACTAGAATAGTTGATATATTGATTTTTTTTATATTGCAGCATTTCTGGATTGCGAGTCAGATCGCAAATTGGACTTCCAAACATTAATTGATTGACGTTTATACGCCATGTTTTACTGACGACATTTTCTATTGGCTGTTTCTAACAGCCTGCTTAATTGATCATGATCATGCCCTGAAATGTTACTTACGAGTGCATGGTTTACGTTTTTGTGTACCGGGCTTGTTGAATTTTAATCTGTAACTACCGCAAATTTCAAGCCTGCAGACTTACGGAATTGGAATTTAATGAGGGCCATGGTGTTTTTTTCAAATCATCTTATAAGTATAAGTAATAAAAGGAAGAAACAAGAGCTTGGTAATTAATTGAAAAGAGAATAGGGGTTAATTAGTTATTAATTTTGTGGATGTATCAGCTGTGTAAAATGCAGGTGATAGTGTTAAACCTACTATACTACTGTAAATTAACACAAATCATAGGTGGGTGTAGACAGGATATGTGGGATGGCATGTTATAGGAGTTTAGATGCTGAAGAGAGATGGTGGTGTTTGAAGCTATAAGTTTAGAGGTAGAAGAAAAAAGCAAATAGAAATGGGAAAATGAGAGTTGGAAAGAGAATAAGCTTTTTGATTGAATCTCTGCAGAAATGGCTGCTCAGTCCTGGTGGTAAATGCAACTGAGAAGTGACAGTTGGAAAGTGAATCTGCAGAATAATTGGTATCAGGCCCAGTGACTTTGGTTGTTTATCTAATCCATGAGTAAGAATTTGAATATAAAGAAAAGAATGCGTGTTTTTGTGTGTACTATTCTGTTTTTTCTTTTGTAGCTCCCGTGGTATAGAGGGGTATAGAGGCATGTTAGAATGGTGACCTTTTGTTCCTTGAAAGGGTACCTAGAAGATTTGGGAATACATTATGCTCAATGGCCAAACAACATTAGCAGACCAGTTTTTGAGAAAAACTGAATTTTTAAGAATCTGTTTATGTGTGCGAATCCATGTTGTGTTTGCCACATCACATTTTAAGAGCTGGATTATGTGGTGTGTTTTTTAGTGGAAGGAAATATGGGGAAGAAGAGAACAGTGACAGTTTCAGGAGCTTTGTTAGATAATTGGATAAGGTTGTAATTTACACCACACTCCTTTCTCTCACAAGCCCAGAAGTAGTCAGATGTACAGCCCACCAGAAATGTAAACACCCCTCTCACACTCATAACTCCATCAAAGTACGCAATTACTCCAGGGTCCAGAAGAGGCATCAACATATTTTTTTTTCTAATTAAAGACTAGCTTAATGACTTTCGTCTTGCTTAGATATGATCTTAGTCAGATGTTTAATTATACAGTGGTCTTTTAAGCTTCAGTGAAGATGCATATATGTGAGTGAAGCTGTATTTAGCAAGATGTGTTATCCACAGGAGCAGTACAATGATCTTGAAAGACTGGCATGTACTTCAACAACCATGATTTTTTTGTTCCTTTGGTAGGGGTGTGTAAAAGCTATCACATTTAAACTCTTGCACTTCTTGAGCTAAAAGTAGAACGCCTAAACCTGCAGAAGCAATGTGCAAATGTGTGTGTTGAGATACTGCTGTCGTACAATCTTGCTGGGTTTACGTGTTGCCCAATCTTATTTATTTCCTTTAGTAGAGCAACCATGTTATTTAGCCACCAAGAGGGTTTATCAGGAGAAAAGATGCAGCATCTATGTTTTAAATGCCCCGGTTGATGCTTGTTTCACTTTCTGCTGCGTTCTGATTTTCTCCTCATTAAGGAGTAAATGTAGTAAGTGGCAGAAGGTGTAGTATTTTTTTCTGCCAGGGCATCCTTATCTCAATACCATATGGTCTAGGGATTAGAGCCCTTCTCTCCAACATCAGTGTTGTAATTTTGAATCCCATCACAGCTTTTGTTCTCTCGCTGCATTGCATTTTTTTTCTCTTCCTGGTACTATTAACAGAAAGTCAGTTATTGTTTATGAAACACACTCTCTATCTCAAGTAGGTATGTCCTAGTTGAGGCAGCACTGACCTTCCAGCATATGCAGTTTGAATCCGCTGATTCATGTTGTTTCACTCTCTACTGTTTTTTTCTCCTCACAACAGGAGTGGCAGTAAGTGTAGTATTGTTCCTGTCAGGGCAGCCCCGAAATCAATTCCGAATGGTCTAGTGGTTATAAACCTGACTCTCCAAAGTCAGATATTTTGTTCTTTCATTTAGACTTGCTGGTTTGGATTTTTTTCTCCTCCCAGTAGGTTCAGCAAAAAGTCAAGTATAGGCATTGTTTATGAGAAACCCTCTCTATGTCAAGTCAGTATGTCCTAGTGGGGAGAGCACGGACTCTACTCCTGCAGCATCTGTGGTTTGAATACCTAGGTTGGTTGATGCTAGTTTTACTCTGTGCTTTGATCTAATTTTTTTTCTAATCCTGCCAGGAGTGTCAGTGAGTGTTGTTCTTGACAGCAATATAGCGCATTTTTAATTGTGACAATGAGGTATATTTAGCAAGCAGGCATATATAGGTGAGTATAAACATATTTAAGTGGAGTTAAAAGATAAAATATCACCACTTTCTGTATTCTGTAGGGAAGCTGTTTATCAACTAGGGATAACATTTACATATTTGATTAATAGATCCTATAGAAAAGTTAGAATAGGAGGGATATATTTAACTCCACCTTTTCTTCTCCATATTATAAATATGACCCATTGTCTTCTTGTCTTTACTGATTTAATGCCACAGCTCACGCTCTTACTATTTTTTACTGGTTTGGTTTACTCTAATATTGATATAATTCTGCACTTTAGTGACTTTAGTGTTTTCCCCATGCTGTGTGAGATTTGCATGGTTTGGGCATTTTTCCAACCTCGAAATGTTTTTTTTCAAAGTTCCGTGTCTCGAAAAAAAATATCTAAGTCCTGCGTTCATCAACTGCTTGCAGCCTAAGGTTATCCTGCGTTTCCTAACTGCTTGGAGGCCAAGTCCCACATTTTTCAATGCCTCAATGGCTTGCCTTGCGAATTCCCTCGTGTTTCAATGCCTCAACTGCTCGCCTCGCGTGAAGGCGTTCATCACCTAAGTGCTCCGAATTTCAATGACTCGCAGGGGATGAGCGCCTTCGGCGTTCATCGGCTAAGTGCTCTGAGCTCGGAAGACTTCTGTGCTTCAACGGCTTGCCTACGTGATAACGATTCGCAGTTTGACAACTATTATATGTAATATGTTAACAAAACAAGCATGATCAGCCCAGAAGCTGTATTATAGAGTGACAAGTACCATAAATAGAGCTCAACCATCAAAGTGGACCATGTAGACCAGTGTGAACTCACTAGTTTGAGGATCCCGAAGCCACTAGTCAAGAGACTACAGCCAATTCGGTGCCTAAAAGGTGAAGAACCTGTTGAGGAAGAACATTTGATTTAAAAAGCAAGAAAAGATGTGAGGACTGGAGGAATACCCTGAAGACACTCTGTACAGAACAGACTTGAGGATGGTCATTACTAAACATCATATGATAGTCAATATCATATGAAGGAGTCTTCCAAATTGAGGAAAGATGTATTAAATACTGAGATTTAGAAGACAGAGTTATTTCAAGAATCACACTCAAATACAAGAGTATTTTTAGTGCGAGTTTCAATCTACTTATTACTTCTGACAAAACACAGAAAATGTACTACTTATGTAGTATTTATAGTTCAAGCAGCAGTTACACAAGAAAATGTTGTGCCCTTTTTAAAAATAGGGAGTTATAGTGTTAAAGGAAAATTGATCTTCTATCTTACATGCATAGTCAATGGTGTAAATGATTCCTATACAGAGCAGGAAAACATTTGTGTATGCTATACGACTCACCATGTATTAAGCGTGTGAAGCAATTGTATTCAAGATTTTACATTTTTGTTACCATTTCCTTTTTCCTTGGGGCATTAGGAAAGTAATCAAAGTTGGAAAAACATATTGTGAAGTAGCAAATGTTTCAAAATGTTCCACAAGTATAATAAGAAGTTTAAATAATATTCAGAAATAAATGATCTGAAATATGTGTAACAATAGCAATTCAATGAAAGATGAAATGTATTGTAAGTTGTACATATTGTACTAGCCATTTGCCCATCATAAATGAAGGGATAATATATCTATTTTTCCCCCCATCCTCCTCCCCTTTATCTATTGCCCCTCTCCCTCCCCATATGTCTCTTCTCCCAAACTCTCTGCCCTGTATCACTTCACCCTCCCCTGTGTTCCTTTCCTCCATTTCTCTTTTCCGATCCCTTGTGTCTCTTCTGCCCTTCTCCCTCCCCTGTGTCTTCTCCTCCATCCAATGTGTCTTCCACCCCTCCTCTGTGTTTCTTTCCCCCCTCCTCCCTAACCTGTGTCTCTTCCCTCCACTCTCTCCCTGTATCTCTTCCCCCTCCTGTGTCTCTTCCCCCTCCTCCCTCCCCTTTGTCTCCCCCTCCACTGTGTTTCTTTCCCCCTCCTCCCTCCCCTGTGTCTCTTCCCCCCACTCTCTCCCCTGTGTCTCTTCCCCCCACTCTCTCCCCTCTATCTCTTCCCCTCCCCTGTGTCTCTTTCCCCCATGTCTCTTACCCCCTCTCCCATGTGTCTCCCCCATGTGTCTCTGCCCCATCCCCTTTGTCTCTTCCTCCTCCTCCCTCTCCTGTCTTTCTTCCCTCCGCTCTCTCCCTGTATCTCTTCCCCCTCCTGTGTCTCTTCCCCCTCCCCTTTGTCTCCCCCTCCACTGTGTCTCTTTCACCCTCCTCCCTCCACTGTGTCTTTTCCCCTCCCTTTATCTCTTCCCACTATCTCCCCTGTATCTCTTCCCCCCCTCCCCTGTGTCTCTTCCCTCATATCTCTGCCCTATATTCCACATTTTTTGGCAGAAAAACTGGTGAAATGTTGTTAATATATGCAAATAATATACTTTTGCTAGCTACAACATAAGAAGGTGTGTACATCTGGGGGGGGGGGGGGTATATATATTTCTACACAATCCAGCCAATATCACTACATACAAGGCTGTCATTGAAACTACTTCTAGAAGGGCTAGTCGTGATGAGGGAAGTACTCATTCCTGGGCAAAATATGGAAGAGTAAATAAGCTCTAACTTTTGTACTGTAGATCTGTAATTGAAATTGTGAATACATTCCTTGTTGAAATAAATAATATGCCACAGATTTCATGAATCAGGAAAGCTGTAAACCAATCTCTTCATTGGAAGCATATCATATAAATTAGAGGAAGTATTAACTCCTCTCCACTGGATCATATAAAAATGAATTACAAATGACTGCTATATTCTATATCGTGGCTTGATGATTTTGTTATAAGTTTGCATATATTACATTCAAATGTGTTTTGCTACCTAATATCCCTTCAAAAATAAAAACACTTTGACAGGCCTGCATTTAGATATAACATTAAAGCTGTGAAGATGATTTGCCGGGTACGGAGTAAATCAGGGAAATGATATCTGATGTTGCTCATAATGATTTTAAAATAAAAATTCACACAATGCAGAGTTCAATAAGGGATTGGAATCCTGTTTAGTTGTTAAGATAACAAAGAAAATAATTTAATTTAATTGAACAGAGGTGAGGCAGATATGACGGGTTTAAGGACATTTTCATGACATTAGCTTTAATACAGCAAAACAATCAGTAGCAGGGCTACTGTGGATACAACAGGTATAAACAGGTATCACAACAGAGAAGGTGCTCTCTGCTACCTGGAGTAAAGGGGGTCAAAGATTATAGAAATGTGATATTATCAAACTTGGAATTAACTAATCTCTACCTAATGATTTCCAGAAAAAAAGCCCAACATTTTCACTATAAAATAATTTCTACTCTTTATGACAAAAAACAAAAATGCCTTTATTATATCACTACTATATTGCCTTATACAATGCAATGAATCAGCCACTAGGTTTATATTTTACTGCAAAATCACAGCATATTTATAAATTATTATAATTTACATTGTGCTACAAAATACTAGTGTACATTCATTAAAAATGTGTCAGGACTGCCTGGGTGAAACATTTCAGGGGTGAAGTACCAGAGTATGGCAAGTCTGAAGTAAAAAAGTTCAAGGGCATAAGCAAAGGATGGTCAGACAAGCCAAAGGGGATTAGTGGCTAGCAGAAATCCAACAACGTAAGTAACAGTCTATGTCAACAGCAAAGGATCAGTCTATTAGAGAATAGGAATGAAGCAGGAACTGTAGTCCAACAGATCAGGAAGACAGAGGAGCAACGACCAGTCCTCAGCAGCATAAGTAGTCCTAGATGAGGTGTGATTGACTGTTAGAAAGCCTTAAGCTAGAAGTGGTTCTTCTGGCTGATCTATCTCTAGAAAAGATAGCTGTAGCTGCTGTGGCATGGGACTGTGGTAAATGTCTACTTGTTGTAAGCCATGAGATCAAACCGTGGTGTGGACACGGACAGAATGGCTATAAATAATGTGATAGATTGTACAGTGTCTTGCAAAAGTATTCACCCCCCCCCCCCCCCCCTAGGTATTTTTCATGTTTTGTTGCCTCACAAACTGGAATTAATGTGAATTGAGGATTTGCATCATTTAATTTACAGAACATGCCCACAACTTTAAAGATGTTTTTCTTTTTCATTGTTAAGCAAACAACAAATAGGACAAGATAACAGAAAAAAGTCAATGTGCATAACTATTCACCTCCCTAAAGTCAATATTTTGTGGAGCCACCCTTTGTGGCAATCACAGCTCCAAGTTGCTTTGGATAAGTCTCTATGAGCTTGCCACATCTTACCACTGGGATTTTTGCCCATTTCTCCTTGCAAAACTGCTCCAGCTCCTTCAAGTTGGATGGTTTAGGCTTGTGAACAGCAATCTTTAAATCTGACCACAGATTTTCTATTGGATTGAGGTCTGGGTTTTGACTAGGCCATTCCAACACATTTACATGTTTCCCTTTAAACCACTCAAGTGTTGCTTTAGCAGTGTGTTTGGGGTCATTGTCCTGCTGAAAGGTGAACCTCCACCCTAGCCTCAAATCACGCAGGGTGGTACAGATTTTGCTCAAGACTATTCCTGTATTTAGCACCATCCATCTTTGCCTCAACTCTGACCAGTTTCCCAGTCCCGGCTGCTGAAAAACATCCCTACAGCATGATGCTGCCACCACCATGTTTCACTGTGGGGGTGGTGTTCTTTGGGTGATGTGATGTGTTGGGTTTGCACCAGACATAGCGTTTTATTTGATGGCCGAAATGTTTAATTTTAGTCTCATCAGACCAGAGCACCTTCCTCCATACATTTTGGGAGTCTCCCACATGCCTTTTCGCAAACTCAAAACGTGCCATTTAATCTTTTGCTGAAAGTAATGGCTTTCTTCTAGCCACTCTGCCATAAAGCCCAACTCTATGGAGCGTACGGCTTATTGTCGTCCTATGTACAGATACTCCAGTCTCTGCTGTGGAACTCTGCAGCTCCTCCAGGGTTACCTTATGTCTCTGTGCTCCCTCTCTGATTAATGCCCTCCTTGCCCAGTCTGTGAGTTTTGGTGGGTGGCCATCTCTTGGCAGGTTTGCTGTTGTGCCATGTTCTTTCCATTTGGTTATGGTAGATTTGAAGGTGCTCCTGGGGATCATCAAAGAGTTGGATATTTTTTATAACCTAACCCTGACTTGTACTTCTCAACAACATTGTCCCTTACTTGTTTGGAGAATTCCCTGGTTGCAGCCTCTGGAACCTTTTAAAAAAGGTGTGTATATGTAATGACAGATCATGTGACACTTAGATTGCACACAGGTGGACATCATTTCACTAATTATGTGAGTTCTGAAGGTAATTGGTTGCACCAGAGCTTTTTATGTACTACATAACAAAGGGGGTGAATACATACGCACATGCCAATTTTCTGTTTTCTATTTCTAAAAAATAGTTTTATGTATATATTTTTCTAATTTCACTACACCAACTTAAACTATTGTGTTCTGATCCATCACATAAGATTCAGATTCAGATTAACAAAACATTGAACTTAAGGCTGTAATGTAACAAAATAGGTAAAAAGTCAGGGGGGTGAATACTTTTGCAAAGAACTGTAGCTTTCCAACAGCCCCCTTTTCACTAAAAATAATATATTTTAATGAGGTCTGAGTTTCTTCCACTTCTCCCCTTACTTTCCGTCTCTGCTGTAGGTATTGCAATTCTGCATGCACTATGCTTGGCTCTGAAGGCTAATTCCACTGGTCAACAATCTTTTTTCATCAGACGGGATTTTAGGTGGACTGAATACATTTTTCAATGCTGATTTCAAACCTGTTTTTAGTTTTTTTGCAACACATCTAGTTTTGGTGATGAGATGCATTATGTCAGCATTATTTGTGATTTTGCTACAAATAAAACAATATTTCTGCAAATTTTAGATTTGATTTTGTTCAACGTGAATTGGCTTATCAGCATGCCTAGAAAATACAAAACTCACCCCAATACATTTTGCAATTTATGTAGCTTATTTACCGCTTCAGGACAGCGATGTTAAATTACCTAAGATCTCATGAAAATCTACAAATTGTACTTCTGGTGCCCACTAGGGCCGTCATTCAATTGCGATTTGGGGAATTGTATAGTGCTCTAAATAAGCACATAACATATTTTTTTTTAAAAGGGTTTTTAGTTAGTGAAAACCTTGTTTTTGGATAGATATTTAGTAGTTAAAAACTTCTTTAAAAAAATTATGTTATGTGCTTATTTAGCCCCCTATTCAATTGGCCAAATTGCAATTGAATGAGGGCCTAGGTGATCAGGATAAAGCATGAGCTCTGCATGTTATTTGCGCTGCATGTTCTAGCGGTTTACGTGATTGGTTTCACAGACGAAAGACTTCACTTCCATTTGCAATATGATATGGAGAGAGCCAAAGGATCATTATAGTGATTGTGCAGGACTCAGGATGTATGACAGTTGTAGCCCTCCTGATGTAAGTAATTGTGTCTGTTCATTTCAACCCTCCTCTGCTCCCTACCGCCAGTGCAGCTAGGGAAAGGTACTGGGCGCCTGTCACAGGGCTGTCCCGAAGGAGCGTTTCTCGTCATTAGCATAAATCGGTCACTTCACTGCCGGAAGACAGGCTGCGTGGGGAGAGATGAGCAGGGAGCTCATCTGATCTGAAGTAAGGAGAGAGGGGGAAGCAAGGAGGATGATCAGGGGGAAGTGAGGAGCAGGATCCTAAGGGGGGAAGGAGGAGGAGGATCATAAGGGGGAGGGAGGAGGATGATAACTGGGAAGGAGAATGTTAACGTGGGAAGGAGGAGGAGGATTATAACGGGGAAGGAAGAGGAAGATGATCAGTGGGAAGGAGGGACGAAAAGGAGGAATGGTGAGCTGAAGGGGGCCCAGGCAAATATGGCAGCACAGGCCCCCTCCAGATCCTCCATGCAGTAACCCTGAGCGTGGCTCGGGGTTACCGATTTAGGTACTTAAAATTAACCCTGTGTCACGCTCGGGATTACCGCTTAGGATGGGGAAAGCTAATTCTGCAGAATTTCAGTACTTGGTAAAGAAATTTCCAAAGATCAGTGCAGCAAAATTGAAGGAAGGAATCTTTGTTGGGCCCCAAATTTGGGAAGTTTTGCAAGACACAAACTTCAAAGTTTCTCTCAACATTCAAGAAAAAGAAGCTTGGCAGGCTTTCACATGGGTTTGTGAAAACTTTCCAGGCAGCCATAAGTCTTCCATGTATCAAGCTGGCATTCAAAAGTTGCTCAATGCATTTTAAAAAATGGGATGTCGTATGTCTCTGAAATTGCATTTTTTACATTTGCACCCCAGTTTTTTTAATGAAAATTCTCAGAACAGTGAGTGATGAGCAAGGCGAATGATTTCATCAAGACATTCAACTGATTGTAAATCTCTACCAAGGTTACTGTTGGTTGCTGTATCGTGATGAATCAGATAACATGTACAAAAGAAAATCATATTCACAACGATTTTGATGTTTAGTTGTAAAAGTGGTGTAATATTGATTAAATTGACAATAAATGTTGATGATATATGTAATTTACAACAATAATATGGATGCACTTTGGTACAACTCTATTCCCTGCACATTTTGAAATATACATAAAATCTATCAAACCCAAAGGATGGTCGTATTTCACGAACCCGATGTGATACAACAAAAGTGAATACATATTTGGAATCAGCATGAAAAAATGAAAAATATGTTTTTGGAGAAAAAGTTTTTTTTTTTTGACCTGTGAATTCTCAGTGCACTGATTCAACTTGAATGCATTTTATTAATACAATAGAACTCTATATTCCCAGCAAGTTCTAATAAAATTATATGAATGGTATTTTCAAATTGTTACAAACATTGTTTTTCAGTCGTTCGGTGTTGTCTGACTTTCCATGACCTATTCGACCACAACCCGCCAGGCACATTTTGTGCCTGGTTGTGCTCATCCATACAGTTTTCAAGGGAAAAATACTGGAGTGGGTTGCCAGTTCATTCTCCAGTAGACCACAATTTGTCTAATCTCTCTCCATCTTGGGTGGCCCTACATGGTATAGATCACAGCTTCACTGAGGTACACAAGCCCATGACACGGTAGCTATCCAGAAAAGGAGTGACAAACATACATTAGTTATATTAGTTCTAATTATATGAATCGGAATGAGATGTTTGACAGCTGTTTTGCTGCGGTTGGAGAGGAGAAAGATTGAGGGCATGAGAAGTAAAGAGAAACAATAATGTAAACAGCAATCAAAATGGGTAAATATTCTAGGAACACAATTATTAAGCCCACCTTAAAGTTAATTTCTCTCCTAGATTCCCAAGGCCTATTAGAAAGCACACTAATTTGCACTGAATATGCCAGATATTATCTTATCCGTTACCAAATGATCCAGAAACTGAATATCCCATATTTCACTCTAGCCAGTCCCTTTCTAGTCTAGTTCTTCTCAAGTTTCTCTTCCATATAATCTTATTTAATTCCAACAATATCTTTCTATATTGCTAATGTCTCATCAATGATGAGGTAATTTCTGTTACAATTTAACAATCAACCTATGCCATATCTTCCTTCTACATTTGGTGATCTAGTGCTGTACACATTGCCACAGGAAAATTCTCTCAAAAGACTTATCTTTAATTTATACCCCTGCAATTACTTTCTGTCTTCAGCATCAGCTATGTTTCAAATCTCTCTCTATTATGCCAGTTAGACAAAACCATTATTTCAGCTAACACATGTATCTGATGTCTTCCTTATTCTTCCTTCTGTCTCAATTCCCTCAATCCCTATCTTCCAGTATAGTGATATACAGTGTTACTTATAACCATTTATTAGTTCAAACTGCAGCGTTTTTCATCTTTTTAATTACCCATTTTCCGTTATTAAAATTCAATCCTTGTATACAATATTTAGTGTTAACCACTAGGGAAACCATTAGTCCTATTTTCTTAAGTCTCCAAATAAACTTATACACCACCCTAATCCCAACATTTGGAAGCGTTGCCAAAAGAAAGTCACATCACAAATGTAAGCATCTGGAAATTGCTAAATATCACTTAAACTTTGAATGGAACCACATTCTGTGATCAAATGAGACAACAATAGAGCTTTTTATTAAACCAATGTGGCATCAAAAAGTCATGCAGAAATTAACCTAATTCCAACTGTGAAATATGGTGGTAAATCTGTGTTGTTGCAGGACTGTTTTTTCCCCAGAGGCCTCATAATATTTTCAGTAGACATGACATCATGGATCCCATCAAATACCATTAGATTTTTAGATCAAACTGTTAGGGCTGTCCAGGCAAAGCCCTTCAGGGCAAATTACCAGAGGATGGCAAGACAGTCTAAAAGTGAACAGTGTGAAGATCTGTTTTCCCCTAACTTTCAGGTTTGGAAAAAAAACAAAAAAACAGTTGTATAAAATAAGCCAGCTAGCTTCATATAGTTAGCTTATTCACTGTAGAAAGAACAAGTAGTTCCACTTCTTGGCCACAAAATGGCACTGCAGGATGTTTGTGGTAAATATATGCATGTCTGTTTCTTTGTTCATTTTTCCGCCAACATTTCCTGGATGTTGCTTGCCATTTGATCCACCCCCAAGAGGAGCCGGCCAAGCCCATGGTTTTTCCTGCCTCCTGATAGTCTCTCCTATTTCTGTGATTGCTTACCTCTTATCTGGGCGGAGGGTTTGCATGTGTTCAGCCCACCATGAGTTTAGAGGTGGAAGGAGGTGAGGAGGAGAAAGTAGCGGATACAGAATGAGCCCAAGGGGGAGAAGAGGAGAAGACAAACATAATACAAGGAAGGAACTCCTGGTTTAGTCGGCACAGATCAGCCTGAGAGCCTGAAAGCACCACCGCAGGAGCAGCTACCAATAGAGGAGGAGGATATTGCTCAGGAGGAGGGGAGGAATTCAAGTGGGCCATGGGAGAGATGCTGAGACTTTGTACCTGATATGCTATTGATCCTGATATGACTGCCGGTCACAGAGAGGCCCATTCTTTCTGAGAAGATTGCCAGCTGTAAGAGGGAGATTCATGTAGCACAAAGGCAGGAAGTGTTGGAGCTGAATAGCACCCCTATTTGGGATCTTTACAAACAGGAAATGTAATAAATATATCAGGAAGTCACAGTCACATGAAGCTACAATAGGCACTGAGAGGAAGCAGGAGCAGCAATAAATAATCCCGGATGAGGTGTGATTAGCTAGTAGAAAGAAAGGGCTTAACAACAACCAAGAGAAAGCATCAAAATCTAGGACAGATACTTCTGACTAATTTGTCTGTAGAACACATTGCTGTAGTTACTGAGGTACGTGACTGTTGTACATGTTGTACTAAACCATGAGATCCAATCTGTATGTGGATACTGACACAAACTCTGGATACAGTTGGATCTTACACCAGAACAATGATCCACAGCATACCTTCAAATTCACACAAAAATGGTTCACTGACCACAAAATCAAACTTCTAGTGAACATACTATTCTCTGATCTAAACCCCATTGAAAATCTATGGGGTGAACTGATAAGGAGTGCTCACAAGTGATGACCAAGGACTCTGAATGATATGGACAGATTTTGTATGGAGGAATGGTCTGGGATGAAAATATTTATTATACATAGGATATTTGTAGTCACTAGATAATAGTTGGTGGCAAATGGTGTATTAACAGAAATGAAAAATCATCGAATGTTTGTTCTGCCTATGTGATAAATACTAGCATGTTTAACAGCAAAAAAAGGTACTGCACATTTGTCTATCTGGGATGCAGTTCCGAAATGAAAGATAATTAAGATACATTATAGAGCAAAAAAACAAACAGGGAATTAAAGCAAATGTATTGATCATGGTTCATTTGCACATAATTGTACACAGTCATATTTTGGTATATATTAAAACTAAAAGAGTCAATGCTGAAATCAAAGTTCTTAACCACTGCTGTATAGCCTTGACTGTTCATCAAGTGCTGCTCTTTGAAAGTTTTTGAAAATAAAACCTACTATAGGGTCATGCAAAGTAAATGGAAACAAACTCATGAAATCCAGTGATACAAAGCAACAGTTTAAGCTTATTGCTTTGCAGTTGCATTTTTTTCTTTAAATTGCTTTAGCACATTTTGTGAAAGTTGCCTCCATTACAGTGCTACATTAAGCACAATATACTTTAAACTTGTCAAAAAACAAAAACAAGTATGGTGTTCTTTTTTGTTTTTCCCAAGTAGTTGTGTGAATTCATAATTAAACCCATCCATAGAACCAACCATTACATTGTGTTGTAGGATACAAAACTTCCTTTTTATTAAGGGAGCGTCAAAGTGGTTTGCATCTGAAAAAGCATGTATTGGAAGTTTTATTAAGTCTTTGTTGTAAAATAAAAGAATATGAGTATTTTAGCATGTTAGATGATTATTAGATATCTATAGATATCTTCTGTTAGATTTATCTATCGATTAAAAGCCCTGTATTGTGAATTTATTTTTGCATTCATTATTATTATTATTTAATAAAAGATAAACACATAACTGGAAGCATTTATCTTACCGTACAAATATTATAGTATATTGCACAGAGCTGTTTTACAGGGAAAATGTTGATCACTCATAACCTATACTCAAAAATGCTCATTATCAATGAATACTATATGATAAAATAGACATTTGTTCATGTCTCTGCATTAACCTTAATGTATAAAGAGGAAAAATAGGCAAAATTAATGAGTATACTTATATACAGTTTGGCATCCAGTCATCTATATTAATTTAAATTGTGCCTAACTAGTTTTTTATTAATACAACATTTATGTGTGCTATACAATACAATGTAATACTTAGTTTGTTTAATAATGGGCTAATTTCCTGCTAGAGGAAAAAATCACACCGATGACTATAGAGGGGATAACCCTATCATGTAGTTAGTGGAGCCTACTCCACTGCATATTCTGTTGCAAGCTCCAGTTAAACAAGATGGAGAAGGATAGCAAGGGACAATGTGATGGAGCAAATTGCAACCACTATACTAAGCAATATGAGAGGCAAAATAAAGGTCACAAAATTCATGTACTTCACTAAAGTGTTCATAAAATGCAGAAAAGATTCATTGTGATGTAATGTAAAAACAATGTCCAGAGTTCAAAGGCCATTTAATCCTCTTAGACATAATTATCTTCTTTTGCAGTTATGATTTTTTAAGATTTCTGTTCACATACTTTCTATTTCTTTGATACTGCAATAAATAACCCATGCCAAAACTCAATATGCCCAGCAGTTAAAGGGCCACTGCTGCAGCAATACAGCATTGTTTTCATTTGCTTATTTAGCAACTAATTAACAATAAAAACAGCAACAATGTAGCTTAAAAAATACTTTTCAACCATATACATTGTAGCCTTCAGCAGATGTTCTTCTTTCCACCCCTTAAAGATGTTCCTTACTACTGACGGCAGAGAAACAGACTAGTCTATTAAACATTTTAAGACAGGCTACTGGGTAGGCCTGTGTGCCTAATAGTGGTTATCTTATTTGCTGGAAGCTAATATGCTAAATGTTATGTTAAAATCAACACTGATTGTATTGCTATAATTAAATAAATAAAACCTTATTTTTATATGGATTTCCAGGTTGGACTGCTATTGCTTTATAGAACCATTGTGTTCCCTTATGCTTTAACCACACATTTTCTCTCCCTATCCTTAAAGGGATAGGGAACACAATTGTTTGTTTTTTTTGTCTTTTTTAAATCACACATTGAGCATGCTTTAAACATTACCAAAGTTGTACTTTGCATGAAAAAAATCTTAAATATTTATATTAAATATAAATATTAAATTTAAACTTTGGTGAAGCTAACAGGAAGAGCATCTGTAGATTTCATTGGCAGACAATTATGATTCATACATCTGATAGAGAGAGAGAGACATGCCTGAGTAGTTTATTCATATAAAATCAAAACGAAATTCACTAAGAGTCTAATACAATAGCCCAAATATTGCATCAATCATCAGCAGGGCTGGATCTACCATTTTGGAGCCCCTAGGCAGTGAAGTGGAGGAGCAGGTGTGCACATTTTTCCCTTTTCTGTGAGTAAATATCACTTTCTCTGCTGACTTTAATGGCTGTGTGAGAAAATCACAGGCGTTTCCCCAAAACAGCCATTTTTAAAACATAACTACTACTCATACACACACTGACCAACTACTTGCTTAATAAATGCATTTGATGGGGGCCATATTATTTATATTATCTATGGGAGGGCAGCAAGCATGGTACATAAACACATATCATGATCACTTGTATCACACATAATACAGAGTAATTATGAAAGTTAAAGGGCCACTGCACAAGGAAAAATAAATAGTTTGAGTCACACAGCTAGTTTTTTAATTAGAACAAACAAATGTTGATGTCTCTGCTGGGTCCTGGGGAAATCCATGAGACACTGTTATATGGTGTGTGTGTGTGTGTGTGTGTTAGTGGTGAGTTTACATTTGTCTAGAGATATGGTTGCATTTCCTGAAGCAAGAAATCTGCTTCTGGGCCAGGGAGGGTGAAGGGGTTTGGTGACAATTTAAATCTTCTTCAATTGAGAAATGTTTTCTGTTCCCTTCACCCTCAACCCTCCAGCTCTCATGAAGTGATGTAACAAACAAAAAATTGATTCCTATACTCATACTTAACAGACTCCAAAAATTCAGATATTGCCAAAAGAAGCCTATTACATGCCTTACACATACTTGACAAACAATTGTCTTTTTTCTTAAACTGCAGTGGGTCTTTAATGATAAAACTGAAAGCTATTGCTAATAGAAATGATCAGTGATGTGTGCGATCATGATGTGTCTCACCAGCTGACGGCTCTTCCTTAAAATACATCATAGAAGAATGTTTGTAACATACACACACACATAGACACATAGATGTATATATATGTATATATATATATATATATATATATATATATATAATTTGTAGTCGGATCCCTCTCCCCCGAGTTGCTGGTGATGTGACCAAAGCTACACTTTCTCTACTTGCTTAGAGGCCAAGATTCACTGATTCAGCTTTGGAAGGCTTACAGGACTTCCGTTGGTTGATAGAGAATGCATCTATTGACACAGTGGGAGCTCCAGCGGCCTATGGCCTTGATTACGTGCACTGGCATATTGTTTCTGTAAGCTTTTGAGGCTGCCCCAATACGGAATGAGTGTTCAGGATAGGTGAAAGGATTGTAGCCAAGTCTGGTAGGAAAGATTCTGATGTAGTGAATGAATGTAGTGGTGGTTAAAGGCTGGCTAGATATGCTTAGAAATGGGGTGCAAAATAGGTTTTAGAGTAGAGTGTTATAGAGAGTGTGGAGAGTTGATACGAGACACCAAAGGTTGTGAGTGGGATAGTAGGTAATGACAGCAGGAATGCGAACAGTCAGTGAAGATTGAAGGGTAAGAGTCCAATGATTATCAACAAGTGAGGTCTTGTCTAGTGACATATCTGGTTTGTGAAGGTAAGATTGTGAATCGCTTGGACTTAGGAACCTGTGGAAGGTCAGTTTGGTGGTGGCAGTGATAGGCAGTGAGGTGCTAAGTCCGAAAGGATCATACCAAAGGGTTGTAAAGATTTTGAAATAAGTCATTTGTGATGGGTAATCTGGAAGGAAGTAAAGGGGTAGTCATGCGTGAAAGACTTAATATTTTGCCAGGTGGAGAGGAGAGAAAGCATTCATGAAGATACTGGTCATGGAGTCATAAATGATTTGTAATTTGAACAAGCTTTTAAAAAAAGATCAATCTATGTCCACAATTTTACTCTGTAACAGAGTGAACTGGTCATATGGAGTAGTAGGAGCGGCAGGTTGAGCGGGTCCGGCCTCTTGGAGAATCCTATGCAGTTCTGACTTTCTTGCAGGAGCTGGGTATTGAATACCATGATTATGAATACCATGATTCTGCATTAAGCGCGGGGCGATCGAAGGGGTGATTGACTGCTTGCCACTGATGGTGCTTTTACAGGAGATGAAGAAACTTGGGAAGGAAGGCTATCCGCACCGGAAAGATTGAGATCGGCTAGACGGGGTCTGTTAAGTTCGCTATCAAGGAGACATTTCTTGGGAAATTTTGCTATGCCCTATGTCATATTAGGAGATGAGTAAGGGCCATGATTAATGGGTAGAATAGTTTGAGCTGAAAGAATAGGTTAGTGATTGTCCTGAGGAAGTAGCATGATCGAAGCCCAATGATCGCTTAGCGACTTGGAGCTATGTGCTCTGGGATCTGCGACTTGATTTGAGATCTAATAGGTATGACTATAGAAACAACTTCTAGAGGTAAGTGATTTGAAAGAGGGTCTCAAAATGTGCACTTGGACGGGCATGAAGGTTGAATAACAAGCTTAAAGTAGGCTTTAAAAACAGTGCCATGATGGAGTGAAATGGCCAAGAACCCTGGAATGAGCTATACAAGGAGATTTGTGATTGAGGAACTATTCCTTTACATCTATGGAGTAAGAATTTACGAGGTTTAAGATAGCAGTAATATAGTAATATAAAGGGATTACTCAGAGCTTGCACACAAAGTAATATTAACATTAAAAAATAAAGATGCATTGCATCTCAATAAAAATTAAATTTTTTAATTAATAGATGCCACCTAAAAAAATTATTACAGTGCAGATTCTGTTCGGGCTGATGACAAACAGAGTGAAGCAAACTTCACAGCTGAATTTATAAATTCATTAACACCATCTGGAATGCCACCACATATTTTGCCATTCAAAAAATGGGCAATTGTCATGTTACTGAGAAATATGAACCCAAAAAAAGGACTTTGGAATGGGACCAGATTAATTGTTCAGGATTTTCATACATTCTGAAATTCTGAATGGTACCCATAAAGGAGAAAGAGTGTTCATTCCAAGAATTGATTTGGCTCCAAGTAAGAGTTGTTTGCCTTTTGTCCTTCAAAGAAGACAATTCCCAATTATTATGGCATTCGCCATGACCATCAATAAATCACAAGGTCAAACTTTTAAGTCTGTTGGCCTGTTTTTGGAGGAACCAGTATTTGCCCATGGACAACTGTGTGGCATTCTCAAGATGCAAAAATCCATTAGAGATTAAAGTCTTGGTCAAAGATAAAAGATAGCATAAAACGTTATAGACATGTAAATAATATGGGGAATAGATAGAAATAGTAAATATGTATATATTTAACATGTGTTATTGGTATTTGGGAGATTAAATGAGATGTATTCATGTGTAAATTATAATTTATTGGTTTAGCAGAGAGAAAACGTTTAGTATCATTGCATAACAACAACAATTTTTTTTATATGACGTAAAAATTTTGGTTGGACATTGTTAGTATCTTCATTCATAGGAAAAAAATTAAATGGTTGCAGTTTATTATGAAGATAGTGTTCAATATTGGTTTAAAGATTAAAAAAATATGTGATTTAATAAAATATTTATAGTTTAAGTTTTTTTTTATTATTACACTTGGAACATCACATGTTAAAATAGTAGTTGGACATTGTTAGGAGATTCAGGTATATTACATAAAATAAATGTTGTCTTTTTCAAATACAGATATTGTTCATTATTGCTTTAGAGAAAAAAAAAGACAAACTGGATTAAATAAACCCAGAAAAATGTTTTAATGGTTGACTAAATTATTCAATATTCGGTAAAAAGTCTCAAAAGAGACAGGAGCTGTACAGAAAAATACATATGTTACACAGAGAGATAGTACAAAAACAAACAGAAAACACAATGTATAAAAAAAAATCATGCCGTCATTTTTGACGGGCTAGTCGCTAGTCATATATATATATATTCCAGGATACACATTGGAGCCTCTGTGAGTGAGAAAGGGTTAATATGGCATCAGTTTCATGTTTTTGTGTTGCTATTTAATCAGTTAGTGTGTCTTTAATTGCTTTCTGCATGTTGCAGCATGGCTTATCATATTGGCATATGCATGACCATTCTGACATATGATGAAATAATAATTATTTAAAATGCCTATTTTGTATTTGGGGATTGTTGTGCAATGAATTGTAATGTATTTCCATTCTTTCCACTGGTGTGTATGTATTGTCTTTTACAGTGTTGACAACTTGTCTGTAAACCCTTTGCGAGTCCTATTATGAGGCCGTAATATTTTTCCCTCCATTTGCGAGAGATTCATAGCAATTTAATAGAGATTTGCGAATGTAACATTTACGGGCTTAACAGATCAAAGGCTTTGCCCCAACAGAGTTTCTATTTCGACATAGGGTTTTTCCGACCCGCAGATCATTTGCTGGTAGCTTTAAGAGGCCAATTTAATAGCCCTAAGTCTAGCGGGCTCTGTTATGGGCTGCGGGTTTACAGATTGGGAGAATGTAATAGGGCTGCTTGTCTCATACGTTGCTCCTAATCACTGGTAGTATTTGCAAAAGGTTTTCATTTGTTCTAACTTTGTCTTTCTATAAATGCTTTATTCCCAAGATTTTGGACTTCAAATAATTCAATAGTGGAATGATTTTCCCTCACCCTAGCAAATTTACTATAATGGGTGTTCACAATCTAGTTAGTGACATAATATTTAATGACTTACATGTGTTGTACCTATAACCTCTTTGTAATGCGTAAGAGACTCGCTTTTGTGTGATAAAGTACTTGTTGCAGTGAGGTCCAGGAATGTAATGCTATTAATTTCAATCCAGAATGAAAAGCTTAGGCCTTTATTATTAGTGTTCAAACTTTTGAAAACAGGTTCAAAGACTAAGCATCTGACCAAATAATGATACCATTATTATAATGCTCAAATAGGAACAGATGCACACTAAAAGTCACATTTAATTGCGAGCCCACAACTCGATCTCTGTATGGCGTATGTCTAGGGGTTTGCTGCGAGCTCCCGTTCGTCTCTGATTGCGATGCTATTCAATTGCTCAAGCCCGCAAGTTACTGGCCCAAAGCCGAAATCGTAAACCATGCATTGGTTCGTAGCAGTTCAGGGCGGGAACATGATCAATTAAGCAAGCCTGTAACCTCCCATTTTGAATCAGCCAATAGAAAATGAGACTGTCATTGTTACGGCAGTAAAACATGGAGGTTACATGTCAATCGATTAGGTTTGGGGGTCCAATATGTGATCAGACTCGCAAACCCACAAAATAAAGAATTATGAAAATGAATAGCAATAATGTTCTAGTCCATATGGGTGGCCTGATATGTATTTACTCTTTGATACCCAATATTGATTTAACCCTGAAATGATACATAAAAATACATTTCATTTACTGCCGATTTGCGAGCTTGAGACTGTTGTGCAATTAATTCTAATGTCTATCATCCCTTTCCTTGTTATTTAAAGTGAAGTATTGATTTTTTATTTGCATTTTCAGTGCTACGAACAGGTGTTTAACCCCCTTGTGGGTCCTCTCTAGCGCTCGTAGGATTTTCTCCTTTTTTTGCCATTTACAGGTGTGAAAACATTTGCGGGCTTGGGGAAATGGATCAATTGAATAGGGATTTGCGATTTTAGCCATTGTAACTCTTGCAAAAGATCAAAGGCTTCTGGAGGCTGTAAGCTATGGGCTTAACCATTGCAATATTTTTAAGGCCATAACTTGTAACCTGTTTGGAGCCGCAAAAAGACACCAATTGAATAGCAAATTAACTTGCAACCTCACTTACGGGTATTACCCAAAACCTCAATTAAATGTGGGGCCTAAGTCAGGATTACTTTAAACATATTTTGATTCTGAAATCCCCATAAACAAGTTGGCTTAACCACCTGGAAACTCTAGCTCTCATTGCAGTCCCATTCATTTGAATATTTTTTTTTAATATCACATAATTACTTTGGAAAATAAAAACAATTAATTGATCCAGCAATCATTTTGGAAAAAAGACAAGATCTGACTGGAAGTGTGAGATGCATGATACATGCATATACTATGATCAATATTTGTACATTATGTCACATACAGTATGGCAAAGCAATAGTGAGGTTTCCAAATTATATATGAAGTGTCTAAACTTTCTTATGATCATAAAAACATTGTGATAAATAGTAACAATATAGTTTTACTCACATTTTTCTTTTGCTATATATTTTCACAGAAATGTAAGATGTTATGTTATCCTCTTCTGATCCATGTTGATCAGTGAATCTCACCTAGTCAGACTGCAGCATTTATACCAATGAGTGTATTATGATGTCACCATTTAGATCATACCACATTGAAGTGGTGATCAACTGTCAAACTAGCAATTCATATAATTTTATATCAATAACTGTCAACTTCTGGCAGCATTCACATACCTGTACAAAAGGGAACCCAGTTGACCAATAAATGTTAATGTTTTCTTGGTGTCAGCAATAACATTTTAGTAAAGCAAATGGCCAAAATCAAGGAAGTAAGATAATAAAACAAAACAAGTAAAGGGCTTGTGAAGGGCACAAGTGAAGTAAAAGAGGTTACTCTCAGAGTGGGTTATTATGACCATAGAACAAACCTATCAAGGTTAGTTCGTTCTCTGATTGATCACCTCTAACTTTGTTTTTTGTTTATGCAAATGACCCTTAGGAGTTAGTTTCCCTAAGGGTAATGGGTGACTTCAGACGTGGACCCCTTGCTCACTGTGCCTTAGGGAGTTCAGCTACACCACACTGACGAGGCCCAATAAAGGCCAAAACGTACTTCTGGGGTTTGATGTTTCTTCTGTCCAGGGTAGAATTGCCTGGTATTTCGGGTCTGGGTCACTCTAGTGAGTGGGACCAGACTGATATACTACAGGATATATCTCCCTGTGAAGGGCACAAGTGAGCTAAAAGAGGTTGCTGTCAAAGAGGGTTATCATGTCCATAGAACTAACCTATTAAGATTAGTTTGTTCTCTGATTGAGCACCTCTAACTTTTTTTTGTTCTTTGAAGTAAGATAATAACTGAATAACAAAAGGTAGTAAATGATGATCAATATACTCAGATAAATTAGAAAGGAGAGCCGTATTATTTTTCAGCTAGAGGTACTAACCAAAGATTTATGTAGTATAGACAAATAGTAAAATGTGATATGGGTGGATTTCTAAGGTATTTCTTGTCTTATCTTGTGATCAAACTTATAGAAAAAGGTGTTTTAATTAATCTAGACAACTTTTCAAAATTATCAATAGGATTATTCGGCAAGTGACCATAGGTGTGCAGAATCATTATCACACTTTTTGTAAATTTGCTTAACAGTGATCTGTTTCTTGTGTTTTAGCTTTAAAAAGGTGTATATGTTGACCATTTACATTTTCAACACAACAAATTCCCATGAGTGTAGGATCCTCATTAATGTAAGAACATATAGAGGTTTTTTGTTCACTTTCAAGGTACATATTAAATTAAATACAATTTTATTATCTGACAGAAGCTAACGTGTTCTTGAAGTAAGAGGATGAAATAGTCTCTTAAAGTTTTGTAGGTTAATAATTCAAGAATATATTTTGGTGAGTTTCTTTATTTTCCACTAATTGAAACTCTTATGTAGGAGTCCTGGTAGGAATTGTGAATGTGGGGTGGGGTAGCATCAAAATTAGAAAGCTAAATGATTGTATCCCAAGGGTAAGGAGACATAAAAAAAATTCCATTGACACCCAAATTGGTTTGTGGTCCAATGAGTGAACCTGAGGAAGTTAATTAGGCAGCTCTGTAGTAGAATAAAAATTGGGGCAAGAGAATCCTCCATTAGGATTAAGATTCATCAGGGCCTTTGATAGACTCCATAGTTCTTAAGGATTTTAGAACCATAGCCCTGTTTTTTTGGTGAAAAAAATTATAGATAGCACTCATAGCGCTGTGCGCTCTTTCTATTTCAAGAAAATGTTCCAGTGTAGAGAATAGAGTTTATTATTTGTTAAGATATGGTGGAATATCCATGATATTTTAAGAAATGCCTCTGATTCTTGTGTTGTTGAGGTGGGATCTATTTTTAAGATTCTCAAGTTTTTCCTCCACTGTTTCTTGGCATTGTGTATTTCTAGATACACTGTATATCTGTTTTATCTCTAGTTTAAGTATGTATGATTTAATCTGTTAAAGATATCAGAGCTTGTGGGGTTTGAACCAAGTAATATATTTATTTTTTGATCTCTTGAACTTCTGATGATAGTTCAGACTTGAGTAGTTTTTAAAGCTTTTTGTTTAAGATTTCTGGTTGTGTTATTTTGAGTATTGCCATGCCCTGATCTGTTTCTTGGTCTGAGGTTTCAGAGAAGCCTATGAAAGAGCTGTCAGAAAATGGAGAGCCAGGAGCTTTAGTTTTAAAATAATTAGGGATGCTTTTACCCGTTTAATTGTTCTTTGGTTTACCCACTGATTTTTTTCTTTTTTTTGTTGAAAATTATTCTCAGAGATTCTTTTTATATAAGAAAAAGATGTGGAAGGTTAGGTTGAATAATGTCTTTATATCATAGTGTAGATAGAAAAACTGTTGCCTTTTGTTCTTTTTTTTATTTATTTTTATTTTTACAACAAAAATAGTACAGGCATAAAACGCAGATTCAATATACAACATTCATACAAAGACAAAACATTTTTAACGATTGCTTTTCTAAAATGTATACATATCCTATTCTCTGGGTGAATCCAGGAGTAAGAAAGTAACTAAATTGTTTTAATCTTGTTCTATCTTTATCTATTAAAATTTATTAAATATAAGATGAATCCCATAAAGACCATTTTGTTTGTATATGTTTATTTGGGCTGCCATCTGTTTCAATAAAATCAATTTCCAAAAGTTTGTTCCTTGAGGTGATTTCTCTAATTTCATTCCATGTTGGGATCGTTTCCCTCTTCCAATTTTTAACTATTAACCATTTAGACATCATGATAATATGCATCAATATCCCTTGTTGTTTTTTGTTTAATAAATCTGGGATAAAGTGAAAAAGGATCAATTCTGGACTTAGAACTAATTCAAATTGAATTATTTTAGAAATGTATTTTAAGCAGGTAGTCCATAACTGTTGTATAATTTTACAGGCCAACCACATATGTATGTGTGTACCGGATTCTGTGCATTTTCTGCAGCATTGGCCTGAATGTTGTTTGGGGTCTATTTAAATAAAAGCTTTGGGGTCATGTACCATCTTTGTACAAGTTTAAATTGTACTTCTCTTTACGACGTACATTTTATTATATTCTGTGTCAGTTTAAATGTCTTAATCCATTTTTCGTTATCCAAATTTGCCCCTAAATCTCTTTCCCATTTTAATATCGATGTTGTTTTCTCTATTTCTAAAATCTGCCGCAATTTTTTAGAACAATTTAATATTGATAGATTTTTACCAGACATCAACAATATTTCAAATTGGGTGAGTTTTCTGGAAAGGGTTAAATTATATTCAGATTTTAGGATTGATTGTCTTAGTGTATAATAAGTCAACCAGTTATTTTTTTTAAATCAATTCCTTTTTAATACAGTTTTCAAAAATTTTCAAAAGTTATAATATTCCAGTTTTTACAATTAGTTTTTTGATCTGGTAGTACGTTTTCATATAAGTAACTAACTGGAGTTATAGGAGAGGGGAACAGGATTTCTCATTAGTCCTATGCCAAGTTTGTAAACATGACTTAATTACTAGAGTTAAGACTCCCTTTTATCTAGTTTTTTTTTTTTTTGCCACAGAAGATATTTCAGATTATTGTGTCTAGATAAAAAAAAATCTCAATTTGTATATATTTATGAGTGGAAGATGCAGTTAAATGTTTGAAAAGATGTGTAATAGTTATCACTTCAGCATACATAAATAAGTCTGGGGAAGATAAGCCACAATTAGATAGACTTCTTGAGCAGACCACTTTATTCAAAGTTTTTTCCCTTTGTGTATAAATTGGTCAGTTAGTCTTTGAAATTGTGAGATCATATTATATGTAGTATTTAACGAAATGCATCGTAACAAATACGTTATCTTTGGAAGAAAAAACATTTTAGCAGCTGCTATTCTGCCCAACCAAGATTCAATTTCTTCCAGTTAGAGAGAGTATCTTTCACATGTAAATATAATTTCTCGTAATTACTTTTTGAAATGTTTTCCTGGTTTGGTACAAAATCAATCCCCAAATGTTAAAAAACATTTTCCCCCAGTTAAATGTATATAGATTTCTTAGCTTAGTAATCAGTTCTAAATTTATATTCAAAATTTACATTTCTGTTTTCATAGAGTTCAGTTTGTAAAAGGAAATACATTTTCCATTGAATTTATAGGGTCGGTCAGGGTTATAACATTATTTTATTTTCCAGAGTACCAATTTCTATCCCCTTAATTGAGTTTTCTTTCCTGATATATTCTGCTAAAGGTTCGATAATAAAGGAGAGAGGGGGCAGCCCTGTCTTGTCAGTTGCCTTTTAATGAGGGTTTCATTCCATGTTCATTAGGACATATTGTTAATTCTGTTAATCTCTATCGTTTAATTCTCAGAGTTTCAGTCCCAAAAGGTTTAAGTGTCTGGTCAATCTTTTATGCAATATAAAGTTTTGATAATATTTCTAGATGTAGCAATGTGTATATTAAACAAGTTTTTTCTCTTGTAATGTTAGCAAAAGTAAGTTTCTCTCATTATAGAAAGTTTATTTTTTGGGGTAAGCTGTTTTGTACAAATCAGTCAGGAGAGAGGGGGCAGCCCTGTCTTGTCAGTTGCCTTTTAATGAGGGTTTCATTCCATGTTCATTTGGACATATTGTTAATTCTGTTAATCTCTATAGTTTAATTCTCAGAGTTTCAGTCCCAAAAGGTTTAAGTGTCTGGTCAATCTTTTATGCAATATAAAGTTTTGATAATATTTCTCCATGTAGCAATGTGTATATTAAACAAGTTTTTTCTCTTGTAATGTTAGCGAAAGTAAGTTTCTCTCATTATAGAAAGTTTATTTTTTGGGGTAAGCTGTTTTGTACAAATCAGTCAGGAGATATGGTGGTAAAGCGCTTTATATTATTTCTCTGTTGTGTTTCTTAATTTTTCTGGTAAGTCAGCCAGGTAGAGCAATTTCCAGGCTCCTAAGATTCAAGAATATTTCCCAAGGGACTTATATACTGTTATATAGATATTATGTTTTATGGGGGATGTCCCGTCTGTTTTGTGTCCAAAAAGTGTCCCTTTTCTTTAATTAAAAGGTGTTAAGTTATATACAGCCTTATTAAATTGCGATTCGGCCAATTGAATAGGGCTCTATATAGGCACATAGCAATTTTTTTTTACAGAAGTTTTTAGTTAGTTAGTTAGACCTTGCTTTTGTATAGAAGTTCACTAACTAAAAACTTCTGCTAAACCATATGCTATGTGCTTACATAGAGCCCTTTTCATTTGGCCGAATCGCAATTTAATAAGGCTGTAAATCTGTTCTGAGCCAGTGTGGTGAATAGAGACTAATGGGGTAAATGGTCTCAGGTGTACAATCACTAATCTGTATCGGGCCAGTGAGTTTCTCTTGGTGTGTAATTCAGGCCTTTGGTGTAGCTAGCACCTGCTACAGTGTAAATCAGTAGTAGTAGTAGTAGGTCTCAGGAGGTTTTCTCCTCAAGCCTTGGAGGAAAGTCCTTTCCCAGCTGGTGTAAACTGTAGGCAGACAGTTGAATTTTTTCTCTGGACTAAAATTAATGGTAGATACTGTAAGTGAAAAGTATTTTTGTATTTGTTTTTGGCTTTTGCTGTTGGAGCAAAAGGTTAGAACATTAATGGAATCTAATGGAATTTATGTTATACTCTAACTCCTCATTTATGTTTAGAAAATGTACAAATACCATTTTGTATCAATTTTATGTCAAGATCACTTCTCCTTTACATCTTCAATGAAGTTTTAGACCCAATCCAAGTCTGGCACTTTCTTTGTGCAACCCAAAGTTCCATTTTTAATCCTTCTAGTATTTATGTGGATATTTGTGTCACAGCAGATCTTCACTTTCTTGTGGTTTTCTATGGTCAAATGCTTGCTTTCAAACTCACTTTAGCTTTGTATGACTGTGAACACTTACTACTATAAAACTCCATAGTTCTGGGAGATCTATTTCAGTATCGGCTTCTTCAAGACACAGTTTTGTCCATTATTGAATCTAAATGGAGACATTGAATAATAGCTCATTCTAGAATAACGTTATCTTCAAAATCAGAAGCTTCCAATAAAGGATCATGAGCTGAAAAGCATATTAGACATTTTTAAAAATTGGCTAGTAAATTTAAATGAAAGTACTGCTGTACAATGAAAAAAAATGTTTGAAAACTTTGATACTGACATATTAGCCATGGTAAAAGTCACAAATATAGGGGCTCATTTCAGTTTGAGATATGTATTGTACGAAATTACGTATTTTCAAATGCACGTGCCTTCTCCAGTAATGTTACACTTGAGAATCCAGTTCTTGTCAGTAATATGGGCCAGATTACGTGCCACTCACAAAGTTACACCAATCATCGCAATACTACAGAATTTTTTGCTGCGGCACACCCAGAGGAACATAAACAGCAAACAACAACTTAATTGACAGCCACAGTTAATAAATGTGTGTGTCTCCTGTACCAACGCTATATATTTTTTAAAGTTAGAAGGCAGGTTTTGGAACTGGAGAGTATTGGATATTGAGAGAAAGATAGAGAGAGAGAGGGCAGTATATTTGAGAGGCTGAGAGCAGGTTCTTACATATTTTACTTAATTCCTTTACTAAAACATTACATTACACATCATTTTACAAAACACATAATTACTGATAACACATAACTTACACACACATAGATTAATACCACACATAGATATACATAGAGCTAGGTCACATCTCCCATACACCCCATGCCCTATAGAAAGTTAAAACACATGGAGCCTGATTAAATTCAAAGCCTGCATCTCGCGGTATACAGGCCAAATGTCTGTGGGCTTGCTGCGGGCTTGAACTCTGCTACAATTCCGGTGCTATTCAATTGAACAAGCCAGCAAGTTAGGGACTGAAAGCCAAAATTGTAAATCATGCACTCGTATTCAGCATTTCAGGGCGGGAACATGATCAATTAAGCAAGGCCGTAACTACCATTTAGAAGCAGCCAATAGAAATAGAGACCGTCATCATTAGGTCAGTAAAACACGGAGGCTACATGTGAATCAATTAGCGTTTAGGGGTCCGATATGCGATCAGACTCACAACACCGCAAAACACAAAACAATAATTATGAATCCCAATATCTAGTCCATGTGGGTGGCCTGATATGTATTAATTAATTGATTCCGGAGATCGATATAACCATGAAATAAAACATAAAATAATTCATTTTTTATTGCTGATTTGCGAGCTTGAGACTGTTGTGCAATTAATTCTAATGTCTTTAATCGCTTTCCCCGTCACTTACAGTGCAATATTGATTTTTTATTTGCCTTTACAGTGCTATGGACAGGGGTAAACCCCCTTGCGAGTCTGATACTTGTAAGATTTTCTCCTACATTTGCTGATAACGGGTGTGAAAACATTTGCAGGCTTGGGGAATTGTAGCAATTCAATAGCGATTTGCGATTTTAGTGCTCAGAACTCTTGTGGAGGTGAAAGATCAAAGGCTTTGATGGGCTCTAAGTTACAGTTTTAACAACCACAAGGATTTCAAGGCTGTAAACTGAAACCCGTTTGTAGCCCACAAAAAGACACCAATTGAATAGCAAAATAACTTATGGCCTCCATTACGGGATACTGTAAGTTACAATTGCTCAATTTAATCAGGCTCATTATACATTTATATTTTTACCTCAAATACTTATACAAATATATATTTTATTCATTTTAAAGTTGTATAATTTTGGGGGGCTTTTGATAAATGGAGGGAGAAGTGAGGTGGGGAGGAGAAGAAGACAGGAGAAGAGAGAGGGGGCCACAAGTCAGGGAGAGAGTGTAGGGGAGGGAGGTGAGAGGAAAGGAGGGAGGCAGAGGGAGTAAGAGACTGACTAGAGGCGATCAAGGGTGGATGGTGCAGTATGGTGGTCCCACAAAGTGCCATTTGTGCCAACATCCCAATCCAACTAGGGGGAGAGAAATTAGGCCTGGGCTACTGGAGTGAGGTAGCACCTGAGGTCAGTGCCCAAGGTTTTGCAAACAGGGATAAGACAAGAGTTTATGCATCTTTGTAATTGAACAGATAAAGACAAGCCGTACAGTAAGTTCTATGTGCATTACTGGTTACCTCTATTATATGGAGTGATGAATTATGAGATTTCCATTCATCGTTACTGTTGCGTATTGACTACATCTGAGTCCAGTAGATGATGTGTATCATTATTATTATACAGTATTACCTTTAAACCTTTAGGTTTTTCCCATTTTCTCACTCAGCCTCTTGTCCTCTGTAGATTTATTCACACCACACCCATGATATTAATGCACAGTAAGTGAAATTTATAACTGTACTCTGTGTATATAATAAACTATTTTATTGTTATATCATAATCAATGTGTCTGTGTGTTTCTAATGGTTACTGATTTGGGACGTCAACATATATAACATTAAACTAAAGATAATATAATACCCTATAAACACCATGTTCCTTACATGCTCCCTGTGTCAACCCAGTGCATGGTCTGTGTCATGTTGTGGAATACCTGTGGCATACATATCCATTATGTATTTCTCACAGCCCAGTGTATTTCATACAATGGTATTGTGTAGTTGGCATACCTTCCAATGGATGTGACGTACAGTACATGATCGCTCTGAATACTGTGATGTAGTCAGGATCCATGGTGTTAATGAGTATTGTTGGGGGTATGTCTGTCCCTTTAATAGTGAATGCATTGGGTTAGCTGATGTAGGCCATGTGGGTTTCCTGGTTTGTATTAACTTGTTGCGTATTGGGGTCTATGTTACCCTTGAGGTTGACATGTGTTATGTGGAGGTATGATATTGAAAAAAGTGATTTCCACAATATGTATACTGATGCAAGCATAATATTTTCAATTTAATTTTTGGATCTCACATCAATACCTATGGGATTGTTATGTATTAATATCTAATAGTGTTACATGCTTTTCCAATATTTGTTATTACTATACTTTCTCTTTACATGCTTTTGCAGGTCTCAGTGAGCTTTCTATTATTCCCAACATGCATAACAACATATTTATTTAATCATTAATATTTTCTAATTGCACATTGGTACCTCTGGGATTGCTTAGTATGGAATTCTAAAGCACTTTTTTTGTTCATTACTGTCTCTTTAACTGCTGCTGCAGGTCTCAGAAAGGCCTTTAAAACTATTTGTGGATGCTCTTCATTGCTTAAAAATCCTTCCCCTTATATTAGGAGTTACGAGTCTTAATTAATTTGCGAGTAAAGCTGAAATGTAATTGCTTGTCTGGCTTGTTCTTGCGCATTGTGAGTAGCTCACTCACAATCATGTTTATGTGGGTCAGTTGAAAAGCTCAGTAAAATTACTTACAACTTTTTAGTGGTGTAGCTTTACGATTTAGGGAACTGAATAGAGCCCATATTTTTTAATTAGAAAATAATAAATGCTGATGCCTCTTCTTTACTTCGAGGAATACATTTTACTTCAGTGAGGTTGTGTTTATGAGAGGAGCAATTTCATTACAGGATAATAGTGCTTGAATCTAATAATGCAAGCAGGCATCTTCTGGGTGTGGTGTAAATTTTACACAGATCCAATTATTTAACAAAGCCTCCAGACCACTCCCTGTTTCCTTATTTCATGTCCCTCTGTTCAGTGAAAAAACAAAAAAGCCTCCTGATCCAGTTGTCAGGAAATGATGTAACAAACACAATGGATTCCTCAATTCTATAAAAAATTCAGATTTTCTCTTTTTTTATACATAGATTACACAACTATTCATATGGTTTGTTTTTTCTATACTTCGCAAACAATTGCCTTTTTCTTGAACTACAGTGTAAGATATGTGTTTCTCTACTACTGTAACCACATTTTTTGGAACTAGAACACAACAATCATAATTGTATTACTTTTTGCAGCAATGTGTTCTTTTGGAACGTTAGTGTAAAATAATAATGGTAAACAGCTATCCAGATTCCCAAGGGACTTTTCCTTTGAATTGACAGCTCCCACCATCCAGGCAGTATAGATAACAGAACATACCTGATTGAAACCATAAAACACACAATGATACTAGAGATGTTATGCTGCGATTTAGCCTGGCACAATAGTTTCAACTAAAAGAAACATAAATGTATTTTAAAATAAATCACTGCTACATCTTTTTTTAATACAAGATATACTTTTAGGTCCATAACCTTTTAACCCCAAGTCTTAATGTATCCTTGTGATTTTTTATGATTGTACTCCTTTAAAGGACATGTAGCAGTGCATGACAGGAGTGATTTATAACATGCTCCTTGCAAGTTCCAGTCTCCAAGAAAGCATTCTAGTTCTCTCATAAAATCAGTGGCCCCTTTACAGGCCCAACTTGATTTGTGTGCCACCCAATGACCAAGATACTACTCATCTTTTCCTCTTACTACATTCCTGTAGTAAGTATGTTATTATTAAACTTCTTGTTATTAAAATTATTATTTGTATTATTATTATTATTATTATTATTATTATTATTATGCTTTATTTGTAACACTCCAACATATTCCCTATCGCTATACAGGGGTTGAGTACAAAGCAACAATAAAAGTAACACATTGGAAAAGAATGGAGGGCCTTATTTTTTAGCTTGAAATGAAACTTATATAGTACTTGTTTGCAAAGAACCTTAGAAGTTTGAAAACGTTCAATCTTAGAATGGAAGCTGTAGTAGAGGGTGGGAGATTAGGAGCTCAGTCTTTAACATTCTGAATTTGAGTTGTTGGCCGGACATCCAGGAAGATATTCTTGAGAGGCAGCAGGCAACTTATGCTAGAAGAGAGGGGGATACATCGGTTGCTGAGAGGTAGATTTAGCATTAGGATAGATTAGAGAAGTGACCCTTTGACTTTGCTGTGAGCAAGTCATTAGTGACTTTTGTGAGTGCTGTTTCTGAGTTTTGGGCCTGGAGGCCAGATTGGAAGGGACCAAGAAGGGAGTTGGAGAAAATAAATTGGGTAAAGCATTTGCAGACAGCCAGCTTGAGCATTTTTGTAGCCAAGAGAAGTAGAGAGACTAGGTAATAGATAAATGGCGAAGCTGGATCAGATGAGAGTTTCTTAAGAATGGGTGTATTTATGAATGTTTTAAAGATGATGGAAACATGCCAGTGTTTAACTTTAAGTGTGAGAACTGGTATATTTGTGGAAGAGAGGGTAGGGTATTAGCTGTGATGGAATAGGATCATTTGGACAAGTTGAAAGGAGTTGATGGTAGAGTAGAAACTTCATCCTCAGCTACGGGGTCAAACGAGTCCATAGCGGAGGAGGAATTGGGGTAGGGTAAAGACTGGGTGTTGTCGGTTTGTTGAGAGGAGGGCATATATGAGCCGAGTTGAGAGGAGAGTTTTTTTCTGGATGTTTTCAATTTTATTTTTAAAGTGGCTGGCAAAGTCTTCAGTTGTGACACAGGAAGGGGTGGGCAGAGGAGGGCGTTGACTGTAGCAAAAAAACATTTGGGGTTGGAGGACATATTTGATATAAACAATGCAAAGTAGTGTTGCTTGGCAAGATTGAGGGCAGAGACATAGGAGACCAAAATAGACTTGTAATAGAGAAAGTCTTCTTATGTGTGAAATTTCCTCTATAGTCATTCAGCCGTGCAGGAGCGTGTAGTGTGTTTGTGTAGTGTGACATGGCTATGTGTGAGAGCAGGATGTCTGCTTGTGGTTATGGGTGCAAGAGTGTCAAGGGTGGAAGTAAGAGTTGTGATGTACTGTGAGATGGCAGTGTCAGGACAGGTGAGGTTGGTGAGGGGGTTGAGAAAGTTGGAAAGTTGTTGTGGGTAAAGTGATTGCAGGTTTCTATAAGTTCTTGTGGCAGGGATTAAAGAAGGGTAGTGAGTGACATATGTGGTGAGGTTGAGGCCATGGGGAGATGACAAGGGTGGAGATTGCGCATAGATTGATCAAATTAAGGTGAAGGGAGTTGGGGAAATTAGTGAAAGTAATTTTGTGGCTGTTAGATGGTTGTGTCAGTGGCTATGTTGAAATCGCTGACACGGTGAAGGCACGTTAGAGGAGTGAAAGAGAGGGAATCAGACACCAAAGTGATTCAGAGATTGAGAGGATTGTCCAGACGGGCGATAGATCACAGCTACTCACCAAGAGATGGAGGCCAAGAAGTGAATAGTGTCAACTTCACAAGATAATAATTGAATGGAAAGAACCATGGGAATGCAGTGAAAAGTGCAGCAAAAGGAAAGTAGTATGCCCACACATCCATCTTGCTAGTTCTTAGGTCTAATCCTGAAGTGTGAGCCACCATATGAAATTGCCGCAGGGGCGTCAGATGCAGTGAGCCAGGTTTCAATGATAGCCAATATATTGAGGGAGTTGGAAATAAATAGGTCATGAATTACGGTAAGTTTATTGCAAATAGCATTCTAGAAAATAAGTCTATATGTGTCTATGTAAGTATACAGTAAGTCAGAAAGTTTCCGGTTCACTCTCAGACAGAATATTATCTACATATAGACATTTCTGTAAATATTCAATGCCTGCTGCATAAAAATGTACTATCCTAGGTATGGGCCTCATGGGCCTAGGGTGAAACATACCCATACCATATTTTATAAGCTTACCATGGGCTTCCATGGGCTACACAGCAGATTACTGAAAGTTTATTTTCTATGGGGAATATGACCGTCACAGCCTTGGTGAAACACTTTGCATTTTAGCAAAGCATAGTGAACCTGTAGTAAAATATTTCCCAAAAAGTATTCACAAAAATGTAAAGGCTCTGCAAAGTGCTTCAATGAACATTGTGCTTGCTGATTTTGATTGGGAAGCTGCTACGGTAATTCTTCACTACACCTGCAAAGTTCAGTGAATTTAAGATTATACATATATATGATTCCTTAAATGCCTTCCATCCATTTGATTGCTTATATGTCTTCTTGTCTGTACAGCTGCAGTTAGTGTAAGTTTAATAATATAACACTTTTAGGATAAAACGAGAAATAAACTACAGTATGTAGAATACTTAATTGCAGTACTGACCAAATGCACACAATACTGCAAAATTGTGTGACTATTTCTTTGCATTCAAAGATATTTTACAATTCATTCCAGTGAAACAGTTTCAGAGTATGTTGCACAGTTCAACACAATTCACTATGCCTCATACATCAAAGACATCCCATTGGCACTAAAGGGTCATGTCAAATGAACCTGAAAGTAAAGACCAGGAACTGTGCAGTATGAAGCCTACAATATAAATTATTTCACATGACTTAGTTTTACCATGCAGAGAAATCTTCACACAATTAGATGGTATTAAGTGCACTTGAAGTAGTACAGGTGCTGTAAAATGTATTTTATGATATCTAGGGAAATGTAAAGCCAGATAGAATACCACTTTGTTTGTTTTTTTGTATTATGTTTTCATCAAAGATGAGACCCTTTCTTATATATCAAATAGCAAATTCAAAATGGAAAATATTTTTGTCTCTTCAGGTATGAGAAACCTTAAGTTTGCCACTTGTGTTCCATTTTCTTCTATTCTACTGTATCCATCATACATGTGTCACTCCACCAACTTATTGTCTATGTTTTTTTACATTTATACAAATTATATTTTCATCACCTTCCCTTTCTAACTTGTTATGCTTGTGTCCATATATAATACAATTCAAGTGCCTCACCCAGTGAGCCTACACTCCATTCCAGTCTTTTACGTGCTGTTTTCCTTCCTCCTATAGCTCTCAAATAATCAAGCATGGTCTTACCCTGCTGTTCTTGAGAGCCCTTAAATATACTTTCCACATTCAGAGTTCTTGCAAAATGTACTTTCAAAATGAAACCATTTAGACCACTTACTCTAACATATTTATTAATTGGTTTATTAAAACTAACATATGTTCTTTTAAAATCTTAAAATAACCCACACTGTTGTAAGCTATCCAAACCACTTAGTGACAAAGCAGATAAAGAGGTACACATTAGTAGTTTTAAAACAAAAGCATATATAGAAATTGTTAAAGCACCACTGTTGTTAATTTTCTATTTTTTATATAGCTAAGCTTGATAATGAGCAAACTGATTTTAGAAAGGTTTAGTGAATTTAAGGCTATAGAATAATCTATATGAATGTTTATATGTCTTTTTGATTGCTTATGTCTTATATCTATTTGATTGCTTATATGTATTCTTGTCTGTACAACTGCAATGTGTGTAAGTGTAATAATATAACATTTACAAACATTTAAAAATAAATCAAACTATATTCTAATAAATTAAAAACTCACTCATCTCTTAGCACATTCTGTTCCTATATTTTTAAATACCTGGGATCCCTGATTGGTTATCTCCCTATAGTATCTCCATAAAATAATTATTACCAAATATCTCTGGAAATTGGGGATGGACTGGCAGACACCTGGGATCCGGGCATGGCCTGTGGAGACTTCAACAAAAGGTACATTTTCTTGTTTATACTATAATGTTAAGAGCAAAAAAACGAAGATAGAGGGCTGCTGTTATTTTCTCCTCATTACCCCCGCCCGTTTATAATATTATGCTAACAGCTTGTAAACAATTGCTGCAAATTTAACAAATCTTTCTTTCCTAAGTTTGCCTTCTGAAAAAGAAACAACACTGAAAGACAAAGGAAAAATAAGGGGAAAAGGGGAGAGAGATGCATAATAACACTCAAGAGGAAAAAGATACAAGCAAGACTTCTATTTTCTAATGGAGGATGTGCAACGCCAAACTGCTTGTGACTTTAATATAATATAATTGTACTGTAATACTTCTAAGAATTTAATTTAAATAACACAATCTAAATATGTATACCATGTTATGTCCCTACTCTCAATAAAAGTAATTGGACAAAAATTTAAATAATAACACTAATATTGATTTATTTATATATAACATACTGTAAACAATAACAGCAGGTATTTGGATTCTCACTGCAGAAGTTTCCCAGTGTATCATAACAAGAGGACCATAGGCATAAATCATAGTCAAAACTGTCCATGGTCAGTGGCAGACAGAACAGGTTCACAAATGGGAAAAATCCAAAATGCCAATACAAGCAGCAATCCAAAAGGGTAGTCCAATAACAAAGCCAACATCAGAAACAGGAAAGCAGGACAGTAATCACAAATACAAGAATGTTTAGTAGTGGTCAAGCCAAACAACTCAGCAAAGTCTGCATATTCAGATCAGCTGATGCACCATACACACCCACGGACAGACCATACTGTCTGCAGCCATCCTCATTCACCACAGCAGACAAGAATAAGAGCTCACAGTTATTTACAGCACTTTGCAGTTTTCTGTTTGAATAACAGTACCCTGGTACAGTAAGGTTTAGCTCTTGTGCTAACAACTCTGACTGTGGGGCGATGGGTATGACACATACATCTAGCAATGTATACTGTATAATAATCACAAAATATTGGTTATATTATTTTATTATATATATATAAAATATACAGCTATTGTAGAACTGAAACAGAGGATGATGAATATTAGCATAACAGGTTGTAAAAAGCAGGAATAGGTTTTAGTAAATAGAGTAGAATTGGACTTTGATGGTTATATGAGCATAACACACCCATTCACTATGACACTTGATCAGACGTGAACTGATTTTACTAAAAATCACGATAAGCACAGAAATTGGATCACATATTAACTTGGGCTATCCATTAGTAAATTCCTACAATTTTGTTATTATTGATGAAGATCTATTTCCACAGTAATTTTCCTGGCTTGTGACTTGCTTCTATGTAAGAGAAGTTGCTATATTTTTTGTAGATAAACTAGATAGTCCTACCGTTTCTTTGCCAGCTCAGAACTGGTCTATTTACTTTGTCCGCAAAAATACTTCTATCATTTTCTTAGACAAAAGATAAAGTAAGTCTAAGGAAAACGACTTATCCTAGGTATGTCCTACGTATCCTAAGCAGGTCAAACGCCTTTGTTCCTGCAGAAATATTCAGTAAATAGCATGTCCAAAACCAACTTGCTGGAAATTACCTCAAATTACTTCACTTACGTTTGCAGCCTGATAGTAAACTTTTCTAACCCAATAGGAACTCACATATAGAAGGAAGATTGCATCCAAAATAACTTTGATTTCAAAATGAAGTAAATAAGTTTGCAGGTATTGAACTCTCTTTATAGTATCTCTCCATTTGTTTCTCTGAAATTGTGACTCTCTAAACATTTTAACGTATCTTTCAATTTATTAGTTAACTGTCTTTCTCAATAGGCACAATACAGTGATCTCCTCAAGGTCATACTTTGCCCTTTTCTTCTAGTTAATCATTTATCTATCAAAAATAGATTTCATCTAGATTAGAAATGGGATCACTGGATTCAGAGTACTACTTTTATTACCAACCTTAATAGAGAAATGAAAGAAAAAAGCAACCTAGCAGAATAATAAAAAAGACCTATTGTCTGCTTTGGAATGCCAAGAAGAACAAATTGCACAAAAGTCAGAATCACAAGGTAAATGGCTGATATTTTAAAAAAAAGTTTAAAAAACAGAAAAGGCAGTCTGCAGTATATATATATATATATATATATATATATATATATATATATATATATATGTGTGTGTGTGTGTATATAGATATTTCATACATTTCTATATCTTATCCATCAAATAAATAGCTATTTTCTCTATATCTGCCATACAAACCACTTGCTTTATAAAAATATATATATGAGTGGCTTGCAGTGGAAATCATATTAGCCTTACCAAATACTTAGGGCCTCATTCTATTATCGGCCGTAAAACGTCCGCAAGGCTGCGATTCCTTGCGGGGGTTCCGTAATCTTGCAATTCAAATATACGGCAAGGATCTCCCCTTACGGCCGGCCCTTAAATTCAAGACGGCACTGTACAGCTCTGTAAATGCTAGGGATCATATTGGGGGACATGAGGATTAATAGCAACCCCCTTTCAAGCTTGCACATCAACCCAAATCCGAGTTTACATTAACTGTTTATTTTCCGGCCGCAGCGTGGGCGGGTCTGAGGTGCTCCAAGCCCTCGGGACTTTTTACATGGATTTTTGACATAAATAAAATTTTTTTTTTTTTACGGATTTCAGTGTAGGGGAATGTTGTGCTATTTTTGCTAACACCTACAATCACTTTATAGTCTCCTCAGAGTGCAGGATGGCTTTATTTTGGCTTTATAATGTGCTTAATTGGTGCTAGCGGGACCTTTTCCATGCAAGTAAGCTGCGGCTCGCTTTTAGCCTTGCAGAGAGGGTTCCCGGAGCAATAGAATAGCAACCGGGCTTTTCTTGCAGCCGAAACTCTTGCGACCGTTTTAGATCAAAGGCTTTCCTCCGGCGCGAGCGGCCGCAAGGAATAGCAAGGCGCCGGGCGCAAGCCTGCCGGAGCCCCGGCCGGAGGGGAATAGAATAGCAGAATAGCTTGCAGTCGGTCCTTGCGGCCCCGTATCTCCTACGGCCGATAATAGAATGAGGCCCTTAGAATATAACCAGCTGCATATTGATAGTGAAAGTATGGGCATTGCCTTTTTTCCCAATATTCACATTTCTGTCATTTTGAATGGCAATACTAAAGATATTTTTTTATTTTTTAAAACAAAAACCTGGTATTTAGGATAGTTTGCAACCTGCATTGACAAAAAAGTTGTTTGGCCCTTAATGACATTGTAAAGTCAACATTAAATACTTCCTATTAATAATACATAAATAATTACTCTGTTTTTACCATAGTTGAAGTGGATACTCTGATATCTGTGTGGGTCCCTATTCCATATTCAAATTTAGATTTCTTATAAATTAATTAAAGTAATTGGCACATGCCACATTTTAAACAATTATTAACACTTTTCTTTATAATATGATCTGTTTTGAGATAGCAAAATAAATAATTGAATACAAAATGGTTACATACATGAATATATTTTATTTGAGTGATGTTTGGGAAATTCTTTATATTTTCAATAGCTTGCAAAATGTTCCTGCATAATGGTTTTGAAAGATATGCTTATCTGTAAGATGATAACATAGGAACAACAGGAGGATACAGTGATAAACATTTGCAAGCACTTGGAGATAAGTGCATTTGGTGTCAGTTGCATATGGTTCTTTTATGAGGTGAATTTTCAGTTGGGATTAAAGAAAGGTCAGAGAGAAGGTTCTTGATGAATATTGAATGGAAGAGAATTCCTGAGATAGGGAGGAATAAGACAAAAACACTTGAGACCTGAGAGAGCTTTAGTGGTTAAACGTGCAGATAGATTTGTGATCAGAGCATAGAATGAAATTAGATACAGGTACAGTATGTAAGAAACAATCATAGTGCAAGATAAGATATAAATAGGTCAGGTATAATAGGCAGATAAAAAAAATCAGTTTTTTTTTTTGCAAGAGCAAAATTAAAGAAATGTGAAAATATATATGTTCCTTAAAACTGCTCAAACCATATTTACCCTGTACTTAGCTGAATGTGTTGATGCTTTATAAATAAAGGATAACAATAATAATGTGAAGTGTGAAAATGACATATCTGTAAGTATTTTTGGATCTTGTGGAGAATCCTTATGCCACCTGTGCGCACGCCATGATATCTCGCGCCCGACGCAATTATGCACAGCGGCATCTAGTGGTGGGAGTGCAGAGCAGACCCTGCACACCCCGGCATTACAGAAAGGGGAGAGAGGTAAGGGGTGCAGAGAGACAGCTGGGGAGGGGGACAGGCATCTGTGGGGAGGAAAGAGGGAGAAACTGAGCAACAGGGGGTAGAGAGGGAGAAAGGGTAGAGAGATCAGGGGTGCAGAGGTTAGGAGATCAGAAATAGGGGGGGGGGGCTAGGAGATCAGAGAGAGGTGTGTGGTTAGGAGATAATAATGGGGAAGCTGAGGGGAGGTTTGGGTGGCCCTGGGGGTGTAGGAGATCATATTGGTGGAGTTTTGGGGGGGGGGACACTACATTTTTATGTGTGAAAATGATGCTTTAAGATTAACTGCTATTACATGCTGCACTTTAATTTTTTTTACTGTTTTGCGTGCTATCTATGGGCCTTTTTCAAATGCGATTTGGCCAATTGAAAAGGGCTATATATAAGCACATAGCGTATTATTTTTTACAGAACTTTTTAGTTAGTGAAGACCTTGCTTTATGATAGAAGTTCACTAACTAAAAACTTCTGTAAAAAATATGCTACGTGCTTGTATAGAGCCTTTTATTGTGCTTTTATGTGTATGTGTATTTGTGATTAATGTAATATTTATTTTTTCTAGTGGCGCCAGACAAAGAGGACAAGAAGACAAACGGGGACATTGCGAAAAGGTAAGCTTACTATTTAGAATGTTTCTTTTTAAATTTTGTGTTTATTTTTTATTAATGTGATTTTTTTTTTTTTAAGGGGGTTTGACTTGTGCTGGGGACACCGTCGTCGCTGAAGGGACATCTGCAAAGGTAAGTGGTCTAATTTTTTTCTATTTTAGGTTAGATTTAGGCTTTTTAATGTATTGTAGATAGGGTTTAATGTATTATAGATGGGGTAATGTACTCTAGTTAGCGTTTAATGTATTGTAGTTAGGGTTAAATGTATTATAGATAGGGGGTAATGTTTTATAGATTGGGGTAATCACATATATAGTTGTGAGCGTACGAGTTGTTGCTAACGCTGCGGGCTCGCGCAGCGAGTCGCGGGCCTCGCGTAGCGAGGGCACTGTGCCAGGTTCTCAGTTGCTGGCATGGAGCGCCGAAGGCGCTCCTTGCCAGCAACTGAGGACCCTCGCGAAGCGAGGGCCTCAGTTGCTGGCTTGGAGCGCCGCAGGCGCTCCATGCCAGCACCTGAGGACCTCGCAAAGCGAGGTCTTCAGTTGCAGCAACTGCGACCCTTGAAAAAAAAAGTTTACGTCCAAACACATTACGACACTCGCAAACAACATACGACACACGTTGAAACACATTACGACACTCGCAAACAACATACGACACACGTTCACACACATTACGGCCTCGCAACACTCGGACGCAACTCGCGAACATTACAAAATTACAAACACAATACATACACACAGCACATACATAAAAACCTTACCTACACAAACAGGAAGCACCCAGGACCTCAAAAATGCAACTTAGAACTTAATTGCACTCAAAATAAAAGAGTTTCGACACTAAATACTTTGTTAAGCGACAAAAAAAATGGCCGACGAATAAAACGAAAACGAGGCTACACACGCAAACACCATGCTACACACGCAAACACCATACGAGACACGTTACCACACATTACGAGTTCGCAAACATCGGACGCAACACGCCGACATACAAACATTTAAAACTTAACAAAGACACACAACAAACACATAAAAAGCTTACCTACAGCAAGAGGAACCAGCCAGCACCTCAAAAAAACAAGTTACACCTACATTTAAATCAAAATAAACACTTTAGACACTAATACCATCGCTAAGCGAGAGAAAAAATGGCCGACGAACAAAACGAAAACGAGGCTTCAGACGTAACTACACTACACTTACTCGCAATAATGAAACACATACTATGCGGAACGTATCACAATCATATTAAACACCATTTTGAACAGTAATACGCCTAAAATGGCGGATGGAACGCAAATTGTAAGCTTGAACGCAAATAGCGCATGCGTATTGCGTTCTAACGGTCTCACTTTCCAGAACTTTCTACAAGTTTATAAATACTGCCTATTTCCAACTAAAAAATACATTTCTCCTCAGGTGATCAACGGAGTGACTTCTGAGATAACTGCTGCTTTTACTTGAGAAGACAATTCTTTACTAATTTACTACTTTACATTGTGCAAATTACAACTGACAGGTAAGCTATAATATATTACATTTTATTATCAGGTCAGGTCAAACAAATAAAAAAATAAACTAGGATTTATGTAGTCATCATGTATGGCACATTTATGTGTATAGGCTCCCAAACAAAATTAAACAGAGCTTTATGTATAGTGACATCTGACACGCACATATATGTCTATAATGTATAGTTACATGTGACACGCACATATATGTCTATAATGTATAGTGACATTTGACACACACATTTCTGTGTATTGCCCCTTCATAGTGACATGTGACACGCACGTATATGTGTATAATGTATAGTGACATGTGACACGCACATATATGTCTATAATGTATAGTGACATGTGACACGCACATTTCTGTGTATTGCCCCTTCATAGTGACATCTGACACCGACATATATGTCTATAATGTATAGTGACATGTGACACGCACATTTATGTGTATTACCAATGCAACAAAATTAGCTTACAACAAAATCAGTAAACAACTACATTTTAATGACATTATATGTCATGTATACTGATATGTCACACGCACATATATGTGTATCATCTATAGTTACATCTCACACACACACATTTATGTGTGTTGGAAAAAATAAATATAATGTTAATTTAACCATTTAAATTTGACTCATGTATACTGATATGTCACACGTACACAAAATAATTACATTAAACTATGTAATGTGCTTCATGTATGTGAGATATGTGTGTAGCCCCCAACAAAAATTAAGGTTAATTGAATTAATTTACTGCAATTCAATACATCAGATAAAGCTGAATCTTTCTATTTCGTTTCATATTCAAACAGACTCTGCATCAACAGCGTCTCTCAACAATTTGCACCGTGCACTGTGAAGCACAATCCCTTTTAAAGAACACCAACAAATTTGAAGAGGTAAGATACAAGAACACATTACATGCTCAAAAGGACATGCTTTGCTAGATGACAAATTATAAATATACAAATAACTATTTCACTTTCTTTTTCAAACAGACACTAAAAGAAGACCGGCGGATTAAGATTGGCAGGAGGGGACCGTCTGTCATTCAAAACTTCTATCAAGGTAAAGTATTAAGTATAAACAAGAAATAACCATGAGCCTTATTCAATTGCAACTTCCTCATTTGAATAGGGCTCTATATAAGCACATAACATTTTTTTTATACAGAACTTTTTAGTTACTGAAATTCTAACCACAATCAAGGTTTTCAATAACTAAAAACTTTGCTCAATAAATATGTTATGTGATTATATAGAGCCCTCTTCAATTGGCAAAATTGCAATTCAATGAGGACCTATATGTCTTTAATGGCCAAGGGCCTCACTGAAATGTGATTTGCCCATTTCAATAGGGCTCTATATAAGCACATAACATATTTTGGAAACAGAACTTTTTAGTTAATGAACTTCTAACCACAATCAAGGTTTTCAATAACTAAAAACTTTGCTCAATAAATATGTTATGTAATTATATAGAGCCCTCTTCAATTGGCAAAATTGCAATTCAATGAGGACCTATATGTCTTTAATGCCCAAGGGCCTCACTCAAATGTGATTTGCCCATTTCAATAGGGCTCTATATAAGCACAGAGCATATTTTTTAGGAAATTTTTCTTTTGTGAACACGTTCCTTTTGGATACAAGTTCACTAAATACAAAATTCCGTACAAACATATGCTCTGTGATGATATTGAGCTCTATTCCATTGGCCAAAACACAATTGAATAAGTAGCTCACAATATAACAAATGCAGTAACCAAAGGCCCTTATTCAATTGCTATTTTGGAAAATTAAATATGGCTATTTTAACAAATATATGTGATGTGCTTATTTACAACCCTATTCAAATTTCTACATTGCAATTCAATTACGGCCTTACAGTACTATTATATTGTAAAAAATGCAATTGCATGAGGGCCAAACTATGCAACATATGGTACACACAAAGGCCCTCATTCAATTGCAATTTGCCCAATTGAATAGGGCTCTAAATAACAACATAACAATAGCTTAAAACTAAGGTTTTAGTTAATAAAAAAATATCAAAAATACAGTTTTTCAATGACTACAAAATTATTTTAACTAATATGCTAATATGCTATGTGCTCATTTACAGCACAATTCAATTAGCCAAATCGCAATTCAATGACACACAAACTGCTACACACAAAACAGAATTTCTTATTAAGGCCCTCATTCAATTGCAATTTTGCCAATTGAATAGGGGTCTAAATAAGCACATCACATATATTTTTTAAAGAAGTTTTTAGTTATTAAGCATCTATCCAAAAGCACGGTTTTCACTACCTAAAAACTTCTTTAAAAAATATATATTATGTGCTTATTTAGAGCCGTATTCAATTGGCAAAATCGCAATTGAATGAGGGACTAAATGTTTAACAACCTATAAGCCTTACAAATAACCAAAAATAAGAATAACAAAAGTGTTGTGCACCTAATAGCATTGTATAAAAAAGCACACAAACTCATAGCAAACTATATTAACATTCTTCTTTAATGTTTAACAAATTATAACCTGTACAATCAAGAAGAAATTAGTTTTGCACAAGTGATGTGCACCAAACAGGATTGTCAATAACTAACACAAACACATAGCAAACTACATTAATTATATTATTTCATGTTTCACTAACTATAACCATCCAAATAAAGGTTAAATAAGTATACCACAAGTGGTGCGCACAAAACAGGATTGTACAAAAACTAACATAAACACATAGCAAAATAAATTCATATTCTTATGTAATATATCACAACCCACAAGCCTTACTAAGAACCTTAAATAAGAATAACAAAAGTCTTGGGATTGTACAGAAAGTTAAAAAAAATTTTTTTAAAAAAAATAAACATAACTGATACAATACAGCAAAATTAATACATTTTTTACTTATTTAAAAGACATTTCACTCAAACAACATTTTCTATTTTACATTACAACAGATACTGCGTGAAGACAATCGGACGAGGACTTTTTCCACAGGACCGGACCGGACCATCGGACGAGGACTCGGACCAGACCAGCAGACGAGGAATTTCAACACAGGACCAGACCAGCAGACGAGGAATTTCAACACAGGACCACACCATCGGACGAGGACTTTCACCAACGGACAACAACATCGGACGAGGAATATCGCCACAGGACCACAATATCGGACAGGGGCTATCGCGACAGGACCACACCATCGGACGAGGACTTCCGACAGAGGACCACACCATTGGACAACGATTTTGAAACGAGGAGCAACAAACATTCGGATTTAAATCACACTTCAACCAAGGTAAACTATAATAACTACTAAAGAATAACACTAAAGAAACTGGTTTCAGTTGCATCCGTCTCAACAGAAAAATAAATTAATTAATTTACTATCTCACTTATTTTATTTAAATTGCTACTATGCAATACATAGCTCAATAACCACATCACTTTTTTTTTCAGCAAATAAGTTTTGCAGTGGTAAATATCTATCCACAAACAAAGTTTTTAATAAATACAACCATTATTTTAAATAAATATGTTACATGCTTATTTACAGCAGTATTCCATTGGAAAAATTCTGAGCCACTGAAGACAGGAATTATAAATTTAACTAAATATCAATGATACATTCATGATTTGCCTTTTATTTCAACAATTGTGCACAATCATCTTTAACAGGAATTACAAATTTAAATATACACAATTACATTTATTTGTTTCCGTTTACAGATTAATATGGCTGATAACGAGACCAAAGAAGAGAAGAAAAGACGTCAAACTAGAGAAAGACAAGAGAGATGGGCCGCCCAGCAGACACCGGAGGAGAAAGAAATTAGAAGAGAAAAAGAACGCAAAAGACTTGCAAATAAAAGAATATCCGCTGCAAAAATGAAACATACAACCAAAATAAATAAAAAAATAATAAAGCATTTACAAACTGTTCCTAAAACATCAGATGACATTTTACAACATACCAGTCAAGACAGACCAAAAAAAAAAACTACCAAAAAAAAGCATTTACAAACTCTTACTAAAAACTTACAGGAAATTTCAACCGAACAAGTCCAACATATACCAAGAAAATGTACGAAAAAAACTAAACATTTAGAACCTGTTGTTGAAACATTTCATGACTTTTCATCTGATGAATATCAAAGTCAACATCCAATATGCATTGCAAATTGTCCTTTAATGAAGTCTTTAGCAGTAGAGGTTCATAGTTGTGGGGACATGACTACTCAATGTCAATTTTGTGAGGCTTATTATTTTAAACAGGAGAGACCCCGAGATGGACAATTTATTAGTTGTTGTCAAAAAGGAAAGTTCAAACTTCCACAAAGGAAACAATTTCCAACCTATTTACTAAATATTCTGACTGAACCTACTTTTCCAAATTACAAAAATTTTAAGACAAACATAAGATCCTACAATAGTGCCATATCATTTGCATCTATGGGGGCAACATTGGCTGCTAATGTACCAGGACATGGTCCTTACTGTTTTAAAGTCCAAGGACAAATTTATCATCGCACTTCCCATTTACATCCAGAGGAAGGAAATAAAAGAAAATTCGCTCAACTATATGTCCTAGATACAATGGAAGCTGTTGACCAACGTATGCAGATGGAAGAAAATAAAAAATGCTTACCCACTGTTTTCATAGAGCTAAATAACATTATGGACAACAATCCCTACAGTAAAGCTTATAAAAAATTGGCAGAAGTAGAAAATGAACAACTACTTCATTCACAAACACATCAATTACCAATGCCGAAGGTTAATATGGTGCTTAAAAGAGACAGACATACTGATAAACGTCGTTATAACTTGCCAACAACAAATGAGGTTGCAATGGTGTTTCACAATGATGAAGGAGAACCACCATTTCAAAGAGACATACGAATATATCCTAGAAATGAGGACCAACCGTTTATTAATATGAGTATCTTAAGTCCAAATTTAGATCCAATGACATATCCCATCTTTTTCCCACACGGAGAAGCAGGTTGGCAACCAAAATTAACTCTTCCCAGTTACCCAAATGCTAAAGCCAGAATCCGAAATAATGTTTCTATGCTTGAATTTAAAGTAGCTCAAATTGCCATTCGCAATGTATTTAATCCAATTTTATGTGGTGGGAAACTAACACAACAATGGATTATTGATTCATATTTGCAAGTTGAGGCAAATAATTTAAACTTTATCAAATATCAACAAGATAAACTCCGTGTAGAACAATATTCTGGACTCATGGACTATGTTGCTGACGTGGCTACAAGCAGAGACATGACAGCTGGCAAAGCCATCATTTTACCATCTTCCTTTCAAGGATCTCCTCGGAATATGAGAGAAAGATACAATGATGCTATGGCTATTGTGACAAAATTTGGCAAACCCGATTTATTTGTGACATTTACATGTAATCCACAATGGCCAGAAATTACACTAAATCTACTTCTTGGACAAACTGCTTCAGATCGACCAGATTTAGTAGCCAGAGTTTTTAAGATTAAATTAAATGAATTAATACGTGACTTCACTATAAATCAGTTATTTGGCAAATGTCTTGCTTATGTATATACCATTGAATTTCAAAAAAGAGGCCTTCCACATGCACATCTTCTAATAATACTTCAAGAAAAAGATAAATTAGATACTTCAGACAAAGTGGATGCAGTCATTGTTGCTGAACTACCAGATCCAGAACTATATGGTAGACTATATGAGATTGTTACTCATCGCATGATTCATGGACCCTGTGGTGACCTTAATCCACAATCACCATGTATGGAAAATAATAAATGTTCCAAAGAATTTCCCAAAGATTATAGAGACAAAACCTATGCCAATTGTGATGGATATCCACTTTATAAAAGAAGAGAAGGAGATAGTGCCATTATTCGTGGGAAAAAAGTGGACAATAGATATGTAGTACCCTACAATCCACATTTACTCATGAAGTACAACGCCCACATCAACGTAGAAGCCTGCACTTCCATCAAATCAATTAAATATGTCTATAAATATATTTACAAAGGTTACGATGCAGCTACTGTAGTCGTCAAAAGTGCAGACAACCCTGAAAGTAGTGAGTTAGTACATGATGAACTTGCATCTCATGTAGATGCTCGCTATGTCAGTGCGCCAGAAGCTATGTGGCGGCTTTTAAAATTTGAAATGCATGATAGATCACATGCAGTATATAGGTTAGCAGTACATTTGCCACAACGACATTTAGTCTATTTCCATGCTGGAAATGAAATGAATGCATTGGCCCAAAGTGAAGATCGTCACACTACACTAACTGCATGGTTTGCATTAAATTCCACTGATGCTGAAGCAACACAATACTTATATATTGAAATTCCATATCACTATGTTTTTGTGAATGGATTATGGAGACCAAGAAAAACCAGAGGCAATAAAATTATTCCAAGAATTTACACAGTCAGTCCAAGAGATGTTGAACGTTTTTGCTTACGGATATTACTTTTAAATGTTCCTGGAGCACAAAGTTTTGAACACTTAAGAACTGTTAATGACATTGTATATGAATCCTTCCATTTAGCTGCAAGACATAGAAACTTACTCGCTGATGATACAGAGTGGGAAAGATGCTTAGAAGAAGCAGCACAATGTCAAATGCCGCGACAGATGAGAGAACAATTTGCTTTTATTTGTATCTTCTCAAATGCTCCAAATGCATTAGCTTTGTGGGAGACTTTTAAAAGTAATATGGCTGAAGACTTTATGCGACGATACAATGAACCCATTGCACACTTAAAAGCGTTAATGGAAATCCAAGAAGTCTTTTTAACTCATGGATTAAGTTGTGCAAGTTTTAATTTGCCTGATCCAGGTCTTATAGATGACATTAACTTTGAAGACTATGACATTCAACTACAAGCAGAAAGAACAGAAGAAAGACTTGCAACTTTAAATACACTACAATTGCAAGCATTTCATGCCATTAAAAATGCTATAGATGATGACATGGTGACAGAGCGTTATTTCTATCTTGATGGACCTGGCGGATCAGGAAAAACATATTTGTACAATTTATTAATGAGTTCAGTACGAGCACAAGGAAAAATAGCAATGGCGTTTGCCACTACTGGAATTGCTGCACTTTTATTAGAAGGTGGAAGAACTGTTCATAGTGGATTTAAACTGCCAGTGCCTATTTTAGAAAATTCTGTGTCAGATATTCGCATGACATCCTTACAAGCAAAGAAATTGAAGAAATGTAAATTAATTATAATAGATGAGGCCACAATGATGTCATGCTATGCCCTCCAATGTATTGACCGTTTGCTTCGTGAAGTCATGGATAATATTTTTCCATTTGGTGGAAAGGTAATGTTGTTGGGTGGCGATTTTAGACAAACATTACCTGTTGTTGTACATGGCAATCGAACTGACATTATCGAAACATGTATAAAGTCAAGTACAGTATGGAAACATTTTACCCATCTTCAACTGCAACAAAATATGAGATCAGAAGGCCAAACTGATTTCAATGATTGGCTTATTAAAATTGGAGAAGGCAGAACAGAAAAAATACTACATTTACCTGACGACACTGTAGAGATCCCACCTCATATGATTTGTCAACAAGATATTATATCGGCTATATTTGAAGGGAGCATAAATAACGAAGAATATTCCGAGCTTGCCAACCAAGTCATACTGACGTGTAAAAATAAAGATGCATTAATCCTCAATAATAAAATCTTAAAAAAAATTTATGCACCACAAAGAAATTATCACAGTGCTGATTCTGTACTTGCTGATGACAATGAAAGTCAGGCTAACTTTTCGACTGAATTCATAAACTCTTTAACTCCTTCTGGAATGCCACCACATATTTTGCAGCTAAAGAAAGGTGCAATTATCATGTTACTGCGAAATATGAATCCCAAAAAAGGCCTATGCAATGGCACAAGATTAATTGTTCAACAATTAAAGGACCATTTTATAGATGCTGAAATTTTAACTGGGACCCATAGAGGAGAGAGAGTTTTCATACCAAGAATAGATTTAGCACCAAGTGAAAGTAGTCTCCCTTTTATACTTCAAAGAAGACAATTTCCCATTATTATGGCATTTGCCATGACCATTAATAAATCACAAGGTCAAACTTTCAAATCTGTGGGTATTTTCTTGGAAGAACCAGTTTTTGCACATGGTCAATTGTACGTTGCGTTGTCAAGGTGCAAAAATCCACAGGCTATTAAAGTTTACATTGAAAACAATGAAAGTCAAGGTGATTTATTAGAAGATGGACGTATTTTTACTAAAAACATTGTCTACTATGAAGTACTATAACTTTGAAGGATACTAATTAAAGATGCCAAGATTTTTTAAAAGCATTGCAAAATACATAACAATTGGTTGTTTAATTCAGTCATAATTAATGGAAGTCATGTTTATGAATGATTCGCCTCACAAAATACTTGCCTTGCATTGTTAGTAAAAATTATGTTAAAATGTTAAGTCACTATGTTAATGTTTCTAATGTTACAAGTTTAAAAAATATATTTTCAAGTTATTTCATTCAACATATTACAAAGTGGATGTTAAGAGGTCAAGCACCTTTTAAGTCACAATGTAAATATTGTCTGTTATCTTAAGATTACTACCTACATTAATGTTTATCGCCAATTTATGTGCTCAGTAATAAATTAGTTTAATTACGTACGTTTTAAGAAGAGTTTGACTGTATGCCTTCCTCTACATTCAATGTATATTCAAGTTAACAATTATTGTGATAGAAATTGAATTTTAATACTGATTAATTTAAATGTCAATTGTTTTTACATTCAAATGTTAATACTTTTAATAAAAAATTACTTTACAAAATGTATTCACTATGTTCATGTTTATAATGTTCAAAATTATACCAATGTTTTGTCAACTTCTAAACTTACATAAAAAATAAAGTTCAAGTTTAAAAATATATACTTTGATGGTTATTGCTTACATATATTTTAAACTTCATCTTAAAATTTGCAACGTTTAAAAAAGGCTTTTTACTTTTGGCTTTCCTATTCATTCAATGTATATTCAAGTTAACAATTCTTCAGATACTAATTACATTTTAAAAAACCATTACATCAACATTTTACAAAAATACACGTTCATATTAAAATACTTACAAGTGTCAAAAATATATGTTAATAACTAAACAACTTGACAAACATATACATAACATTGCCGTCATTTTTTGACGGGCAAGTCGCTAGTGTTTTATAGATAGAGTAATGTTTTATAGATAGGGGTTCATGTATTGTAGATGGGGGGTAATGGGATGTAGTCAGGGGTATATTTGTGCTGTATTTATTGCTGTACTGTAATGTTATGTATTTTTGTGTATGTATTTTCTTTGCAGGTTACATAGTTACATAGTAATTAAGGTTGAAAAAAGACTTTCAGTCCATCAAGTTCAACCTTTTAGGATCTCCTCTGATCTGCAATATGAGGATTAGTTATTCATTAATTAGTTGTTAATTAATTATTAATCAACTTTTTTAGAGAATTCCACAGATTAACCACCCTTACTGTGAAGAATCCTTTTCTTTCTTTAAGGTGGAATCTTTTTACTTCTAATCTCAAAGAATGTCGCCTTGTCAGTTAATAATATCCCCTATTAGACACTGTTTTTCTAGAGAAAATAAGTTTAATTTGGTTAGTCATAACCTTGGCCCTACATTCCACTTATTAGTTTTGTTGCCCTTCTCTGCACTTTTTCCAGCTCTAAAATGTCCTTTTTATGAAGTGGTGCCCAAAACTGTACTCCATATTCCAAATGAGGGCATACTAGGGATTTGTATAGTGGCAGAATTATATTTGCTTCCCTTGCTTCTATACCCTTCTTAATACATGCTAATATTTTATTTGCCTTTGCAGCTGCTGCTTGGCTTTGAGCACTGTTACCTAGGTGGTTGTCCACAAGCACTCCCAAATCCCTTTCAATATCTGATACCCCTAGATTTTCTCCATTAAGATTATAACCTGCATGGCTATTTTTCCTTCCCAGATGCATATCTTTACATTTATTCATATTAAATCTCATCTGCCATTTAGATGCCCATTCCTCAATTTCATGTAAATCCCTTTGGAGGGAAAGCACATCATTATCTGATTTAATTACTGTACCTTGCACAACTTCATGTCATCAGTAAAAATGGAGACACTACTTTCCAGTCCCACCTCTAAGTCATTAATAAATATGTTAAAAAGGAGAGGACCTAATACTGAACTCCGCTCCTTGACCCGGCACTGGCGCGCATGTGACGTCACATGCGCGCCACGTCATTAGCATATACCGGGTGCCGGCACCCGGTATATGCTAATGATGCGGCGCGCATGTGAAGTCTCATGCGTGCCGGCGCTGGGTCAAGGAGCGGAGGCCGAAGCACAAGCAGGTAAGTGAGGGGGGAGGTATTTAGGGGGGTTTAGGTGGAGGAGGGGGTTTAGGTTGAGGAGGGGGGTTCGGGTAGAGGGGGATTGAGGGGGAGGTTGAGGGGGGTTGAGGTTGAGGAGGTGGGTTGGGGTTGAGGGGGGTTGAGGTTGAGGAGGCGGGTTGAGCGGGGTTGAGGTTGAGGAGGGAGGTTGAGGATGGGGGGTTGAGGATGAGGATGGGGGGTTGAGGATAGGGGGGTTGAGGAGGAAGGTTGAGGAGGGGGTTGAGGATGGGGGGTTGAGGAGGGAGGTTGAGGAGGGGGTTGAGGAGGGGGGTTGAGAAGGGAGGTTGAGGATGAGGAGAGAGGTTGAGGATGAGGTGGGAGGTTGAGGATGAGGAGGGAGGTTGAGGATGAGGGGTTGAGGAGGGGGGTTGAGGATGGGGGTTGAGGACAGAGGATGAGGATGGGGGGTTGAAGATGGGGGGTTGAGAAGGGAGGTTGAGGAGGGGGGTTGAGGATGAGGAGGTTTGAGGTTGAGGAGGGTTGAGGTTGAGGAGGGGGTTGAGGATGTGGATGGGGGGGTTGAGGAGGGAGGATGAGGATGGGGGGATTGAGGAGGGGTTGAGGATGGGGGGTTGAGGATGAGGAGGGAGGATGAGGGTGGGGGGGTTGAGGATGGGGGGTTGAGGAGCGAGGATGAGGAGGGAGGTTGAGGAGCGGGTTGAGGATGAGGAGGGAGGCTGAGGATCAGGAGGGAGGTTGAGGATGAGGAGGGAGGTTGAGGATGAGGAGGGAGGTTGAGGATGAGGAGGGAGGTTAAGGATGAGGAGGGAGGTTGAGGAGTGTGGTTGAGGAGGGTGATAAGGGAGGGGGGAAGAGACACAGGGAAGGGAGAGGTTTGAAGAGACACAGGGAAGGGAGAGGGGAGAAGAGACACAGGGAAGGGAGATGGGAGAGAGATGGGGACACAGAGGGCACAAGAGGGACACAGGGGGCAGCACATTTCCCACCTCGGCTTATACTCGAGTCACTCATTTTACCCAGTATTTTGTGGTAAAATGGGTGTCTCGGCTTATACTCGGGTCGGCTTATACTCGAGTATATACGGTATATCAATATTATTTATGATGACTAAATCTAAATATAGCTGCATTTCTAGTAGGCTATTGTATAACCTGGGCCAGATAATGATCCCTGAGTGTACTCAAGAACCTGCACCCCTTAGGTGCGTAATTCTTTTTTTATTTTTTGTAGTGTTTTTTTTTGTGTAATATTCTTTTTTTATTTTCTGTAGTGGAAGGGTTTGTAGTGTTCTATTTTATTTTTTTGTAGTGGGGGGTTTGTAATGTTCTTTTTTATTTTTTGTAACTAAGGTTTTCTTATTGTGTAATTAGTGGGGTGGGGGGTTTAATATTGGGTTAGGTAGGTAGTGTATGTGTTAATAGGTTAGGGTAAGTGTTAGTTAAGTAGGGGTTAATAGGTTATTGTAGAGGGGGGTTAGTTTAGTTTTAGTGGTTTCTTGGGGGGTTGTATAGTGTAGTGTAGTGTTTGTACTTAGTGTCATGAGGGTCCTGTAGGACCCTCATGGCACTTATGGGTTAATATTATGGTTCTCATTGTCCTATAAGTGATGGGGTTAGATGGAGGCCTATGGGGCATCTCTATAGATCCCCATAAGTGATGGGGTTAAATAGGCTTAGATGGGGTTAAATAGGCCTAGTTAGTGATATTAGGTCCAGATAGGATTAAATATGGCCAGTTAGGGTTAGATAGGCCTAGTTAGGGTTAAATAGATCTAGAAGGGGTTAAATAGGCCCAGTTGGGGTTAAATAGGTCTAGAGATGTTAAATAGACCCAGTTAGGGTTAAATAGGTTGAGAAGGGGTTAAATAGGCCCAGTTAGGGTTATTAGGTCCAGATAGGGTTAGCAAGGCCCAGTTAAGGTTAAATAGGCCCAGTTAGGGTTAGATAGGCCCAGTTAGGTTTAAATAGGCCTAGATGGGGTTAAATAGACTAAAATAGTTTAGTATGGTTTAATAAGGTATAGGTAGGTTTAAGGGTTAATGGGGTATAGTTAGGGTTAATAGTGTAGTGTAGTGCTTAGACTTTATGTCATGAGTGTCCTGGAGAACCCTCATGGCACTTCTAGGGTTAGTCTAGGGGTTAATAGTGTCTTATAGGGGCCTATATAGACCCCTATTGGACTGAGGAGGTTCATTTTAGTCTCATGGGGGTCTATATTGACCCCCATGAGTGATTAGGTTAATTTTAGGTACCCCCGTGGCTTGGGGGTTACCATCAGTGTGCTGCGAGCCATTTAAGTACCCGCAGCGGGAAATTCAAACCCCGGAATTCCCCGGTGGAAAATTTTAAATCCCGTAGATGCTGCGGGGGTCCTGCTCGGTGGTGATTGGGACCCTCTGCAGCAAGGCAAGGGGTTAATGTGGGGAGCCTGCAAAAGGCCCGATCGGACCCCTGCAGCAAGGGTTAATGTGTGCACATTGCAGGGGTCACGATGGTACCCCCTGCATTATAGGGTTAATGTGTGCACCTTGCAGGGGTCCCGTTCAGACCCCTGCATTATAGGGTTAATGTTAGGACACTGCAGGCGTCCCATTTGGACCCCTGCATTATAGGGTTAATGTGTGCACCCTGCAGGGGTCTCGATTGGGCTCATGCATTATAGGGGCAGTGTAGGGACACTATAGGGACACTGCAGGGGTCCCGATCGGGACCCTAGCAGCCAGCGGGGGTTTAATTGGAGCAGCAGCAAGGTCTTCACAGCCCTTGCGATGGCTCTAGGCTGCAAGTAAACTGCGGCCATTTTTTGGTGTTTTGCAGGGTTGCGGATGGGCTATCAGAGCATTTAAATAGGGTCCTAGGGGTTTCTTGCGGCTGAATCTCTTGCGGCCGTGTGACATCAAAGGCTTTCCCTGCAGTAAGCTGCGGCGGGGGTGGCCGCAAGGGAAAGCAGGATGCCAGCCGCAGGGGATTAGAATAGGAGAGTAGCTTGCGGCCACCCCTTGCGGCCACTCAGGTCCTACGGCCATCATTTGAATGAGGCCCCTAGTGTTTAATTCCTTCACACTGACTGGCTGAAATTTTAATGGCAGCTATTTCAGAAATCTAGAAAGTCTGTATAAAAGGGAGGAGTGAGAACAATGTGAGTCATTCTTTCTGAGGGGCTCCTTATACGCCCTTAATCATAGGCCAAAGAGATGACACAAAGGTCTTCAGTGTCCTTTTCAGTAGCCTGAAGAAAGAATGTAATGGCTTCAAGCAACATGGATGGACCCACTTACAAGGACTGAAGAGAGGATCTAGGGCTTTGGTCGAGTAAAGTATTAATTAACTATTTATGTTATTTTTACAGATTTCATTTTTCTATTTTAATGGTAATTAGTTTTTATTTTATGTGTAATGCTTTTTTAAATTTTTAAATATATTTTTTTAATTTATTGTAGTGTTTGTTTCTGTAATTTTAGTTTCATATTCATTTTGTATTTCATTAATGGTAGATTAGTCAAAACAAAGCACATTATGCGATCAACTGAATAAGCATATCACAAAAAGTGTCACTGATGGCATAACAAAGTGTGAGTGAGGTCATTTGTTTCCTTCTGACCAGATCAAGCATGGCTGGTGTGGGGGTGTTGCAAGAGGGAATCAATCAATGGAGATGAATGGAAAATGTCACAAGGAGGGACCAGCTGGAGCGGCCAATGAATGGATTCCATCACTTAGGTCCTCTCTTCTGTGGATCTATGATGGAACTCTTAGACCTGTCCACGCAACAAATAATTGAATTACAATATATGAATTCCAAAAATACACAAAACTACACATAAAAAATAAAAAATGTACAATAACAGGAATGTTTAACAAGGATATAAGCAGTATACCAAGTGATTAGCCACACAATGCCAGAAACACACAGACACAATGGGTATTCACTGGGGATGAGGGACTCCAGACCCTAGAACCATGGTAATCCCAGGGATAGCACCAGGCTGGAACAACAAGCCCAGTGGTGTCATGTCCATCTTCTGCTGGCCCAGGGAAAGGCATTAACGTTGAGAAGACTGGATTAGGCTCCTTTGGGGAAAAAAGATACAATATATATCAATATAATCAAGAAAAGTAGTAAAAAATGTATTTAAATTATACAAGATGGAGGCCGCTTTACTTAAGTACAAGGAAATCAACAAGGCTTGCAAGAGCTGTTAGAATGGCTAAACTAGAAAATGAAATGGTAATTAAAAAGGAAACTAAGACTAACCCTATTTTTTTTATTTTTTTATTATATTAACAGGAAGAAGGCCAAGAAGGAAGCTAAAGGAACATTATAGTGTGAAACAGGCTGTCTGGTAAATAATGACCAGGAAAAGTCAGATGCACTAAATAAGTTGTTGTCTTCTGTATGCACAAGGGACACAAGGTAGGTAACAGTGGCTGGGACACTGCAACAAAATGGGGCAAGACTACCTTCTTCAAATAATTGGTTAACACAGGAAGAAATCCAAAAGAGGTTGGAAAAAATAAATGTAATAAAGCACCAGACCCTGATGGAATGCTTCCAAGGGTACTGTGGGAACTTTTTTCAAGACTTACAAGTTCTCTTCCAATTTAAGAAGGGAGCAAGAGCAAATCACTTCTTTAGTGGGAAAGCTTTTAGAAGGGTTAATATAGGATAGTATATAAGAATAAGTCTATTTGGACAAGACTATAAGTACGAGTCAACACAGATTTATGAGGGATAGGTCATGTCAAACAAATGTATTAGTTTTTATTAGGAGATAAGTAGGAACTTGGATCAAGGCAACACAGTGAATGTAGACTCTTTGGGATTTTGCAAAGGCTTTTAATACAGTGCCACATGGAAGACTAATGTGCAAATTAAGGGACACAGGAATTGCAGTAAATGTCTGCTCATTGAGAGAGAGCTGGCTAAAAGACAGGAAGCAAAGGGTTGTTGTAAATGGAACATACTCAGATTGGACTAATGTGGTAAGTGGTTTTTCTCACGGTTCAGTATTAGATCTTCTACTTTTAACATATCTATTAATAACTTAGATATAGAACTGAAAAATATTGTCTCCATCTTTGCTGATTACACTAAGTTGTGCAAGGTAATTAAATCAGAAAATAATTAACTTTCCCTCCAAAGAAATTTGTATAAATTAAAAAAAATTGTCAACTAAACGGCAGATGAGATTAAATGCAAATAATTGTAAAATGATGCATGTGGGAGGAAAAAGTAGGCATGCAATGTATAACCTTAAAGGTATAAAATATCTAGTGGTATCAGCGATAGAAAATGATTTAAGAATGCTTGTGTACAACCACCTACATAACAGTGCTCAATGCAAAGCAGCATCTGTTATCATGTTATTATGTTCTGCAAATAAGTTTAGAAAATGTATGTACCCTACTTTTTATAGAGGGGTTGTGTTATAGTGGGTGGAGGGAGAAGTATCTCATAATATTGGGATGATATTTATTGTAGTTGATATTGTGGTTATTGTTATAATCATTATTATTATTATGCATTTTGCTAATTGTTTTTATCTCTCCACTATATATCTAACCCTACCCCCTTGGCATATAATATATTTACCCTACGGTCCTTGCACTTCATTATCGGGGCAGTTAAAATATATTTTAATGGATGAGGCCTAAAATCTATTACAATGCATGGGGGAGTTAAAATGTATTTTAGGAAATAAATAAGAGCAATTTCTTTCCATGGATTATAACAGGTAGTTAAAATGTATTCTGGAGAAAGAGTGAGGTAAAAACTTATTAGGGGGTTGTGAGAAACTTATTAGAGGGTTGTGATAAATACATTTGTGATTAGGGAGAGAATGGAGGGGTTGTAAAGGATATCAAAGGATTTAAATGTATGGTTGACATAAAATTATTAGAAGGGCAGTTTAATGAAACTTATAATCAAAATGAATATGCACCCTCTTCTCTCTATGGATGCTAATGAACTGAAACTTTACATACTGCCTTTCCATTGTGTGTACTCTGTATGTTATTTTTTTATATTTTGGTGCAATTTCTCTGTGGGAGTACTGATTAATTCTGCTCCTTTTTAAATAAACCTGGAATAATGTGACCTTCTAAACCTGGTGATGTATATTCTGTGCTTAAGCCATAAAACTTTCCTCGAAATTCTAACATATGCTTACTAAAATGAGTTCTTAGGTAGATTGATAGATGAAATGTATTTGCCTCCCCGCACATATTTGTTGTAATTAGTAGATACAGAGCTTTCATAGTTAATATTCTGTATGATTCTTACAAGGAGCTTGTTTTTATGTCAAGGCCCATGCCTGAGTTTGATCTCATGGCTTAACACTAGTGCAACAGCTATGTCTTCTACAGACAGATCAGGCTGAAGTCCCCTCCTAGCTTTTGATGCTGTTTCTTTTGATTGGTTGTTGGCAGCCCTGTCTTTCCACCAGCCAATCACACCTCATGTTGGACTATTTATTGCGGCCTTCTCTCAGTGCCAGATTTAAGTTCCTGTGACTGGGAGTACTCATTTGTCTTCCTGCTCTGTTTTACTACGGTTATTATTATATTATTATTATCGTTCATTTATAACGTGCCAACATATTCCGTAGTGCTGTACATAAGTTAAGTTCAAAGATAAATACAAATTAACATATAGCAAGGCAAGGAGGGCCCTGTCTTTGAGCTAGCAATCCAATGTCCATGGTGCATTCCCAAAGTACTTAGGATAGAAACTCACAGAATTACAATCTAAGGTATAGTGAGTGGTAAAAGAGGGAGAGAGAGGTGATAAGCTTGTTAGGGTGGAAGGTGATACGCTTCTTTAAAGAGATGCGTTTTAAGTGAGTTTTTAAATGTTTTGATGAACGAGCCTAATCTGGTGGAGCAAGGCAAGAAGTTCCAGATAATAGGGGCAGCACGAGAAATGTCCTGGAGGCGGGAGTGAGAGGAGGTGACAAGAGTTGTAGAAAGAAGAAGGTCATTAGCAGAATGAAGGGGGCGGGTGGGGGAGTATTTGGAGATGAGAGCATAGATGTATGGGGGAGCATTATTGTTGAGGGCTTTGTAAGTTAGGGTCATGATTTAACATTTTATTCTTGAGATAGTCGGGTGGTGGGTATGCCAACAAGAAGCAAGTTGCAGTAGTCTAGTCAAGAGATAATGAGAGAGAGTATTAGGATTTTAGTTGTGTCTTGTGTCAGATAGTGACGAATTCTGGAGATGTTTTTTAGATGGAGAAGACACAATTTAGTTTGTGATTGTATGTGAGGGATGAAAGACAGATCGTATCCATTAGAACCCCAAGACAGGCTTGGGAAGTGGGGGTGATGATGTCGTTGTTGACAGTGAGAGAGATCTGAGGAATTGACGCTGTGGGAGAGGGAGGGGAGATTAGGAGTTCAGTTTTAGACATGTTGAGTTAGAGATGATGGGTGGACATCCAAGAGGATATTCTAGAGAGGCAGTTGGAGACATGAGTTAGAAGAGAGGAGGATAGATCTGGTGCTGAGACACATAGATGCACATAGATGATTATGAATCCCAAAAGAGTTTATTAGGGTACCAAGTGAGCACAGTTCCTGCTGCATCCCTGTTGCTCACTTTTGAACTGATCTTTGTTGTTGATCTGGATTGTTACTGACCTACTTGGATTTCTGCAGGCCCCTAATCTTTGGCTTTCCTGACCATTCCTTTGCCGGTGCCCTTTTTACTTATTAATGAGGACATTACTATCCTCTGGTACTTTGGCCTTGAAGGGTTTCACTGGGACAGTCCTGACAGTTTGAGTTAATTAAATCTAAAATTTAATTTACTTTTTAAAATTGACAACTAGTTTTGCATTCTCATTGTTTTTTCAGACAATATAGAGAGACTGTTGTGCAATTAATTCTAATGTCTATCATCGCTTTCCCCCGTTATTTACAGTGCAGTAGTGATTTTTTATTTCAATAATTTTTTACTAGACAGATTGTCAGTTACAGTATATAAACATCACAGCTATTTAAGGCAACAGTGTGATATTTAAGGCAACAGTGTGATAATTTAAGGCACAGTGTGATTTTTTATGATTACATTAACATTGTCTGTCTTCCTCTACAAATTTTCTTTTTTCTATATGCGAATAGGTGTTTAATCCCCTTGCGGGTCCTCTCTAGCAATCGCTGGATTTTTTCCTTAATTTGCCGTTTACGGATGTGAAAACATTTGGGGGCTTGGGAAATTCAGCAATTGAATAGTAATTTGCAATTTTAGCTTTGCAAAAGTGAAAGATCAAAGGCTTATGGAGGCTGTAAGTTGCTAGGTTAACATCGCTATTTTTTCAAGCCTGTAACATGGAAGCCATTTTCAGCCCGCAACAAGATGCAAATTGAATAGCAAAGTAGCTTGCGACCTCACTTACGGGCCACCGGATCTCCCGAAAAATCAATTGAATGGGACCAAATGTGTCTTGACTGCATGCACCTAGGACTGAAAAAGGTTGAAGATAGCCGCATATAAACCAACACTACTTTCTAAACTCATGACAGAAGAATATTTGACAAATTTTCTGAAAAGGTTTTCTCCCTTTCTGCAATTTCCTTAATGTAAGGCCATTAATTACCTCTCACAATGTTGAAATGATAAAGAAGAACATGCCCAATCGGGTTAAATCATATTAGGATTTTTGAATCATTAATCAATATCATTACTTTTAAATATAGCAAGTGGGGATGCTCTACTTACCAGCACTGTGTAAGTTAAATATTGTGTAAGTTATTTTTTGGCATTAGATGCATAAACTTACAGCAAAAGAGTCCATGTTCACATAATTTTATTTTAAATATGTAGCTTTCCAGCTTAAGTCACTCAAAATATTTGATAATAACCAACTTCAATTATATTAAATTGTATGTGGATTTTTTATTATTATTATTATTAAACTTTATTTGTATTGCGCCAATATATTCCGTAGCTCTGTACAGGGGGTAAGGACAAGGAAGAATACAATGTTAACAAACTGCAGAAAAATGGAGGGCCCTGTTTTGAGCTTAGAATATTTGCAGGAAGTGCTTTTTCCAAAGCATCCTACAAGATTGGAAACTCGCTACTTACAATTTAAAGGGAATGGAAGAGGCCAAAACTTGGGGAGGAGCAGATAGGGGATAGCAAGGATGAGGAAGAAAGTGAAAGTTTACTTAGGTAGGAAGACATGTGACATTGTGAGGTGAATTGCTCAGGTGTGTAATATGTTAACTGACCCTAGTGGTCAGATAATGTAACCTGATAGTGGAAATGTTAGGTCAGGCCCTGGGTTAGGAAATGTGTCTCCAGAAGGAGAGAGAAGGAAGGGAGATGCAAATGGCACTCACAGAGGTGTTTCTGCTTATGAGCTTGAGGTGGTGGAAGAGATAGTGGGTGGAGGAAGGAGTGTAGCTCATGGAAGGTGAGATGGTTATGCTGGAGACATGATGTGGATACGTTGAGAGAAAGAGCCTGAGGTAAAGGCAGCATGTTGTAAATTTAGCTCCTTCAAGTGCCTTCAGTAGACCTGGGATTGGTGTGTAGTTATGTTGGATCTGTGCAGGGCAAGAATAATGTCTGCTTAGAAGTGGGACTGGTGTGTAGTTATGTTGGATCTGTGCAGGGCAGGAATAATGTCTGCTGAAAGATGTTTCACTTTTGCAAAAACCGGAGCATTTGTTGTGTTACTTTGCTTTGTCACTAGTCACCTTGAAATCAGATTCCTGTCATCTCAGTTAAGGTGGTAGCTTTTCTTTTTATTTCAAATGCCTGACATAAACTAGTAACTGTGCATTGACCATTTATGCTTGTTCAAAGCAGATCATTTGTATCAAGTTGTAGACCACTATTTCATCTCCCCCAGACTTAGTGTTATGTACCTGATGTGCTCTTGTCCCTACAAACTTTAATTTGTTTACTATAAGAAAATGTAGTTTTTAATAGCATTCAGTTGAATCTATCCTATTATGTGCACGCACGGGTAGCCTCCTGGTGCCGGGCGCGCTTGCGTCCCACATCCTGATGTACTCCCTAAGCCCCTAACCCTAAGCCCCTAACCCACTACACCTCTTGCCAGCCCTAACCCCCTACTCCATTTACCGGCCCTAATCGTAAACCTAACCCCCTAACACTAAGTCCATATCCCTAAAGCCCTACACCCCTTGCATGCCCTAACCCTAACCCCCTACACCACTTACCGGCCCTAAACCTAACACCCTAAGCCCCTAACCCCCTACACCCCTTGCCAGCCCTAACCCTAACCTCCTAACCCTCTTAGCCTAACCCTAACCCCCTAAAAGTAACTTCCTAACCCTAGGCCCATAACCCTAACCCCCTACACCACTTACTGACCCTAACCATGACCCCCTAACCCTGTAAACCTAACCTGAAAACCCCTAACCACTTACTGGGCACTTGTAGACAGCTACATCGGGATGCCGTCTGTTCAGGGCAGTGCAGCATGCGTGCGTACATATAATGTGATAGGTTCCATTCAGTTAATAAAATACTTGGCACAACTTGTAGTTTTAATTTATACCATATTTGGAACCATTTATGTGCCCTTAAAATGAAAGCAATATTCTAATTTATAGAAGTATTTTGTAGATAAATGATTGAGTTAATTATATGTGCAGATGTTTCAGAGCAGCACACAAATAAGCATATAAAGTTAGTGAAGTACATTATGCTTTTATTTCAAAATTCACTCATGGTTACACCACACAGCCTGCATGCAGTTCTTTAGATCTATACTGCCTTGACTTTCATTCTAAACTTTCATTCCAGCAGCACATAAATGACTGCAGCTGAGGTTTATTGTGGTGCTTTAAGATGCAGTCTGGAATGCACAGCAGCTTAGGAAACTTTCACAGAAGGCACAAATGAGTCCCACTAGTAACAGTAGAAAAAGGTGGTAACATAGCCTGCTTGGTTACTAAATTAAAGATTAACATAAGGCAAATGAAAAAACAAATCTATTCTTATACAAGACAGCATGCCTCAGTTTACCTAATGGTTAGACTGCCAATTCTGTACAGTACCTGAATGATAAATCATAGTTTAAGGAAAAAAATATTTTATATGAAGTTTGCTGGTTCCATTCTTATATGCCACAAAACGTTAAAAACAAATGGAGTAATGCATAGTTATAATAATTTACGGTAAGTATAGAGTAAATTATTGTAACTACCTGATTTATCATACTATTTGTATTAATGTCAAGAAATGTCATATATTATTTTATTCTATTTTTAAATAATGGCATTTTACTTTTAATGTTTTTTGGCACCTCTTAATGAGTACAAAAATTCATTCTCTGACATTCTATTTCTCATATAGACTAAAAATTCCAAAAATTACTGAGGTATGAAAAAACTCTCAGACATATTTTGCCTAACTCAGAAGACACTGTAAGCTATACACAAGTATAGTTTAACTAATAAACCATATCTTATATACCTTATATTGTAGTAATGTGAAATGTGTTTAATTGTTTAGAAATTAATTATTAATTATTATTATGTCCCATACAGCAATGGTTCCCAACAGTGATTGTTTGAGACCTTAGCAGCTGGTACCCAGGGTCCAAGAGATCCTAACAATTTATACATACCATTACCGTTACTCATAGCTGTAGACACATTATAGAGGAACATAGCTGCAGTTAAACTGTTTGCTGCTCAAATCAGGGCAAATTAGATTAACATTTAGTAAGGCACATGAAGTGCTGGATCTAACATGGACATTGGAAGATCACCAAATAGTCCCCACGAGCCTTGGATGATAACCAGCAGGTGCCCAGACCAAATAAGGCTGAGGATCACTGCCATAGAGGGTGCGTTTTTTTTTTTGTAGCTGCAAGTGCACATTGGTTTTATTTCTTCAACAGAACTATTGTTTTACCCACCATATTCTTTACCAGACCTTCTCATTGAATTGGCATGGCACTGAACAATTTCTACTATCTCTATATTACAAACTTACCTGAGATAACGACATGGACAAGAAATTCCCACCATGAGGTAGTCATCTAATTTAGAAAGAAGAGTTTAACACCTTGCACCTCTTCAAAAGATCCTGCGTTAAAATGTATCTGGTCTACCTCACATTGCCAATGAGGTCACCATATTCAAAGTCTAGGTTTATCAAATGCATTGCTTTGCAGCTCACCAGCTTCCATGTAATGTAATCCTTTCTTAAAATATACATTATTTTTCACACTTTCTGACCTGTCTACTGTCAATATAGGTCAATCCTGGAGACAAGTGAAAACCAGTTTGGGTTTTAGGAGTCTACAGCCACCACATTTATTAACAAAAACATTTTGAATATCAGCATAACAATGACTTAACTAGGTTCTAGCATTACTGCTGTTTGCTGCAAGCTATGAGCTAAAAAGCCATGTCCCAGGGTTGCATCCCTAAGCAACCATCCAACAAATGCGTGGTTCACAGTAGAAGTGGCAATGAAGCCATAAATGAGCCATAGCCCTGACATGCTGTTTCTAACCACAATCTGGCAGCAAAACACCTGCAGCCACTGTGATATTAAATGCATGAAGGACAACCACAGAACCTGTCAATGCAAAACAAATTAGTTGGTGAGAAGGAATTATAAAAACTTTAAAACAATTAAGTGTACACAACTATGGGGATAGATCTGCTCATCTTTAGAGGAGAAATGGTCTGAGGATGAAGATCACATTCCCTCCTTATAAATAACCTTAAGTGCTCCTCCATCAGACACCCCCCTGTTCCTCCCATTCCAGTGTCAGGACATGCTCCCTTTCTATCCATTCTATCCAACATTGTGCCATAAACGGTCATTGCTCCCTGCATAAAACAAAAAGCCTCAGACTCGCCAATACCAAGCCTTATCAAATTGGATGTAGATACATCCAGGTCCAGCTTCTCCATGGCCACTCCTCCATGGCCAGCTTCGGAGACCAGTAGATTAACCATGACCCAGAACTAATATTGCACTTTTGTCCACTATAAAAGTGGATGGGAATGTTAAATCGAAGCCACCCATGAAATGACATAGTGGTGCTCAACAAGAAGCTTGAGTAAACATTTATCTTTAGAAGCTAAGTAGCTCACCTGGAACATGAAATTCTTTGAGTTGTTCTCTCTTCTTATGGCTATTCAGAGACTAAGGAAGATCCCACAGTAGGTGATGTAAAACAGGCTGAGGATGATAGGAAGCGCCGGAAAACTTTTGGGAATTAACTTCCTGACAAAGGCATTAAAATGAAGAGGTCATTAAAATACAATACAATTGCTTCCTATCATCTTGAGCCTTTTTTACATCACTTAGAAGAAGTGATGAAGAGAGAACAACTCAATGAATTCTCTGTTACAGGTGAGCTGCTTAATTTATAAAGGTAAATGTCTAGCCAACCCTCTTGTTGAGTGCCACTATGTCATTTCATATGCTTTATCATCCACTTTTATAAGAGCTCCACTAGAAGTGTCTGCATGTTTAGCAGGTTGATCCAGCATCACTGTCTGCTGTACCACAGAGTGGCTCATCCCACTAGCACTAAGTGTGGATAACTAAGAAACCTGAAGAGGAACCCACACACAATGGTTTTACCCCCTCCAGCTGTCAAATTCCTTCCTCTAATAGATGACCTCAAGCATTGGCATGTAGTAAACAAGAAGCTTGGCCCACTAGGAGAAGTCCCAGTAGCCCCAAACTGACCCAGTGACTTTATTCCATGAGACCAGTTACTGTTGGCAGTCCATTTGTGGCTCACACTTGCTACCTCTGAGGTCCAAACCTCAGGTTGAACACCTGCTTCCTTTGCTGGCAATACAGTAGTTAGTGGCTCACCGCCTTCATTCCTGTCTGAAAAAGAAGAACGACAGCAAGCATGCCTGGAATTATTGCTAACATGCGTCCCACTGGAATGGGATAAATGCCTGTGATACCTTCTGTGTCTAGAGTGAGACGTAAGCCCTCTAGAACTAGAATGCATATATGATTCATATGATGTCCAGCATGATATTCAGTAGTAAGAGAAGAAGGGGGCATACTACCTTGGAATATAACAACACTGTCCCTCTTTGCATTGTAGGTACATAGCCTGCAATTGTTATCCCCTCTTGGGTCCTCAACCCTTGCTGTAAAGGTAGACTAAACAATTCTGGAGTCTGACTACTTACCATTGGTACCTCTGTGGTGAAGTCCTGAGGAATCCCATTCCTGCTAGTGGCCTTTCTATGTGCCCTCCTCAGCATGGCAGATACTCTGGGTCACATTTGCCTCTTTGTACATGACATCTGTAGCTTTGCTGATGTCACTTTAGGGGACAGCAGACAGTATCATATACCTCACATTGTGGAGTGAGTATATTACATATAAAATATCTGCTTATACACAATTTCCTCTGTTTAGGAACATTGCCTTTCTTAACAAGCCTTGATAAAATACAACACACTGTTAGAAAAGACAAAATGCTATATATGTTTTACAGACTTACTTGCTTTGTTTGTTATTTTCTTACTGTGTTAAGCAAACAACTTTGGATCCTTTATAATAAGGTCAACAGAGAGTAAGATTCACTCATATGTAGACATCTTATGGGATACTTAATATTGCAGAGACATATAATGAAAGCTCAGATGTTTATAATGTTTTGCTGTTCTATACAGTTTGGTAAACCATAAGATGCCAGATCATTTCACTCTCGACAAGTAAGAGGTATAATTAGGAGTCTTTTTCTTAAGTAAAAATAAGAGTTATAATATAAGTATTCCCACTATGGAGAAGGTCCTAATTTTTGTTATATTTCTGTTTTGCCTTCATCATGTCTACCCAGCACTAGCTTATTAATACCTATCAATTAGCAGAGATTTATTCTTCCACTACAGGACAAATTAAATGGCATTATAGGTCAAGGCTAACTGTCTTCCTGATATTTCTATATATTGCAAAACATTAAGAGTTTTTATTAGAAAACAAATACGATAACACACTTTGGATACTATGTTTACCTGAGGAATTTCTTCAATACTGTGAATATTGTCACTTTAATTAATATACATTTAGAAAGTCATAGAATGTAGAATAAATATAATAAAACAAAAAACAAAATGCTGAAAATTTTTTACAGCTATATTCTGCCTTTGAATAATTATGTTTCGGAAGGAAATTACTCATAACAGCATGAAGGAACTATTTGGGTGGTTAAGTGACAACAGGGATTATTTTTGCACTAACAGTTGGCGGATATTTGGTACCTGACAAGAATAGGCAAATACTCAATTCTGAAAATCTGATGTAATTGGAGAAGACTAGGTCAGGATGTTAAAAAAATACAATAAAAAAACAAAACAACCAGAACAAACAGCATGTGTAATTTCCATTAACAAAACTTGTTTTTTCTGCTGATTACATAAAAAGTACATTACATAAGTGGGCTACTATCAAATTCAATTTGCAGTTCAAATATCAGGTGCAAAGAAAAGACGATAGCATGCAGAGACCAATCTGTTTATAAGGTACAGTTAACATTTCAGTTGTTTTGGCACAAACTTAAATAAAAATGTACTTATGAAAATAAATTGTTAATGTCATTCTTTTGAAATCTTAGTTTCCACATACTGGTTTATTTTCAAGTGAAACCATAATGATATATTTTTAAACTTAGAAAACTTCCTCATTCCAATGATTCCTCTGCATAATTTCAGAAATCTTAGGTCCAGTATTTAATTTCTTTTGCAGCTTAACATGCATACCTAGTATTACCTTATCAGATGGAATGATGATTAAAATATACATTGTATTCACTGGTTTCCACAAAAGGATCAACAATCAGCACATTAAATTATAGACTCAACATTTAAGTTTGTTTGCAAAGGTTGCTGGATGAATTTTAATCAAATAACAGTTTGAGAATATTATGCATCTCTTTTCCGGGACAGTGTAAAAGCCGGAACAGAACGAAACGGCCGGAACAGGCCATTTCTAAAATAAATCTTTGACAATATCACCGGTATGTGTTAGATAATATTGAGAACAATATATAAGAACCAAAATCAATTTGATAACCAAAACATCAAACGGAACAGGCAAAAACAGGCCGGAATGCACACTTTATAAAGTGAATTCATGCTAAAATCATTGGGATGTGTTAAATATAATTTAATCCTATATTTAAGAGCCAACATCCATCTGATAGTATGCCTTATAAACCCTTTAACATGCCAGAATACAATATTTCACAAAATGACCCAGAACGGCTACTTTTTAGAGGGTCAAAATAAACAAATTCACCAAATAGACAAAACTAGGTGGGATTCATGTAATAACCTTTATAAATTCCACAGAAACTCATTTAAAGTACCCGTTCCGTGCCGGAATACTATATTTTGCATAATGACCCAGAACAGCAACTTTTTAGAGGGTCAGTATTACCAAATTCACCAGATACACATAACTAGGTGGGATTCATTTAATTCTTTCTGTGTTCTGTTACAGCTTTATGGGATGTCTGGACAGACAGTGAGTGTAGGAGTCTGCTATCATGGACTTGATACCCCCTCCCCCTTCCTTACCTTCACCCTCTTCTTTTACTCCATTTCATTTTCTTTGTTACAAACCTGATATATCTTACTTCAGAAACAATGCAATAAAAAGAATATAATTTCAAAATAACAAGGAAGCTGGGAAAAGATAAAGAAAATTATTTATGTTACATGCCACAATGTTTCTCTGTATTGTATTATTTCTATACTGTCTGCTTGTATGTGGTGTATTTTCCTTTTCTCACAATAAATACCATTATAAAAAAAAAGATGTGAAACAATTTAAGACCCCAATTTATTTCCTGTGATCTGCACCTCTGCATACTTGTGCACAGTTGGCTGAACAGAACATTATTTCTGAATCCTGGTATTTCTTGCTTTCTATTGTAATTTATTATCAGTGTTACCTCTGACTTTTCAAAGAGTGGAAGCTCTCAAAAGCTTGACATAAAAATTATGAATATGTTTGTCCAATAAAAAAGGTATCACTATATACTGCAATACTCTGATTATTCATCTAGATTACTGGACATTCACTGCTACATCACTCTTCATATATGTGTGTATATATATATCACATATAATAGTTGTCGTCATGCAATGCTAAAAATTACAGGTTTGCGCATGCGCAATGAGTGTAAAAAGTGCTCATTGCAAGGCCCACAAGTTACAGGTTTGATGGGCGCTCATTGGGGCCTTGCGATGAGTGCCAAAGGCTCTCATCATGAGGCTCGCAAGACGTTGGAAAAGGCTGGCAATGAGTGACGAAGGCCAAAAATATTTTCATTGCCCTTAATGATTAATATCACAAAAAAAGAAATGAAAGGTATCCCTTGAAAAATAGTGCACACCTAAGACCTAATAACAATATAGAGAATAATGAATAATAAAACTTAACATTAATTAGTGTCTTTAAAATATGAGGTTAAAATCTTGATGCTCTGACTTCTTCATGAAAAATAATAATAATGATGAGAAGTGGGAAAAACTCCAAAGTCACCATGTAATTATTTGTCACCTAATGATTAACCCTGCACCACTGAGGTCCTTAAAGGTTAATATTAGGTAACGAAATTTACATAACAGACCCCGTGGCAACTAAATACTGAATTAGTCTCTATAAACCCCCATGGTATAAGGGATTAATTTCTTAGTACCATCGGATTCCTTTAAGGAAACCCAGATTAGTAAGGGTTAACTAAGTATACCATGGCATCCTTAAAAGGACCCCCATGGTATGTGGTTACATTTTAATTATTTAAGCCACTTAGGTCCTTTAAGGACCTTTGTGGCAAGCTATAATTATTTGGAACCACAGTGCTTCCAACAGGACCTCCGTGGATAGGACCACCATGGCATATACTGTATGTTAGATTTAGATGCCATGTAGGCCATTCCAGTACCTCCATGGCCTTTAAGTTCATAAGACTTCCATGGCATAGGGCACAGTTTTAGTGCCATGGAGGTCACTTGAATCAGTTTTAGAGGCATTTTTCCGCCTCTGCGGGGGGTCATCAGTTTGCGAAGGATTGTGGAGAGAAAAACAGCTTTATTACAATACTTTGAAAATATATAATGATCTTAACTGCTTAAAACATTGTCCTAGTTTACAAAACATGTCTCATGTCTGATAAATATGTAACAAACTAACAACATTAGTCAAGGTCCAGGCAGTGAACAGAATTTCTTTGAAAATCTTAATTTTAATGCACTATATTTAACATGACTGTCCTACTGCCTTAAAGCATTCAAGGCGGGGGGGGGGGGGGGGGTACAGAGCAAAGCAGAAAATCAGTACTACGTATGACCGCATTTTCTTTAAGCTGTTCTGAATCATTCAATGAGATAACAAGTCTGTCTCTTTCCACTCCTGAATAAATAAAATATAACATAGATATCCCCGACACTCTGAGAAGTAGCTATTGCAGTTTTTTAGTATTCTGCCCGGAACGGGTACTTGAAATTAGTGTCTGTGTAATTTATGAAGGTTATTACATGAATCCCACCTAGTTATGTGTATTTGGTATTTTTGTCCCTCTGCAAAGTTGCCATTCCGTGTCATTTTGCGAAATATTGTATTCTGGCACAGAACGGGTACTTGAAATTAATTTCTGTGAAATGTATGAATGTTATTATATGACACCCACCTAATTATGTGTATTTGGTGAATTTGGTAATACTGACCCTCTAAAATGTCACCATTCCCGGTCATTTAGCGAAATATTGTATTCTGGCCCGGAACGAGCACTTGAAATTAGTTTCTGTGAAATTTATGAAGGTTAAAAAATGAATCCCACCTATTTATGTGTATTTGGTGAATTTGGTATTTTTGACCCTCTAAAAAGTCGCTGTTCCCGGTCATTTTGCTAAATATTGTATTCTAGCCCGGAATGGGTACTTGAAATTAATTTCTGAGGAATTTCTGAAGGTTATTTCATGAATCCCACCTAGTTATGTGTATTTGGTGAATTTGGTATTTTTGACCCCTAAAAAGTTGCTGTTCCGGGTCATTTTGCAAAATATTGTATTTTGGCCCAGAATGGGTACTTGAAATTAGTTTCTGTAGAATTTATGAAGGTTATTACATGAATCCCACCTAGTTATGTGTCTTTGGTGAATTTGGTAATACTGACCCTCTAGAAAGTCGCCGTTCCGGGCCATTTTGCTAAATATTTTATTCTGGCCAGGTACTTCAAAATTAATTTCTGATGAATTTCTGAAGGTTGTTACATGAATCCCACCTAGTTATGTGTATTCAGTGAATTTGGTATTTTTGACCCTCTAAAAAGTCGCAGTTCCGGGTCATTTTGTGAAATATTGTATTTTGGCCTAGAACGGGTACTTAAAAATATTTTTTTGTGGAATTTAGGAAGGTTATTACATGAATCCCACCTAGTTATGTGTATTTGGGGAATTTGGTATTTTTGACCCACTAAAAAGTCGCTGTTCCGGGTCATTTTGCTAAATATTGTATTCTGGCCCGGAACGGGTACTTGAGATTCATTTCTGAGGAATTTCTGATGGTTATTACATGAATCCCACCTAGTTATGTGTATTTGGTGAATTTGGTATTTTTGACCCCTAAAAAGTTGCTGTTCTGGGTCATTTTGCAAAATATTGTATTTTGGCCCGGAACGGGTACTTGAGATTAATTTCTGAGGAATTTATGAAGGTTATTACATGAATCCCACCTAGTTATGTGTATTTGGTGAATTTGGTATTTTTGACCCTCTGGAAAGTTGCCGTTCCGGGTCATTTTGTGAAATATTGTATTTTGGCCTGGAACGGGTACTTTAAAGTAGTCTCTGTGAAATTTATGAAGGTTATTACATGAATCCCACCTTGTTATGTCTATATGGTGAATTTGGTATTTTTGACCGTCTGAAAAGTCGCTGTTCCGGGTCATTTTGCTCAATATTTTATTCAGGCATGTTAAAGTGTTAATATAGCTTACTATCAGATGAGGGTTGGTTTTTAAATATAGTTCTAAATTATATTTAACACTTAGAACACATTTAGAAAGTGTGCGTTTTGGCCTTTTTTTTGCCTGTTTTTTTCGATATTTTGGGTTTTAAAGGGTTAATAAAGTCTTATATCAAATTGGTTTTGGTTCTTATATATTGTTCTCAATATTATCTAACACATCCCAGTGATATTATCATTGATTTATTTTATAAATGGACTGTTCTGGCCCGTTCCATTCTGTTCCGGCTTTTACATCGTCCCTTCTTTTCCACTGCAACATCACAAAAAAAAAAAACTTACAAGGACAAGATATGCTCAAGCACATTTCCCAAAGATAAATATAAAATTAACTAGGGTTTAAGAATCAAGAAGGAGAAGGAAGGTCAGAAAGGAATATAGCACATACGTGTGTGCACCTTAAACGTTAAACCATGATCCATAATCTAAATTTCTGAAGACTCTGTTTGATATTACAATAGCTTGGAGACTCAGAGCATGTTCTTATCTACCATACAATGTAGGGAAAGGTAGAGTGGCTGTGGCTCATGTGCAGAAAGGGGCAGCTTGCAAATCCTGCTCTTGTAGAAATGCAAACTCATCACATATAAAAAAAGTACTAAAGTGTTAGTGTGATGGATACTTCTAGTCCCTGCAAATGCATAAAAAAAATTCTGATAAAAAAGATTTGACATTTTATCTTCTAATGATGTTCTTAGAATATTATATTACAATGTGTCATACAAAGGGCCATATATAAACTATGGTAAAAGTATTTTAAAAACCTTAACATAACACTATTTGTATATTTTTAACTATTATTTGAAGTTATATAAAATGAGAGCTGTCATTACTGTTTGTTTACCTGTCTACCCAAATGATAGGGGTTTCAATTCCTCTCACTGAAAAATAAAACAATAATCTTTAATTGGATACTGTAAATCCCAAAACTACTCTGCTTAAAGTATATAAAATATAAGAGTGCTTTCAAAAATGGAATATGTATGATGCATAGGAGAAGTGTGTAAAATCACACTTATATCACTCCATACTTAAACTCTTTGATATAGACAATCCTCATAAATCAGAATATACTGATTTTCCTGTTACTACAGGATACTGATAATCACAGGATTGAAACAAAACACAATAAAAGCACTCATATAAGTATATTAAAAACAAGAGAAATCTGAAGCCAAAAGGGACTTAAATAAAACTGAAAGTGAAAAAAATGGTACTGAAAAAGGGCTATAATACACTATATACAAAAGTGTGTGTACCAAAATATCAATACAGAGCTGAGAAAACATGTAGCAATAAAAAAAATATACTTGCTGTTCAACTGTCAAGTTCCAAGATACACAAATGCATGAAGGAATAACCCAATATATATATATATATATATATATATATATATATATATATATATATATATATATACAGCTACACTTTCAGTAGTCTCTGGCTAAGATAACAGAGAAAAAGAGTTGCCAACGGGACGTTTCATCCATCCTTGTGGACATTTTCTAATGCTAATAACTTTCTTTCAAAGCTAAATCTTCTCTAAGGATATTCCAGTTCTTTTTTAGAAACTGTTTGACTGATTACCAATCAATACCGTATTTCATTATACACTGTATCTTTTCATCTGGTTCAACATTCTTCCTTTTGACTTTCTTGTAAAGTAAGTCCTCACGTTTATTTGTTAATGCTCCTTTATATACTCTTTTAAGAGTACGGTTTGGATAACTGCGTTGTTTAAATCTTAGCCGTAAATCTCTGGCCTTTATTTTAAAGTCGGTTTCACTGTCATAGTTCCTTTTCAACCTCAGGTACTGTCAGGTAGGTAATCCTGATTTAAGTGCGACAGGATGCTGACTTGACCAATGAAGGAGAGCTTTCGAAGCTGTAGGTGTACGGAAGACTGACGTGTGTATCTTTCCATCGTTATCCTTTGTAAGGATTATATCCCAAAATTCAACCTCTCACTGAAAGCTTAAAGGTTTGCAATCTGATCTGTTTCAATGGCTCCGGCTGATTGACCAAACAAAAAGTAGCAGAGAACTCAGGACTGCATAAAGCTGCATTTATAGTTAAACATTATAGGTCGTTTGAAACATCCACCCTAATGGTAAAAGTTTCATACCTTAACAGTAGTTATGATCCATATCAGCAACTTTTCAACTAATTATAATTAATGATCTTTTGTAGAGAAAGTTTTCACTGAAAATAACTTACCATCTTTAAGCTGGAGCTCCTCATTTTCTTTGAAACTGTGGTAAAGTCTGTATCTGCCTCATTACTCCAGTTTTAGGATTAGAGGGTAAGTAAATGTAATGTTGAAAAAGACAGGTTCCAGCCTAAATAGGAAGGGTGAAACCATGTTTTTCTCCAAAAGTTGATTATCACAATAAACTGAATAGTTAACAGAAATTAAAAAACAATAACATTTGTTTAGTGTTGCAATCTGGGCTATTACAAAAATCCCTATTGCACATTGAGGAAATAGAATTGCTAAGAATAGGAATGTAATGTCCTTTTTGTAACTAATATTCAGAGGAAAAAAAGTTCTCATATATATTAAAGTTTTGTAATAAAATGTGACATTATGCAGCTTAATTATGTAATGTATAAAAAAAATTAACCTATAAACAGCTTTCAAAGAGAGCAGATGGAAAGACAATATATAAATCTTATTAGAAAGAAACATAAAAAAGCATTTGAAATAAATTAGAGAGATGTGCATAAATAGATTATTGATTTTATTTAGATAGATTGCTATAATTTGCTCTGCATTTATATGTTACTATATATGCAATCTATTAATTTCTAAAAATACTGAACACCAGGGGGAGGAAGATGATTGATTTACTGAAGATTTACATTCATATGATTTATTATAATTTTCATTATCAGTAGATATTATAGCTGCACACCTCTTTCTCTAGGAAAAGGTGCTTTTATGGATTCATTCTGATTCTCCTTATACGAGAATATAAAACAAAGAAAGCTGAAAGCAAAGCACAGAGCTATCATTCTAAAATAAATATATAAAAACAGACTGGTTTATGTTATTCCTAATATTGTATTTTCTTAACTAGTTAAGTATATTTAATTGTAACGCTTAGTTATGTTTATGGTTTATAAATAAGAATGTAGAAATCTCAAACTGGCCTAAGGCATTGAGTTTTTAGTTGCATCATCTGTAATTTCTGTGACAAACATTCTATGGCTGATCGTATCACTACTTCTGGCTACTGTTTTGCTGTGCGTCATTCCAGTTTGGGGCACCATGATACAGGTGTTGGTTGCATCATTTCTGGACAACAGAAGAAGTGGTTACCAAAAGATTCTGTAGCCAGTGTCAATTATGGCTTCAATTTGGTGATAATAGGGCTTTTTTCACATCCTACATTACCTGAGCAAGCATTTTTATATGCCTTTTTTTGCCTGTTGATTTCTATGGTTCTACTGGTGTTGACCTTAATTATCTTTTATGATCATATGAGTGACCATCAACCTATTACAGACTTTCAACTACTGAGAAGAAACACAATTTGACTACACTTCTAATAATCCTATCTGGCCCCTGACAGGAAGCGCTGCTTGCTATTTCTGTTGTTTAGTCATTCAGTTGTGTCTGTCTCTCTGTCTGTCTCTCTGTGACCGTACGGACTAAACCAGGTCAGGCACAATTGTTTTGTCTCTGGCCATGCTTATCCATAAGGCTTTCTTGGCAAAGACACTAGAGTGGATTGCAAGTACCATCTCCAGTGGACCGGAATTATCTGACCTCTCTGCTGTGACTTGCCCATTTTTGGTAACCCTACATGGTTTAACTCAAAGCTTCACTGAGATAGACAACCCCTTCACCACGACAAGGAAGCAATTCTGAAGGAGCTGATATTTCTACCGATGCCCTGTAACTCTATCTCCTATTAAGTAGTGGCCTTTATTAAAGGTGGTCTCAAGATATTACAAAATAAGACAAGAGATGCAAATCCGAGAATGGACTGCTGCTAAGAATCCTGCCATGTGCGATTGTCATGCCCACTAAAAAAGTATCCTAACATATTGGGCTATGTTAGGATATAGCTACTTTTATAACCATATACATGTTTAATTGTCCAGGTGTTTTATATGTGTGCTTTTTATGCTACACCAATAAACTTTTTTATAATATTGCAGGACTGACTAATAGGACTGACTTCTGTTCTTTATGGTTCTCTTTATACAATTAAGTGACAAACATATCACTCAATTTAATTTATTGTCAATATGACAAGAAGAAATTAGTTCAATATATACTATAGCTCTAATATATCATCGTGATACACAGTTAAGGATATAAATTAGTATACTTATTCAAGACTAGTTCGTTTTTAAATTGGTAAATTAACATAAAAGCCATAAAAACGATATTGTGCTATTGAGCACTAATATTGAATAATGATTACTATACCATTGGGAAAGCCTATTAAATACAGCGAAATGCATCTGCATATAATATTTTACATTTGTATTTACTTTATATTCTTCTTAAATTGACCTATATGGGCTTTTAACTGGGATTCAATCTGTAAATCATATATTACACATTGTATGATTTTCTATGTATAAAGTGTATGATCATAATTTGTGGGAACTGGGTTGGTATTAAACGAGAGTATTGGCTACCTAGCTCTAGATATAGGATCTTATTGGAGCCTACCAACCTCTATAGTGAGCAATGGAATATACCAGATCCTAAAGGTACCATAAACTCAAAAGTGAGCCACAGATTCAGTTATCAGAGTACCATGCAAATTGTTGAGAGGAGTAGTGTGAATATACAGAGGACCTGGAATCTATACTATGGGATATATCTGTGTGCTGTAAATACCTCTATTCTAGAGTTTTTGTATGTTGAATATACACCGTATTTATCGGTGTATAACACGCACTTTTTCTCCCGGGTTGAGGAGCGGAGGCCGATATATTACACATTGTATGATTTTCTATGTATAAAGTGTATGATCATAATTTGTGGGAACTGGGTTGGTATTAAACGAGAGTATTGGCTACCTAGCTCTAGATATAGGATCTTATTGGAAACTACCAACCTCTATAGTGAGCAATGGAATATACCAGATCCTAAAGGTACCATAAACTCAAAAGTGAGCCACAGGATGAGGAGGGAGGTTGAGGAGGGGGTTGAGGATGAGGAGGGGGGTTGAGGATGAGGAGGGGGGTTGAGGATGAGGAGGGAGGTTGAGGAGAGGGGTTGAGGAAGGAGGATGAGGATGGGGGGGGTGGAGGAAGGGGTTGAGGATGGGGGGTTTGAGGAGGGAGTTGAGGATGAGGAGGGAGGTTGAGGATTTTGCTTCAAAGTTCTTTATTTGAATTTTTTTCCCCCTGAAATTCCCTTTTTAAAATGAGGTGCGTGTTATACGTCGGTGCTTGTTATATGCCGATAAATACGGTACTTTTTATTGAATACAACCTACATTAGAAAGTGGTGTGAACTGTCTTTCCTCATCTTCTGTTGTCAACATGAAGAAAAGTTCCTGTTTATTTAATCTCATTGGCACCTTTACAGCTAATAGACATTAGCATCACCATCTCTTATATGAGCACATCAGGGGTTATCTACTAAAGGGTGGAGTTTTGAAGAGATCTTGGAGGTTTTCCAGAGTTCTTCAACACTTTACAATTAAGCACATCTGTTCCTGAAGTCCTCAATGTCTTGCAATTACGATCTCACTCAGCTACAACTTGGCTGTAACACAAGTATGTTTGTTGCTTTCAGTCACCATGGCAGCTGGCATATACAAAGAAAAATCTGTCAGCTGATTAACTTAACAGTAGATGTATTAACAAATAATATGTGAGTGTAGCAATTTAATATACAATGGTTAAAGCATAGAACAAAGCTTCTCAACCTACTATGTATACACAATAAACTGAAGGCCCAAGTGTCCAGTTAATAATAACTGTAATTGAAAGCTGCATCCAACATACAGAACAACTATTTGTAGATAACAATAGTAAGCTAGTACTTTGCATTTTGTATGTATTAAATCAAAGTTACTTTATAATACAGAAGATTTTCTTTATGTGTCAAGCATCTATTCCATACTTCTTTTTTTTAAGAAACAAACATCATATTAGTAAAGGAAAATGTAATTATGATATAGTTATCATATTATAGAGATAGACAAAGGTCAAATTCTCTATTTAATCTGTTTGGATATAGAGAACCTGATTTTTAAATTCACCACACACCTGACTAACCTCCTCTTCTTTAGGTGGATATATGTTCTGTGACATTGGATATACATTATGTCACAATAGTGAGTACACGCCTCACATTTTTGTAAATATTTTATTCTATCTTTTCATGTGACAACACTGAAGAAATGACACTCTGCTACAATGTAAGGTAGTAAGTGTACAGCCTTTATAACAGTGTAAATTTGCTGTCCCCTCAAACTAACTCAACACACAGCCATTAATGTCTAAACCTTTGGCAACAAAAGTGAGTACACCCCTAAGTGGAAATGTCCAAATTGGGCCCATAGTGTAAATATTTTGTGTGGCCACGATTATTTTCCAGCCCTGCCATAACCCTCATTGGCATTGAGTTCACCAGAGCTTTACAGGTTGCCACTGGAGTCCTCTTCCACTTCTCCATAATGACATCATGGAGCTGGTGGATGTCAGAGACATTGTATTTCCCCATCTTCCATTTGAGGATGTCCCACAGATGCTCAATAGGGTTTAGGTCTGGAGAGATGCTCGGCCAGTCCATCACTTTTACCTTCAGCTTTAGCAAGGCAGTGGTCATCTTGGAGGTGTGTTTGGGGTCGTTATCATGTTGGAATACTGCCCTGCAGCCCAGTCTCCAAAGAGAGGGGATCATGCTCTGCTTCAGATGTCACAGTACATGTTGGCATTCATGGTTCCCTCAATGAACTGTAGCTTCTCATTGCCAGCAGCACTCATGCAGGACCAGACCAAACATATATACACTTGATCCCCTCCCTTTGGAGACTGGGCCACAGGGCAGTATTCCAACATGATAACGACCCCAAACACACCTCTAAGACGACCACTGCCTTGCTAAAGAAGCTGAAGGTAAAGGTGATGGACTGGCCAAGCATGTCACCAGACCAAAACCTTATTGAGCATCTGTGGGGCATCCTCAAATGGAAGGTGGGGCAGTGCAAGGTCTCTAACATCCACCAGCTCTGTGATGTCATCATGGAGGAGTGGAAGAGGACTCCAGTGGCAACCTGTGAAGCTCTGGTAAACTCCATGCCCATGAGGGTTAAGGCAGTGCTGGAAAGAATGGTCGGCACACAAAATATTGACACTTTGGGCCCAATTTGGACTTTTCCACTTAGGGGTATACTCACTTTTGTTGCCAAAGTTTTAGACATTAATGACTGTGTGTTATTTTGAGGGGACAGCAAATGTACAATGTTATACAGGCTGTACACTTACTACTTTACATTGTAGCAGAGTGTCATTTCTTCAGTGTTGTCACATGAAAAGATATAATGAAATATTTACAAAAATGTGAGGGGTGTACTCACTTTTGTGAGATACTGTATATTAACCATCGGTTGTTCCACGCAATAAGCTAGAACAGGTAACTCAATTGTACTGTTCATAAATGTTGATATGTATTCACATAAAAAACTGCAAATGATCAAAATCGATATTTAAAAAATTGTATTAAAAGTTTCCAGATCATGTGTTGGTCTTCTATTTAGGTTTAAATACTGCCCTAGGTCATTAAGATGTGTTTGCCTCCCACTTGCAGCCCATCCTTTACCCTTTCTATATCTCAAATCATAAGGTTATGTGTGTTTATGTGTATAAATATATATATATATATATAGTAGGTCAAAGTGTCAAGTAGACTTGCAGACAGAAATGTCTGTATATAAACATTTCTGTGTATATAAAATGGTACCTTGGTTCACGTCGTTAATCCATTCCAGACGGTAGGATGAGAATCAAACAGGAAGAGAACCAAACAAGCATTTCCCATAGGAGTCAATGTAAACGGAAATAATCCGTTCCGGACTCCAGATTTTTCACATTTTATTTTGAATTGATGGTCTTGTTTTTGGATAAAAAAACCTTAAAACTAAACAATCATGAAGAAAAAAATAAAAATTAGATCGAATAACATACAGGGAGTGCAGAATTATTAGTCAAGTTGTATTTTTGAGGATTAATTTTATTATTGAACAACAACCATGTTCTCAATGAACCCAAAAAACTCATTAATATCAAAGCTGAATATTTTTGGAAGTAGTTTTTAGTTTGTTTTTAGTTTTAGCTATTTTAGGGGGATATCTGTGTGTGCAGGTGACTATTACTGTGCATAATTATTAGGCAACTTAACAAAAAACAAATATATACCCATTTCAATTATTTAGTTTTACCAGTGAAACCAATATAACATCTCAACATTTACAAATATACATTTCTGACATTCAAAAACAAAACAAAAACAAATCAGTGACCAATATAGCCACCTTTCTTTGCAAGGACACTCAAAAGCCTGCCATCCATGGATTCTGTCAGTGTTTTGATCTGTTCACCATCAACATTGCGTACAGCAGCAACCACAGCCTCCCAGACACTGTTCAGAGAGGTGTACTGTTTTCCCTCCTTGTAAATCTCACATTTGATGATGGACCACAGGTTCTCAATGGGGTTCAGATCAGGTGAACAAGGAGACCATGTCATTAGATTTTCTTCTTTTATACCCTTTCTTGCCAGCCACGCTGTGGAGTACTTGGACTCGTGTGATAAAGCATTGTCCTGCATGAAAATCATGTTTTTCTTGAAGGATGCAGACTTCTTCCTGTACCACTGCTTGAAGAAGGTGTCTTCCAGGAACTGGCAGTAGGACTGGGAGTTGAGCTTGACTCCATCCTCAACCCGAAAAGGCCCCACAAGCTCATCTTTGATGATACCAGCCCAAACCAGTACTCCACCTCCACCTTGCTGGCGTCTGAGTCGGACTGGAGCTCTCTGCGCTTTACCAATCCAGCCACGGGCCCATCCATCTGGCCCATCAAGACTCACTCTCATTTCATTAGTCCATAAAACCTTAGAAAAATCAGTCTTGAGATATTTCTTGGCCCAGTCTTGACGTTTCAGCTTGTGTGTCTTGTTCAGTGGTGGTCGTCTTTCAGCCTGAGTATTGCACACCTTGTGCTTTTGGGCACTCCAGTGATGTTGCAGCTCTGAAATATGGCCAAACTGGTGGCAAGTGGCATCGTGGCAGCTGCACGCTTGACTTTTCTCAGTTCATGGGCAGTTATTTTGCGCCTTGGTTTTTCCACACGCTTCTTGCGACCCTGTTGACTATTTTGAATGAAACGCTTGATTGCTCGATGATCACGCTTCAGAAGCTTTGCAATTTTAAGAGTGCTGCATCCCTCTGCAAGATATCTCACTATTTTTGACTTTTCTGAGCCTGTCAAGTCCTTCTTTTGACCCATTTTGCCAAAGGAAAGGAAGTTGCCTAATAATTATGCACACCTGATATAGGGTGTTGATGTCATTAGACCACACCCCTTCTCATTACAGAGATGCACATCACCTAATATGCTTAATTGGTAGTAGGCTTTCGAGCCTATACAGCTTGGAGTAAGACAACATGCATAAAGAGGATGATGTGGTCAAAATACTCATTTGCCTAATAATTCTGCACTCCCTGTAGAATGTATCCTCACTGTAACTGCACTGGGAGGACCTGAGGGCCCAATAGGATGGTGGTAATGTAGAGGAGGAGAAGGAGGAGAAGGATGAGGTTACTGCTTAGAAATTGATTCTAACAGGCACAGGCTGCAGATTGGCTCTTACATGCACCGGCTGGGCACTTTGGCTTTTACAGACACTGGCTGGGCACATTAGCACTTACAGACACAGGCTGCAGATTGCCTCTTACAGACACATTTTTGTTGAAAAACTCAAACAAACTCAGATTAAGTGACTGAGACATGAGTAATCATAGTTACTACTGTATAGTAAGTAAAATGTGAGTAGAACATATATTTAAAAGATCATTGTAATCTAGTATCCACAAAATCCCTTTGTTAATAAGTATTCTTCATAATGGTAATTTATTAACGAGTGCCAACAAAAACAGATGCAGACTTGGCACATTGCTTTATATATGTAAGGTGCCAAATTGAGGCAAGAGAGGGTGGGTCACGAGAAAGACATGTGCAGATGAGAGGAGCAGTAGGCATTATATTTAAGGTGATTGAGTGGGAGAGGGACGCCTCTCCCAAAATATCTGGTGGTGTGGTTAGAAGCTAAGACTTCTTGTTCTAGTAAGAGGGCCAAAAATGTTCTAGGATTAGATGCTACTCATTCAGCCTTTGGAAGAATTCTGTAACTTTAGCTTTGGGATTGGGTATGTATCTATTGAAACAGTGTGATTTCCAGCTGCCCATGGATTTGATTATGTGCACTAGGGTCTGGCTTTAGGAAGCAACTGAAGCAGCTCATATTCTATTGGAGTACCTAGAATGGGTGAATGGGTTGTGACCTAGTCTGGTGAGAATGAGGTAGTAGTAAAGAGAGGTTGGCTGGAGATACTAAGTAATGGAGTTCAGGTAGACCATAGGTTTTTTGACAATGAATCATGTTGGATGTGAGAAGGGGTCTTGTGGAAAGTATGAGGAGGAGTAAGACTGTTTTTTTGAAGGTGCAGGTATAGATGAATAGAAGAAGCAGGGAGAGGTAGTGGAAGGTCTGATCACAAAGAACAATAATCCATTCCATATTTGGTGGAACAAAGTCCATAACAAAAGATCCACCCCAGTGGATGAGTCACTCAGAGTTATACTGGATTGTTTGTTGACTTGAATTGGTCTTTTTGATCAGCAGGTTAATGAGAAAAGGCCTACCACGAGGTGGGATGTTGGTGGCATAGTTAAGGTGGCCTAGGAAAATGTACAGGTCTTTGGGGGTGCATCTTTTACTGATGAACTAATGATGACATTCAAATTTGTTGGGTGGTAATTGTGTCCAGAATGATTCAGAGAAATTCTAGGACGTGGGATGACTAAACCAATGCCACTGGTCCTCTCACCATCCACTGAGCAGTATCACTCTACAACTGTCATTTTCTCAGTTCCATCAGGACTAAGCAATCATTTCTGCAGAGGGTCAACCAATGCCACTGGACCTCACACCATACACTCAGCAGCTTCACTCTCCAACTGTTATTTTCCCATCTATTTATCTTGTTTTCTTTAGAATTTAGACCTAACATTTAACATGCCTACTCTCTTTTCAATTACTTGCCAAGCCCTTGTTTCTTCCTTTAAATTACTTCGCCTGTTGTTTTATTTATCCCTTTAGATTGAAAAAGCACCATGTATGTAACATTTTAATCTTTACTTTTTGCCACATGTTTAATATTGTATGTATTATTTATTTATACTAATCTCCTGTATAGCTCTACAAAATATGCCCTCCATGCTCATGAAGCGGTGCAATTTGTGGTCTACCCGTAAATCGGCTGTGGGAGCTTTTTTCTCTACATAAGATATTAATACTAATCTTTATCACTCCCACATTACGGCACTCAGCCCACATCCATAAATCCTTGTCTTGTCCCGAACAGATATTATAGTGTAGCCTAGATAACATAGCAAAATCAGGCATTTAAAATTATGGATGAGAAACAGCTATAGGAACCAAAAGAAACTGAAAATGTCATGACGTGTGGTTAAATACCAGCTGGAGGAATCCCCAGGGATCCCTTGTGCACTGATTGCCCAATCGCCCCCTTCATGCTTAAACCCCATCCCCTTACTCAGATCACCCTATCTACGTCTGATCAGGATCCCCTTTCACCTAACAATAACCCCTTTGCACTGGGGTTCCGATCGGTACTCCCCTGGCACCTAACATTATCCCCTATTAAGTTCGGGACCCCTGCAGCCCCTAAATGTTTAACCCTTGCTGCAGGGTTTTCCCAGCTGCAACCAATCCATTAACCCCCCTATACAGATCCCCATGGAAAAACACATTAAGCGCCATGACGGTTCAAACTAAACTAATAAAATTAGCCCCCTTAATAAACTAATAAAGAACATTGAATGTAAATTAATACAAATAAAACCCACTAATGAATAAAAAATAAAACCAACAGATAATTGAAACCCCTCCACTAATTAATTACAATAAAATAACCAGTGATTAATTAAAATTAAAAAACCCTACTTAACTAAAGTAAAAACACTAATTAACTAAAATAATAAGACCCACTAAATACAAAAAATAATCAAACCTACAGTAGGTGATTAACATAGGGCCCATTTTTGGCACATTACAAAAAAACATGATAATAATAATATAGGCCTATCTTGTTGAAGGCATATGGGAACTGGAGTTTGTCAAATGGCAGTTTTCTGGAGATGTGATAGAGTGGAGAAAGTAGTGTACATTGGGGTATTTTTTGATGCTCCATAGAATACAGCACAGAGATTTGATGAACAGGCTGAAGAGCTTAGGCGGCTCTTAGAGCCAAAGGGGAGTCTGCTGGTGAAATAATGCTCATTTCTCCATTTTACTCAGGTCAGGGGTAGAGATTGATGGGAAGGAGCTTAAAAGTGTTTTTTATGTTTGACTTTGATAGCCAACAACTCGGCTTCATGCTGGTGATCAAGGTGATGGCATTGTACAACCTCGCGTACTGGAACGTGTGATGGGTGTAAGTGGCCACTTGTGTCGAGGGCCATTATTTATGGAAGAGATGAAGGGAGTGGAGTGTTAGGTAAGGGACACTTGTAAATGGGCCGTAGGTGACTTGGTGATAATGAAAGGTAGGTAGAATGAGAAGATAGTGGAAGTGGTGATGTGTGCTTGCAGGTTAAGCGAGGGGGCTAAGAGTTTTGCTGGCGGTAATTGAAAAGGTTCTAGTAGGGTGCAGAAATACAGTTTCAGTAAATGCTGAGTGCACCTGGAGGTGTGTGGGTTTCGGAACATGAAAGGGAAGTTATAAAAAGTGCATGGAGTAGAATTTATTCCAGGTGGGATATGAGGAACAAGTATGGATGAGTGGCGGAGTGTGCAAAGGACAGAAGGTGGAGACATGTGGGTAACTGACTCTTTAATGAATTCATACTCCTAGTGAAGGGCTGTGGTTGTGCACCTATTGGTAGGGAATTGGTGAATATGACCTGCAGAATTGGAGGGGAAGGTGGGGAGCAAAGAAAGTGCAGTGTTATGAAAGTGAGGAAGAACTTGTTTGGGAAACAATTTAGAAAGAGCTCTCGAGGAGTAAATCCATGTGTGGCTGTGGGGTGCACTCCTGCGTCCATTTGTCCTTGGGGCAACCGTTTTTTTTTTCCTGGAGGCCCTGATTCCTTGTTCCTGCCTTGCCATTTCCCCTTTCTTCCTTATTCATCTGCTCTGGGTTCATGCGCTATGGCACGTGCCTATTAGTTTTTACACTTGACCTGGAGGCTTCCACCAGCCCGGCGCTTCTTGTCCAGCCTTTACCTCTCTTCCAGTGTGTAATTTGGCATTTTTCCTTTGCTACAACATCTACCCCTTTTCCATGGTGCTCTTGGTTCTAATCCCCATTTTTTCACAAATACCACCAGATTTTCATGGCACACATCCCCCACCATACAAAACCTTCTGCTATTATTCCCATACATTGAGCCATTCAGTCATGCCCAACGACCATTCCAAGTTCCAATTAATAACAATGCACATTCCTAATAGGGACTCTCAATTACTGTCTCAAACTTTTACTTTTATCACAATATATCATCTTTACATAACCTTGCTAATTACGCCACACATCTGATTCACAATCCAAATGCACTGGCCATGAAAGCCATATTGGATGTCCGTCATGACATTCCTCGTCAGTCTCTAAGTCGCGCAACCATTCAACGTTCTCTTTTTGCACCATACTCACTCTTTAAATGGCTAACAATCACTCACGCTTCACATAGAAGCACACATTCACAAATCCCAAGCTACCATTCCCAAACTAATGAATTTTCTTCCTCTTCAGGAAGTATCTCTAATATAAGAGTGGCCGATCAGGCATTATAGGATGTGGAATTCAGCCGTTCACAGGCAGTATGGCAGGCAGCAGCTCCTCATATCACTTGTGGATGGTACCTCATGTCATTCAATAACTTAATGACAGAGGGATACCGTATGCCACAACTGCTAGGATGAAGGTGTTTTAAGGGCTACTCACAACGGCCACCCATCCAACCCCCAACGAGCAATTGATGCACATGCAAATATTAATATCCAAAATGGTTTACTCTTTCAATTCCATTGAAGAATGCATGATCTGAATACAGAATCCCCAAGCCTAGCCAACACCACAAAGAGTTCCAATTACCCAATTTGAGTGTTCCACCATTCTACCCACAATCATGCCATCTCATTTTGTTTCCGTTCATATCAAAATGGATATTGTGCTTTGAAAAGATGCAAACCTGGCTACTCTTCTTATCCCATCACACAAATCCACAGAAAATAAGACTATCTCCTAAGGTGAATTTTCATTCGTCATCAAAGCCAAAGACCACCGATTAAAGCAGCAGTTAACAGTTAACAAAGTTGGTTCTATGCCTCACCTTCCCACATAGAAGACAAGTATTTAATGACTACTTCTACTTAATAATACACCTTGTTCATAAGTAGGGTGGTTATTATTAATATCACTATTATCAATCATTCACTGCCAAAGCCCCTGATGATACAGCTCAATTTAATAACACTATGAATTGGGCCACCCTTGACCAAGAGCTTTTTTTGTTTGTAATTTCATTGGCATTAAAGCATCCGTATGTCACCACTGTCAGGCACCCATCCATGTTACAAATTTCTGCCCATTTCCTCTTCAGCCAAGCACTCCCTTAGATTCACCACCATCCTCATTCCCTCACACAGTTACTGTCTGCACATCACCAGAAGGACAGACTAGACCATCAGGTGCATTACCTGGGAGCCACACCATCTATAACAATTTCAGTAAAAAAGGATGTACTTTCAGAAGCTGTCAATAACTTCATATCTGTGCCTTTTGTCACAAGGCCCAAGCAAAAACCATATGCCCCCATGAAATGCACTCAAAATAACAGGCGGTCATTAACTTTCACTCCTTTTGCACTACCTTATGAATCAATCATTACCCCCTTCACTTCTCATTTCAGATTTTACTTTGGGGTTCCACACTGGAGTCGAAACATTGCCTCAGATTGGCTACGTGGACAGACTCCTTTTTTTAGAAATCTACAATTACTACATCATCGCACCATTTAGTATACCTTCTTTTCCCGTATGGAAAGTTAACATCTTAGGATGGCCACCCATAATTACACCTGCAAGAAAAGACTTGCATCAATTCACATATGCCCTCAGACAATTTCTCACTTCAATATGCTGGGATAGATGACTCCATATCTTACATAACTTGATTAGGAAGCTGGACCTAGAAGCTGGCTTGCAAAGTCTTATATTAAATACACTTTCAAATAACTTCTGATCAATCCATCTCTATGGAATATTCACTGAGTTCAATGTAAAAATAACTACTATTTTGCTACACACTTCACATTTGACACCAAGAGCAGCCTGAACATTTTAGACTATTTTGATGAAGGACTGCTGGGTTCTGTTAAGCATCAAAAGATGCTAAGTAGTTATCCACCAATTGGATACTTTTTATATAACAAAGGCCTGAGTACCACCCCACAAACCTAAAGAAATCTGTCTCAAATCTAAGCATCTTTCTCAGATCTAAACATCTTATTTGAAGCAGTCAAAAACAACCCAGCCTACAGATTCAAATTCCTAGGCATCATATTAGACACAGAACCCTTGGAAGCCAGCTTACCTGAGAACAAACTCTCAAGACTGTCTGCATTCCAGTTATCCAAACAATGTAATGCAAAGGGGCTCCAATCAAGGCACTTGAACTATGCCACATACATACTTGCCCAATGAAGAGCATTCACTTCCACCCTCCTCACAGATCTATAAACCATTTATCATAAGAGACAAATCATTAGCCGACATCTACTTATGGTCCAAATTCCTGATACAATTGAATAAACAATTGTTCTTTCTGAGCAGACAGTCTAACAATTCAGCCCAGCTTTTCTTGTACGTATTCCAAACTCACTTCAAGGTGATTCACAACAAAAAATTCATCACCTCTCCATGACCACATCCCTGCAAGGATTCTTTAACTGTAAGAGATGTGATACATGCCTTGGTAGCCTCCAGTTCATGGATCCATTGATGGCTAGGCTAAGCCATTTTCCTCATAAAAACTGAGCACTCAACATGCTTAACACTAACCAGACTCAGATCCTAAGTTGACTCAACTGCTGATTTCAGCTCTTCCTACAGGAAACAAGTCCTCATATGTCTACCTTCTCTCCACAGAACATTGACTCAATACCTCCAGATTTCATTGTTTTCCACCCGAATGCTTCATGTTCTAGCAAAGAACCACTGCTTACATCTGCAAAAAGCATTATTTACTCTGGAATGTCAGATAATACAAAAAGGACATACAGCAGAGCACGGAAACTGTTCCAACTTTTTGTTTCAAACTATAAATTAAACTCTCAATAAACAATAACTACTTTCATAGTGTATGCAGCACACTGCAATACCAAACTCAACTTGTATTACAAAACTATAAAAATGTATCTAACAGGCATGCAGTTTCACCTAACATCAGAGTTTACCACATAAAAATAATTCCTCACATCAACTCCAATCAAGTCCTTTCTTCGAGGACTGTCACATAGAGCAACTCCGCCAAAACGACAACAACTACCCATTAATATTCATATATTCAAAAGACTCATGGAGTCACTGTCTCATAAACTATTTGGTCTAGTAACATCTCTAACACTCTCTGCTGCCATACTGGCTTTCTACAGGTTTCTTCACCCCATCAAATTCAGTACAACTCGGAACCATCGATACTAAATCACAAAACAGGACATTGAATCTCTAATGATCACTTCATTCTAACCCTTCATACCACAAAAACTAGCAGCAAACCTGTATTTATAAACTACTACCACACGCACAATACCTGGTCCGTCACTACACTTCAGGTTCTGCTAGACTCTCAGTATAACATGTCAGACACTATCCACTACTTTATTCATCAATTACATCCGGCTCCTCCACTTCAGATTAGGTTTCGACCCATTCTCCTGCTCAAATCACTCATTCCACATAGAAGCTGCCACATCATTCCTCTTGAAACCATACACCTGCCCACATCATCTAAACATTCCAATCCATTATCCAAAATAAGGGAAGTCTTCCCCACAAAATCCCACTTTTTAATTCCAACTATATTGATGCAATTTTTGACCTTTATGTAGGCTAAGGGATATGTAACTTTATGCAACACCAACAGCTACCATTACAAGAGAAGCAGATAAACACAAATAACTAGGTGTACATCTTCTCCCACTACATAACACCCTCATACCTCACATAATATACACCTATGCTTACTTCAACCCTCTTTCCTCACCCTATAAAAGCATGTCTTTTCCACTCTCCCTGGCCCTCTAAGCAGACTAAGGGCTGCATAGCTTTATGCCACACCGACAGCTACCATTGGAAGAGAAGTGGATGATCCCAAATATATATATAAACATACATGTGATCCTATAACTTAAACTATAATTTTACACTAACAATTTCTATATGTGTATGATAGAAACATCATAAACTGGATTGGTCTGTTGTTGTGATTCATTTATGACAATAAAATAATTCAAGTTCAATGGAATTTACGTGGTGTCCAGGGACTTTTTTGTGGGGACGTTCCAGTAACCCTGAACTTGTTGTATCTTATTTACTTTGCTCTAGTGATGTATTTTTTTAGTATACTTTTTTGGCATAGATGTTGCAGTAATTTCTGTAAAAGAAGCAGTTAAATATTTATGTAAGCTGTGGAAAAAGATATTACATTTTCTGTTTAATAAGTGTTTCTCAAAAAGTGTATTTACACATTTATAATAAAATATCTACTTTACTGTAAATTGTAGGAGCTAGAAAGTAAGATTTGTTTATTTATTTTTCCAATGGTATACTGGAATATGATTTTTTTTATCTTGGAAATAGGAACAACAGAGCAATTTGCAGGACTTCAGAGAAAAGATCTTAAGGTAGTCAGCAGGAAACAATGATAGTGACTGTGTTCATAACAAGGCAAATCCTAAATGTAATTCATAGTCTCATGGACAAATCCAGAGAGTAGCTAGGTCTGTCAGAGTTTAATAGTTGGATTTAAGTGCCTCATTTAATATAGGAACACAGTATGGTACTCTATTGCCCAATTCGTACATTTATACACACTGTAAACCTCTCTTAACAAATTTGAAGAAGTTTCTTGTTTATAAAGATTTTTTACTCATACACCTCAACCTTCTAAGCTGGGCTCTTAGGATATGTCCTTCCACTAGAAAGGCTTTTGAGGAAGGCCTCTGTAATCTTTTTTTACATTAACTGAGGTTCTTCTGAAGGCTTATTTTGTTCCATTTCTGTTTGTTGTCGTTTAAATGCTTTATGAAGGTTTGTTGGATTGGTCTGACTTCCACTTTGACCACTTTACCAAGGGAAAGGTTGAAGCCATTAGACCCATGAAATTCATACACTTTTGAGCTGTCAAAAAATCAAGCAAATGATTGCTTTCTTATGGTCTGGCAGAGTCACCTTTGCAGCAATTATATCGTAGCTTGCTGCTTTGAAGAACAAATTCTAATTTTTTTATTTAGTAGTCATCCATGGATCTTCAGAAATGAAGGAAGTAAGTTTCTGTGTAAGAAAATGGGTATGGTGTTTTAATTTTAATAAGAAAAAGATAAATACATTATATCTAGATCTATGCAATGAAAGTAATTAGATTTATTGTGTATGTAATGTGTACTGTCACATGTCTGAAGGGCAGAGAGTGGAACTGCCAATGTTTGCTTACACAGAATTTCATGAACCCTTGATGCTGTTCTGCAAGGGGTATACAGTATAATGATAAACATTTTTCAGTGGAAAACGCCCAGTCTCCAGGAAAACATAATATGATTTAAGTGAAATATTCTATCTTGAAGGATTTTAAAGCAGATTTTCATTTAGATGTTATAGGTTTATGATCGATCTCTATTCATTATTTTATTCTTGTGTAAATACATTTTTCTCAGTGATCCACTGGAAACAGAATAATATATTTAACTTCTGACTTTTTAAAGAGAATAGTGTTTTTTCTTTCTCTAGAAGACAATATGGTTTGACCTGAAAGAATCTTAGTGCCACTGGGTATTTAAGATAGACTGGACCCAATAATCTATTATGGACTTTTCCCAAGTGTGATCGAACTGATCAACATGGGCCCCACAAGTTACTTGACTAGTCTGACCTTCTTTATTGCTTGCTTTCTCTTGATTATCTTTGGAATGGGCACTTGTATTTATCTTATTCAGAATAGCTTGTCAGTTTATCGCCCTTTGAATTGGAATATGTCATGGATTCTCTGTATTGCTGGGACATCCTATATGTGTAAGACTGTCTATTGTAGGAGTGATACTGCCCACTGGGCTTGCAGACATTGGGCCTGATTTTTACATTCTTTTTTTTTATCAAGGTTTCTTCCATCTTCCATTTCTCCTTCAAAAGGGAAGAGACCAAAGTTTAATCTTGGAGATGGCATCAGACTTCCTTGGCAATAACAAAACCAAGAAATCTATCTTTTAGCTTATACATGGATTCAATAATAGTTGATCATTTCAAACTATTACAATAATCTTCTTTTTCTATATTAGAAATTCAGGCTTCCATAACTTTGGAAACTGATGTAAGACATACTGAGGGTCAGTATGCTTTTTAAGCTGCTTAAGATTATTTTACGTACTTCCTTCCAAAACAACATAGATAATAGAGTGTCACCTAGTGGAAGATATAGCTTTCTGAATGTTATGTTAATTTTACCAATCAATGGAAAGGCTTTAATTTTATTTTCTCTTTATATTAGCATATACTTTTTTTTTATCAATGTGGTGTGTTGTCTGTTTCATTTAGATCCAATACAATTCTGACAGATTGTACTGGGGTCTCATTAGACCAATCAATAAGTTTTAATAGCTGCTTCACCAGCAACATCAGCGGGCTTCTGTCTGTAGTGCAGGGTGGAAGGATTAAAATTGAACTGAGATATGCTGAGAAACAGTTTCTCAGCTCATGTTTCCCTGGAACACAATAATGGTATTTCTGAAACCACTATATAGGCTGTGGATCAAGTTAAGAAGAACAAGCAATGGGGAAACGTAGACAACGAAAAACTAAATGGATATACCAGTTGGGGACTTTGGAGCCATATGGCTTAAATAGATATATAGATTTGGCGGTGTCATTCTATATAGAATTTACCTATAATTGAGAGCTTTATATTTATGCTTATTAACCCACATTTATTCAATAGTATTAGAAGTGTCTAGGAATGTTCTGTATTCCTTAAAATATAGCCCAAGTTTGAGTTTATAAACTACTATAAGTACTTGTTACTAGTGATGTCGCGAACATCAAATTTTGTGTTCGCGAACAGCAAACGCAAACTTTACCAAATGTTCGCGAACGGGCGGACATCGGCGAACCGCCATAGACTTCAGTGGGCAGGTGAATTTCAAACCCCACAGGAACTCTTTCTGGCCACAATAGTGATGGGAAAGTTGTTTCAAGGGGACTAACACCCGGACTGTGGCATGCTGGAGGGGGATCCATGGCAAAACTCCCACGGAAAATTACATAGTTGATGCAGAGTCTGGTTTTAAGCCATGAAGGGCATAAATCACCTAACATTCCTAAATTGTTTGGAATAACATGCTTTAAAACATCAGGTATGATGTTGTATCGATCAGGTAGTGTAAGGATTACACCCGCTTCACAGTAACAGACCAATCTCCCCGTTTAATGCACTGCAAACAACCACAAACAGTCCCTTTGCACAACCGCAAACTCCCCATTTGCTCAAGGTTGGATACCAAGCTAGCCATGTCCCGTTCCTTGGCCTCACTGATGTCATTGAAGGTCTCTTCCTCCACCCAGCCACCAAGGGTCCCCGAAAGGTGACAACAAGCCCCCTGGGATGCCTGCTGTGTTTGGTCTTCCACCTCCTCAAAGCCACCTTCCTCCTCTGACTCCTCTTCTTCATTTTTGGAAGCAGGAGATGGAAAAAGATGCTTGGTTGGTCCTCCCACTTCAAATTTGGGGCACTGCGCGTGCAATCTAAGGTGCCACCAGGTATGAGTGTCACTGTGCACTGGCAAAAGTTGGCAGAGTAGGCGCTGTAGGCCTCACACACACGCCTGTAGGCAGGCAATTGCTATTCAATCTATTACAGTCAAAAAAGTGTTGTTTTATGTCACTGAGCACAATATAAGCTGCGAGCCTGACACAGGCAGGCAACTGAAATTAGATTACAGGAAAAAAAAGGTTGTTTTCAATGTATGTTACACCACCAGGTATGAGTAGTGAAAATAAGCACAATATAAGCTGTTAGGTGTTAGCCTGTCACACACACACGCTGGCAGGCAGGCATAGATTACACAAAAAAATTATAAAATAAAATAAATGATGTTCAAAGTTTCCTCAATGATAAAGTATAGGGGGCGAACCGAAAAGCGCATGTGTTCGCCGTATGCTGCGGACGCGAACATGCGAAAATCGCCGCAAATAGTTCTCCGGCGAACTGTTTGGGACATCACTACTTGTTACCCGTCCAGTTAATATTTTTAGGGACTGTGGGGGAAGCCATAGAGATTCGATACAGTCCATAGTATCTATGGGGTATTTTTATGTACAGATATCTACTTGTTTTTTTTATGTATATATTTCTTTTTTCACCTGTCAATTTCCATCAAGGGATTTGATGTGATAGTTACATTTTTTAGAGGGACGCTGTCATTTTATTGTATTGGATCTATTCTATTCCACCTTATCTATGTTGATACTCCCATTCATATAATTGTATTACTTTTTGAATTGGACGCAGTTAGATATGACTGGAATTATGTATCTCTTATATTATAGAAGGTTTATAGTATACTTGTAATTTTTTTTATGTTATTTTAAATGTATATAGTGTTATATGGTAACTATATATGAGGATTAAAGAAATGCATATTTATTATTATTAACTTTTATTTATATCGTGCCAACATATTCCGTAGCGATATAAAGAGGATATTTTGAGCTGTATTTATTTTAGATATCTGGTAGTGGGATAATATGGCTATATTGGTTTAGGCAGTCTAGCCATCAATGATTTTGAGTTTCATTATCTCCAAAGAGAACCCAGTCTAGACCCCCCCCGCTCCGCAAATTAATTGCGCTTAGCATCTTAGAAGAGGTGGAGGTGAGCAGGGGAACTGCCTACTGATGCTGACGTGGGGTAGACACCTGTAGATATACTTTGTTCGGGTGGACGTAGGCTAATGTGGGAAGACAAGCTTGGTGTGCAGGGCACACGCCTTAATACGCCCTATGGTAGCAAGGGATGCTTGAAATAGATGGACTAACTCCAAGAGAGGTACTATCGCACACTTTTTATATGTCACCTTGTCTGTATATATATTTATATAGCTGAGAATGCCTATTCTTTAGGTGAAATGCATTTGATACTTTTTGACATACAAATTAATACTGATACTCTTTGATACTTATATTGATGTTGATGTATCAATAGTTTTTGGGACGTATGTAGTTCTGAGGAGCTTGTATTTTTAACTACAAAGGACTGGATTATACAAGACTGATACAGAGGGATAGTCACCCATAACATTCCTTTAAACTGTGTTTCTGAAGGAGACAGTACAGCAGGTCTTTCACCCTGGGACAACTGTCACCAGGATAAGGGTTTGTAAGAAGGCCCTAACAGTGATTAAAGGTGAGAGACGCCCTCGTTTGTACAAGACTCCAGTCTTTATTTAGGATTATATATCCCTTTCCGCTTACAGAGAGATTATACACTGGTGGAGTTTTCTACAAGTTTGGAGTTATCAACTGATATTCACATGGATATTTTTATGTGAAATATACTTACTTCTGGAATGAGGTTGTGAAATGTTGGTGGAATGTATATATTGTATTAATGTATTGTTTTAAAAATAAACTGGGATTATCTGCACTAGGAAGTGGGTTTGTGCTTCTCTCCCCCCCCCCCCCCCCCCCATATTTCCCTTCTTCTACACATCTCTTGTTTTATACTTTATATATTTACAAGCAAAACTTTAGTGACTTAAGTATAAAAAGAATACTTAATAGTTGCTGAGTATAAGGGAAACAGTGGGTTAATCACATACACATAGTAGTAGAAATGTTAATGAAAAAACAACGTTGATTAAAAGAGTTTAAAGGAAAGATTAAAAACACTATGAACAATAGTTCCTTCGATGGCTACTGTAACCTTTATTGTCACTCTTTCATTTATCATTCGTTTATCATTCGTGGAGTGTGGTTACATAGCAAATATTTTTTCAGAGTATGATAAGGGCACTTGCTCAATCAATTCTGAGCTATAAAGTAAAGTCCAAAATGTACTATATATATAATGCTGTTAAATTCATAACAAGTCATATAGACCACCTATTAGCTGTATTATATAGGTGGTCAGGGACAAGGGGTATTGAAGGTGGTGGAGTCTCACAGTGAATCTCAGAAGGGGAGATTTTTTAGAGTCAGGTGTAGAGTCAGAATATGGAGCAAATCTGCCTCTCTATATGTGTATATATACACAAATCTGGCGCTCTTAACTCTTAGTATATATCTCTATCCACTCTTAACTTTGTCCCCATAAGTCCTTAACTGCTTGTTGTATAAGCAGTAGTAGTTGTTTAAAATTAGTTTTGGCCCTCAGAATGCCTCTGAACTTTCCTATTCAATATTTTCGCGCCTCCATTAACTCGGAGGTACGCGCTTCCTGGTTACAGCGTGTGTGATGACGTCACGCTACACTTGCCTGCTTCCTGACATGTTTCTACGTGTAAAACGTCTTTCTCAAAGGATTAAGGCGTGTACTGGAGCTGTGAGCTATTTAAAGGAAACGGTAGTCATGGTTACCAATACTACCATCTATGCTACATATCAAAATTACTTTTAAATATAAAAGGAAGGAAAGTATAAAGTGAAGTGAGGATACCATAATATCTCCACATATATCTATATAGATAGTAAAAAATCTGTCTCTATATATCGTGCCTTATGGTGTAAAGTGTTATCAACAGGTTTATATTGAGGAATTAGACCATATCTCATAAGTATGATAAATGTGTATGAGTACAAGATTATAGAAAGAAATATGTGATAACGTGTAATAAAAAGAGGGAGTGCAAACCTCTTATTATAAGAGGTGTAATGTATTACACCAAAATAATAAATAAAAATAGCCTATAATATATGTGAAGAAAAAACAAAGGAATATATATATATTGAAATAAAAAAAAGTGAAAACCATAAAAGTGATGATAGTAATATCTGATCACTAAATAAAGTGCAATAAATACAGTGCTCAATATGGTAATAAGGGACATAAGAGTCCTATATTCAAGGAGCCGTAGGCCCAAGTCTAGTCTATAAATAAATGAAGGATGTGTGAAGGAAGGTATAAATATAATGGTGGTAAAGTGATAACCATAGTAATATATAAAATGTGAAGGTCATATACTAGGTGACCTATAGGTCCAAATCTGGTCACTAAATAAAGTGCCATAAATGCAGTGCTCAATATAATCTTGACTTATATCTATGATAGTTTTTCTGTTCTTATAGATTAATCATATAGAGATCCACAAGCATTGACTATAAAGAGAAGGACAGGCTAAAGGAATCAGAGAAGAAAATCTATTTCCAAAAATTAAATAAAAGATTTTTGGAATATAATGTCTATCATGCTTAAAATAAAGGGTGTATAAGAAAAACCTTCGTTTAGACCATTAGGTACTTGTGCTTTAAGTTTGTAAATCCATTTATATTCACATTGTAATAATTTCCTTTGGAAGTTACCCCTCCTAGGTCCTGGAGTCACTGAATCTATAATGCAAAATGTAAGTACATTAGGATTATTGTTATGGCAATATTTAACATGTCTTGCAATGGGGGTATCATATTCATTAAGAATAGAATACACATGCTCCCCCACTCTGCGACGAAGCTCTCTGCAGGTTTTACCTACATAAATCTTATTACACAGGCACGTGGCTATATATACCACTCCTGATGATTTGCAGTTGAAAAAACTGTTGATATCAAAGCTGGACCCACTGACAGGGTGTATGTAACTTTTACAAGGTTTAACAAATTTACAGAATTTTCATCTGCCACATTTGTACATTCCTTTCAATGGTTTTAGCCATGTTTTGACTTCGATTTTATTGTCTTTGTACATACTGTGTACAAGCATATCTTTTATATTAGTGCCTCTCCTATATGTTATGCTTGCCTTTGGAGTTAGTACATCTTTCAGATCTTTATCACTGGTGAGGAGGTGCCAATGTTTGCCAAGGATGTTTTTTATAATTTCAGAGTCATGACCAAATGTCATTATGCATCTGGTAAAATTTTGGTTTGATGTATCATTTATTGTGGTAGTGCTATCTCCATGTTGTTTTTTAACATGTGCATTTAACAGGTCAGTTCTGTTGCATGTCAGAGCATGCTTGTAAGCCAGTTTTAGACTTGCTCTAAAATGTTCTCTTAATTTATCTGCTTCAATCTTAAATTCTTGTTCTGAACTGCAGTTCCTCCGAATTCTTAAATATTGGCCTTTAGGGATTCCTCTTTTTTGTGGCCCAAAGTGCTGGCTTTCCCATTTTAAGAGTGTTGGAGGCTGTTTCCTTTCTAAAGGTAGAAGTACAGATTTTTCCTTCTATATCTTTCTTTATTTTTAAGTCTAGGAAAGTAAATTTCAGGCCTAACTCGTTGCTGTTTAGATATAGTATGAAGGCTGTTATATCTTGTCTGTTATCCGTCCAGACAAGGATAACATCATCTATGTATCTTCTCCAGATAAGTATATTATCTCCAAAAGAATGTGCATTGTCATCATATATGTATTTATCTTCCCACCAGCCAAGAAAAAGATTTGCATAGCTGGGAGCGCATGGTGTTCCCATGGTAGTTCCTTGTTGTTGATGGTACCATTGTTGGTTAAAAAGAAAAAAATTGTGTTTCAGGACATATTCAAGCAATGATATCAACAGTTTATTCAATTCCTCAAAAGTTGAGCCTTTCATTTGTAAAAAGTATTTCACTGCATCAATCCCAAATTGATGAGGGATACTGCTATATAAAGCTTTGACGTCAATACATACTAGCCAAGATTCAGTAGGTATAATGAGATCTTCTAATTGCCTAAGAATATCTGGAGTATCCTTTACATATGATGGTAGCCCCATCACAAATTCTCTGAGATAATAGTCCAAAAATACACTACAATTGTGTGAGAGATTATCAGTGCCAGAGACTATTGGTCTTCCAGGGATAGGCCGAGTTTTTTTATGCACTTTGGGAAGAGAATCAAAGACTGAAACCGTAGGGAATTAGGGAAACAAGAATTGATAGGTCTGGTCATCAATGATTCCTAAGTTTTTTACATCATCCAAGATACTCTTAAGTTTTAGTTTGAATTCAAAAGTAGGGTCCTTAGGAGTCATTTTATCCTTTAAGATCCTGTCGCACGTCCTTATAGTCCATGTTGTTCATTAGAAACTATATTGCCACCCTTATCGGCTGGTTTAATATGAATAGATGTATCATCTCTAAGTTCTTTAAGAGCTGTATATTCAGATTTAGTAAGATTATAGATTTTCTTATAGCTCTTATAATCAATGTTCTCTATGTCATTTGAGACTTGTTGTAAAAATACCCAGATATTGGCATAGTCTTTCAATTGGGGTGTAAATGTACTTTTATTTAAAAAAAAAAAATCATAACAAGTCATATAGACCACCTGTTAGCTGTATTATATAGGTGGTCAGGGACAGGGGGTATTGAAGGTGGTGGAGTCTCACAGTCAATCTCAGAAGGGGAGATTTTTTAGAGTCAGGTGTAGAGTCAGAATATGGAGCAAACCTGCCTCTCTATATGTGTATATATACACAAATCTGGCGCTCTTAACTCTTAGTATATATCTCTATCTCCTCTTAACTTAGTCCCCATAAGTCCTAGTTGCTGAGTAAAAAGAAAAATTGAGGACTCACCACAGAACATTTGTTCAGAACACTTTTTTTAGAGTCATCACCCTGCTGCATTGTAACATATTACCCAGGAACATATTTAGTTTAAAGTCTGTATGTCTGGATAAATTATAAAGGTATCAGGGATCGTACAATTAACTGAATTACATGATGCAAGAATAATGGAGTTAAAATTAGTCAGAGGAGCTTCTTACTACTAATAGTAGATCTTAATGCTAAAATTTTCAAAACATACAGTAGAGCAAGAGTTTAAAAAAAGACCATTCCATCTTAAAACCACTAACAGCCCTATTAAATTAGAAGCCTGTAGCAGCATCGGCAAGCCCACTATTAAATTAGAACATGGCGTGAGTTACTCGCTTGAGACGCAAACCTGTAAACCATTTGTTGAATGTCTGATGCTCGGTCGTGAACATGATCAATCAGTCATACCTGTAGTTACGGGTTTAGATGGAGCCAATGGCAACAGAGATCATCATCATTACAACACTGAAAAATGGAGGTGGGATTTCAAAGTCTTACCGGCTTCAATTACGAGTTGCGATCGGACCCACATTCCAGAAATAATGCAATATTGATAAAGCCTTAAATATGATATTCTAGTCAATGTGAGTTCCATTATACAGTATGTATTAACACACTTTGCCAGCGATCGATATAACATATGCATTGGGTCCTGAATATTACACCAAATAATATTACCTTTTGAGAAAGGACACTGTACGTCACCTTGTTAAAGACAACATATATTATATTTCTCTATGACAACATAAATGCATTATTTTGATTTTTAGTTTAAAAATATATATTTTTTTAAATTAAATGATGTTAGCTAAAAAAAGTTGAAGTTATTTTATATTGCTAATTTGCAAACTCCAGAATGTTGTACTATTTATTTCAATATCTAACATCACTTTCCCTTTTAATATACGTACAGTAGTGTGTATATGTTTGCATTTGCAGTGCCACGGATTGGACTTTACCCCTCTAGCACGTCCTCTCTAATACCCATTGGCTTCTTGGCTCCAGTTGAGGGGTACCGGCTTGAACAACAGTGAATTTGTTGCAATTTAATGGCATGAATGGAAACGTAACAGTTACAGGCTTGACAGATCAAAGGATTTGTGGGTGTGCAGTTAAAATTTCCCCATCCCATAGCCTTTTCTCACCCTTACCCCACCAGTCGTCGGTGAGTTGCTTTACTGGGCCAATTTAATAGCCATAAGTCTTGTGGGCTACGTTAGAGCTTCGTTTTTCAACTGTGAGCTAATTTAATAGGGCTGTAAGTGTGTGAAGTCATTGTGACATCATGGGTGTGCATAACAAATCTAACTGAAAATTCTTCTGCTTGGCAATGTGCAAAATGCCAACTAGGTATGCACATGTGAACATCATTGATCATCACTGCACATATTCTTGGCATGTGGCATTTAAATCACTAAATGTGTTTCTAACTTCTTAAATAATTAAAGAGAATTACGTTTATTTGTCACTGGAAGATGTACATTGCCAAGTACAAAGGACAGTGTGTCAGACTGTCCATGTCCATGAAGATAATTTTTTGTGGGATGGTGATGTGTATATCAGAGGTTCATTAATAACACATATGAGTTGTGATTAAGAAGAAATATCTGTCAACCCTATCCAGTGTTGTAAGAGTGCTACTTGCCTTCTTGTGCCTTCAAGATCAAAATTCAGAATTGTATCCCTCACTTGTCAGACCATGGTTTGAATTTGGATAGTATTACATTATTTTTTCTATTTAGTCTCTAATAGGCAGCACTGGCCAGTCGTGAGTCACTGAATAATCATCTGTTGTATTCTTCGTCTGAAGAAGCATAAAGGACTTGTTCATTGTGAAACCAGGATTAAGGCATGTCATCATTATGATTTCTTAAATATTACTCATACAGCTTGCATTGAGTCCTGTATACTGCACCCAATAATATTACCTTTTGAGAAAGGACACTGTACATCGCCTTTAATATAATTTCACTGTAATTCATTGTTAAAGACAACATATATTATATTTCTCTATGACAACATAAATGTGTTATTTCTAGTTTTAGTTCGGAAAAAAAAACTTTTTAAAATGAAATGATGCTAGCTAAAAAAAGTTGAAGTTGTTATAGTTACCCATTAGTATGCAATATAGATTTTAATTATGCGGTTTCTGGAACACAATTAAATTCAATTGTATTATAATGATATGATAATAATATCCATTTGAATGATATCAGTTGTTCAACATTGTCTTCTGACATGTCAATCATGTCTGAATAAGTACATTTTAAGTAAGTGAAATCATGCATGTCTTCTCTGACAACTTTTCTATTCAAAATAGCACAAAAGAAGGATCATCAATCTACATAGCACCTGTATTATGCCTAACACAATTCATTCCATTACTGCAGAAAATGTAACACTAATTATGTGTATGCTACAATAGCAATTATTTTAAATGTAAATGTACTAAAAGATACACCCACAATAATTATTTCCATAGCCCTGGTACATACTACAGTATGAAAATAAACAAATAAATCATATTGACAATGTAGAAAATTAAAACACATCATGAAGTCTAATATGCTTTTATATGCTGTATAATTATTGTTTTTAAAAACAATTTGTATTCATTATAAAAAACAGTACAAACACAAAGCACATATAAATCAGGAAAAATAATCTGAAATGACATTAGCTTCCCCGGCCATTCATAACTGATAAGAAACTTAAGTCAAAATAAACAATTGTGATAGAGAATTCACTTGTATGCAATCAGACTGCTTATTTACGCTTCAAAAATTTGAATACGTTCTTCTGTAAATCTCAGTTTCAAATAGTGGTCATGTGTAAGAAATTACAGTACAAATAATGACCCGTGTCAAAAAAACAAAATACATCCTTGTACAAATGTATAGATATATTGCATTTGTGGGCAGATTTGTATGTCCCAGCTCAGCTTCCCAGAATGCAGTGAAATAACTGTTTTTCTCGGAATTCTGAGCTGGAAGCAGTTTTTTTAACTTGCTTTAGACATTCAAATGTGAACACAGATGTACTATTTATTTACTATATATATATATATACACATTTTTCATAACAATTTATGAGGAAGCCACTAGGCTGGTTTAAAACCACACAACAATACATCCCAACCGAACAGAGAGAGAGAGAGAGAGAGAGAGAGAGAGAGAGAGCAGAGGAGGCCTCGTAGAACAGTAGAACTCAATACAGATCCTAAGTGGCTTCACTTTATACTGGCTTGGAATTTAATTTATCCCATATAACCCATTTATGGATGGGTATGGGTACAACCCCAAGATCAAAGAGATTTCCAAAAAACGATTTTTACTTAATTTCTCTTTGACTTCATACCAGGTTGGCAGATCTCTTTAATCCTTTGGCTACCATTAGAACCTGAATAAAAAGGCTTTTTTGTCCAGGGACAATGTATTGGGAAAGATATGGAACAAGATGATTTCTGGTGAGGGCACTATGGTCGTATTACTAATAATAGCGAATTGAATTAAACAGTCCTGCCAAAACTTCTGAATGATTGGACATTGCCACCACATATGTATGTGGGACCCTATTTGCTTACAATTTTGCCAGCAAAGTTTCTGTTTTTCATCTTTACTTATGTACATCATTTTTAAAGGCACTATATGCCATCTATTAATCATTTTAAAATATGTTTCTCTGTAGGAAGCATTCTTAATATATTTACAGCCTTATTAAATTGTGATTCGGTAAATACTAAAGGGCTCTATTTAAGCACACAGCATATTTTTTTTACAGAAGTTTTTAGTTAATTAACTTTTATCCAAAAGCAAGGTCTTCACTAACTAAAAACTTCTGTAAATAAAATATGCTGTGTGCTTAAAAACAGGCTGTTAGCCTTTAAAGAGAAAGTAGAAAAGCATATTTCCACAGGCCATAAGGCCTCTTAATAATATTGTAGCACTTTTGATATAAGATGTACCCTGTTGTTTGACAAAATAAGTTTCTCAATGTCTGTTAGTGACCTACTATTATCTAGATGATAGCTAGAAGTTAACTGTGCACTACATAGTTTGTTGTATTCCAACCAAAAATGGTTCGGAATTTCAAAGTTTATACTTACAACATGAAAGGTAATCAGTTTATTTTGATACAGATCTCCCAGATAAACAAACCCCTTTTACAAAAACAACCTTAGAAGCGAGGAATTGAATAATTTAGCTAAGGAGACAAGTGGAGTAATTGGACTGGGAAAGTGAGTCAATGACTTAAGTTTGATTATGTTATTCATAATAGAACATTCACCTTGTAAAGAGTCCTTTATATCCATTATATCCTGAAAGAGTAATACAGTTAAGTCTCCCTTTGCCAAACTAAATTTTAAATTCAAAGCCAATGGTTTGAATAAATTGGATCCCTCCATTTAATCATATGGGCGGCTAAAGTGACTAGATGAAAATTCTTAATTAATGGATATGCAATACCTCCTTTATGAAAATGACCGACCATATAAACTTTCTTAATTTTCATCCTCCTGTTATTGTGAATACATTTATCTATAAGGACTTGACATTTGTTAATTATATACATAGAGACCTGGAGCCTCATTCAATTGGCGTATTTTTGTGGGTGCTCGATCGGGTTACGGACTCCAGCCTCCGATTCATTGCGATGGTTAACATCGCAAGTTAATGACCCTCCAAGCCTTTGATCTTTCACAGCCTCAAGAGTTATGATCGCTAAAATCGTGAATCGCTATTCAATTGCTCCAATTCCCCCTCGCTAAGCAGGCTGTCAAGGCAGCACATGGCAAAAGTCGAACCACAAGTTACGGGTTCCAAGGAGGACTCGCAAAGGGCTTCAAGACATGTCCGGGGCACTTTAAATGCACATATACACACACTACTGTACTTTTATTAAAAGGGAAAGTGATGTTAGGCCTGAGAAATAATAACACAACATTCTCAAGCTCGCAAATCGGCCATATAAAATACTTTATTTCATGTTTAGTTTATGTGTTATATCGATCCTGGCAATCAATGTGTTAATATATATAATGGAACTTGCATGTAATAGAATATCATATTTACGGCTTTATAAATATTGCAATATTTCAGGAATGTGGGTCCGATCGTACTCGTAATTGAAGCCAGTGGGAAATCCAACCTCCGTTTTTCATTTACGTTATAATGATGATCTCTGTTTCCATTGGCTGTTTCTAACTCTGGAGTTATGGCCTTGTTTAATTGATCATGTTCAAGCTCGCAAAGGCTACATACAATGACATGGTTTACTATGTGCGCTATCGGGCGCGGGACTTGCGGGCATGGCCAACTGAATAGCACCGTAAGTCGCGGACACTGCTGGCCCGCAGGAGGCCCGCAGACATACGGCCTACATCCCAGAAGTTACGACCTCCAAATTGAATGAGCCTCCTGGTATGGAATGCAGCGCATTAAATAGCTAATCTTCGGAAGAAGTCGTCATTTTAACAGCCATGATCCTGCCTGACCACAAAATATTCAAATTTTTCCAGGCTATGATGGAATCCATCAACTTCTTATATACTAAGTTATAGCTATAAAGTATTACATTTCTTTAAATCTGTTTGCAGAATAATTCCTAGATATTTAATATTGAATTGCTATATATATATCCATAAGCTGTTTTCAACTTTTCGCCTTCTAAGATGGTTAAACTCATAGCCATAGCCTCCGATTTTGACAGATTTAATCATAGCCATGGCCTCCGATTTTGACAGATTTAGGTTTGATGTGTGTGTGTGTGTGTAGGGGGGGGTGTTGACTAGCTGGTTAGCTGGCGTGAAGTTGTCCGGGTCTCCTAGTAGGTTGGAGGAGAATATGGCAAGAAGTGCTAGTTTGGAAACTGCACTGTATTCAACTCTCAGCTCCTGAAGAGCTCTCAATGAGTTAAAAGGATAATCCATGCTCACCACAATATCATCAGCAAATAACGACAGTTTATTTTCAATTTTGCCTACTAATATCCCTTGAATCTTATCAGAGTTCCTGATAGCCACAGCTAAAGGCTAAATCAGAAGAGAAAAAATTATAGGCAAAAGAGGACAGCCTTGTTGCGTGCCATTTGAAATGTCAAATATCTCAGATCTAAAATCCAGGCCCATGACAAAGGTGGAAGGACATACATTCAAAGCATGAATGGCCCTGGATCTAAAATAGCCAAAACCATATTTGGGTAAAGTAAGGTCCATATATTCCCATCCGACTCTGTCAAAGGCCTTCTCTGCATCTAGGGATAAGAAAACTGACGGGGCTTATTTGTTTTTCAAATGGGAGATTATATTTAACATTATTCTAATGTTGTCAATACCCTATCACCCTGGTATAAAACCCTATTTGGTCATTCACAATCAGGGAGTGAATAATTTGATTAAGCCTATTGGAAAAAATCTTAGCGTAAATCTTAACATGAGCAAGGATATTGAACAACATTTTTTACATTCCAATGGATGCCTGCTCTGCCTTAGGTATGGTGATTATCAGTGCTTAAAGCATTTCTTTTGGGGCATAACCATTATTCTTAATTTCATTTACTGCGTCTCTTAGATCTTTGACCAGTTCCGGTTGGCAAATTTTATAATATTGGTTAAAAAAAACATCCGGGCCAGGGGAAGAAAAGAGTTTCAGTTCTGAGATGGCCCAAAGTATTTCCTTTTCTGTAATTTCCTTATTCAACATATCTAAATCTATGTCTGAGACCCAAGGAAGTTTAATTTTATCTAAACATTTCTGGATCACTTCTCGCCGGGGTTTAGCTATTTAGCTATTGCCTTCTAAGTTATAGAGATTTTGATAAAATTTACACTAAAAGGAAACAGGGAAATCCTATTTTGTGCACACCTATAATCTCAAATCTCCTTGGAGACAAACTTTAAAACTTCACTTTTATTGAATTAGTTAAAATATTAAAATATTATCAGTTGCGGGATTCTAAATTTATGATATAACACGAGTGTATAATAGGAATTCCTTTTAATCTGTATCAACAAATGCTGAAATATAAAGTGCTAGGGCTTATATATGATGAAAAAACTATCAGATCCAATACAAATTGTAAAAAAGTGCCATTACCCATATATCACCAATTTTGGTGCTATATATAAAGTGCCAATGCTTCTGTGCAATATGTGCTTAAAAAACGTAATGAGAACTATTGCTGATTCTTAAATATAAGGTGTTGAAATAGTAATGCTGTACAGTGTTAGCGTTTTAGGTAATATAGATAGTGGTATCAAGGATTATAAAGTGCTGAAATAGTAATATTGTTAATGTGGGTTGTTATATCTTAGGCACATTTGTCCATTCCTAAAATGTTATATAGTTGGAAATCCTATTATGAATTCTCCTACCCACTGGCTCTTTAGCCTATTGCTTCTAGTATCTAAGATGACAGATATTGCTCCATTATTTTGTCATTTGATGCTGTTAAGTCTTTTGCTACAGGAGACAGTATCTTTAGCGTACCACGCTGCTTAGACGCCTCGCGATGACTTCATAGACATGCGCGTACGTGCCTGCTTCTGACCCGACGCACGTTTCAAAATTTCATCAGGGGTCACCACCATGCTCTTTTGACTTCCCTTTATAGCTATTTGTAGCCATGGAAACGGTGACTAATTTAAAAACAACTTGGAATACAATTAAATAAAATAACATGTCTCACCATATTGACGATAAATATTTTACTCTATTAACTTGCAATGTCAATGTATATTCCGGAATTGAATTGCCTTGATACTGGCCATTATAACAAAAGGATATGAATACCTTGTGATAATATTTTAATCTTATAAGGTCCAGGATATTTATTGAATTACTATGTTATAAAGGTATTGATATAGTGGACATCCATAAGAAATTGATGCTGAATATAAGAACACTCATTGGTGACTTTGATATTGACATTAGCCTTATTGATAGACAAATAGTTCCACTTTTTTTCTCATTCATAATGTCATATTGTTCTCTACCCATGTCAAATTATTTGTTTTCCTTTAACACTTATGATTTTGGAATCTTACTTCTTTATAATTGCTCCATTCTTATCAGAATGAATATGTTCAATGATGACTCTTGATTGAATTCCAAATCAGACATGAATAAATACATTCTATTTGTTATTCTATTTTAATATCATAATGAGAGTGTTCATTGTAGAATTGTCTCTTTTAGGCTTTTCCAGCACTATCATGCATTGAATAAGCTGGACATATTTCACAGTTTTATCATTTTTGCACATAATGACATTGTTTTTAAATTATTTTTAAATGGAAATTTGTATCCTTTGTGGAAGGTATCCACCTTGCCGGACTACCATCTATTGTCCTCCTCTTGCTTGTAATCATATATCATCTAACACAGAGGATAGAGAAGAACCACATCAAGTCACTATTTAGATCATAATGGTATTAACATATTTAAATGAAACTCTACTAAACCACCAGGTAGGCCAATAGTTTCAGGTATAGACTGTCTAACAGAAAACTCAAGCAGATATATAGATTCTATCCTGAGAAAACATGTAACATCCCTTACATCATATGTCAAAGTTACGAAAGATGTATTAAAGAGACTAAATGCGATAGTTATAAATGAACATTCTCTACTAGTATCATTGGATGTGGAATCATTTTATACTAATATACAACATCATAGATGTTTACATGCAGTGAAATATTTTCTACAAAAAAGAAGTAACCTCTATAATAAACACAATGGTTTCATGATGAAACTATTAAAATGTGTGTTGACACACAATTATTTTGTGTTTCTACAAACCTTCTACCATTAAATCCAAGGTACCTCGATGGGGACAGCGTGTTCCCCAACGTACGCCATTTTATAGCTAGGGTGATGGGAGGAACAGGTAGTTTATAGCAAAGACATGGAAACCTACACTTAAGATGTGGATCTATGGATCTGCTATATTGATGATATTATGATATTATGGATGAATATTCTGCAGGAATGTCTAAGAACTTTAAATACCAATGATATGGGCCTCTATCTGACATCAGAAATAAATGAAACATCTATTACTTTTTTTAGATTTAAAAATAAGGAAACAGGATGGCGGTTTAAAGACAAATACATACAGGAAACCAACAGCAACTAATATGAGGGATTCCAGTAGGATAATATCTGAGAATTACAATTTCACTTTCAACAACATGGTTATGAAACAAACTGTGCTAAAAAGGGCCTACCACAAAGCAAGAGATGTAAATAGAGACATACTTCTGGAGAAAGCTCCTAAAGAGGATAATATAGTTAGATGCACAGGTACATATAATGACCAATGGTTTGATATCAAGAAGATATTTAACAAACACTGGCAAATATTGCTAGATGATAGAGATATCAGACCATATCTGAAAGACCATGCACAAATAACAAGTAGGAGATATACAAACCTCAAAGATATGTTGTCCAAAAGTCATTTAGAAGTCAAGAAAAAGACCACTTGGCTACAACAACTCAAAGGATGCTTCAAGTGCCAATCCTGTAAAGCCTGTCAATTCGTTAGGCCTGCTAAGTTTTCACTACTTTAGACAAAAAACAAATTTATGCAGTCAAATTTCTGATTACGTGTAAAACTGAAAGGGTCATTTACTTAATATCCTGAAAAAGCGGAATGAGATATGTAGGTACAGGGAATTCAGAAGAAGAGTTCTTGAACACATCTACAGCATTAAGAGAGCTTATGATGCTCCAGCGGCAATACATGTAAATACCAAACACAATGGAAATGTGAGTAGTCTTTCATTTATGGCAATTGATCATATTGAGAAAATCATCAGAAGAGGTAACATAGATCAAGAACTTTTAAAGAAAGAAGCAAAGTGGATCTATCTACTAAACACTAAAAAACCTTGTGGCGTAAATGAAGGTTTTACTTTTACCCTTTCATTTAAAGATGTTAATACCACAATGATCTAAATAGTGACTTGATGTGTTTCTTCTCTATTCTCTGTCTTAGATGATATATGATTACAAGCAAGAGAAGGACAATAGAGAGTAGTCCCGCAAGGTGTATACCTTCCACAAAGGATACACATTTTCATTTAAAAATAATTTTAAAACAATGTCATTATGTGCAAAAAGGATAAAACTGGGAAATATGTCCAGCCTATTCAATGCATAATAGTGCTGGTAACGCCTAAAAGAGACAATTCTACAACGAACACTCTCATTATGATGTTAAAATAGAATAACAAATAGAATTATAAGCCAGGCAATGCTGTTTGCAATGCTGTTTGCCATACAATGTGAAGCTTGTTTGAAGTTTTTCGACCGCCATTTTTCTCTCGCTTAGCCGATTTTCGAGTGACGAAATACGTCAACTAAGTGTCAAAATCACTTGCAACCTCACTCCTAGGCTTCCTGACTCTCCCCCTGTGCTGTGTGTGAATGTGTTTTTATTATTTTTTTATTATTTTTCTTGTTTTTCGTGTTTTTTGATTTTCGTTATTAAATTTGTATTTTTCCCAGGTCGTATTTTTTTTCCAGAGCTTGCATGTGAGACAGCGCCACTGGCTGCAATGAGCGCCTTTGGTACTCATTTCAGCCTAAGTGCAGCGAAGCTGCTTAAGTGCTCATTTCAGCCTAAGTACCGCATTCTTCAATCCCGCATGCTTCGATGCGAGCAGAGAAATGAGCGCATTTGGCGCTCATACCTATGTCATGCGAGCTCGGAATGCTTCAATGCCTCAACTGCTTGACTCACTTCGCAAGACTCTCAAGCATGCTGACAAATCGCAATTTGTCCCCTATTATATGTGATGTCTGATTTGAAATTCACTCAAGAGTCATCATTGAAGTGATATATTCATTCTAATAAGATTGGGGCAATTATAGAGAAGTAAGATTCCCAAATCATAAGTGTTATATGAAAACAAATAATTTGACATGGATAGAGAACAATATGACATTATGAATGAGAAAAATGTTGGAACTATTTGTCTATCAATAAGGATATTGTCAATATCAAAGTCACCAATGAGTGTTCTTATATTCAGCATCAATTTCTTATGGATGTCTACTATATCAATACCTTTATAACATTGTAATTCAATATATATCCTGGACCTTATAAGATTAAAATATTAACACAAGGTATTCATATCCTTTTGTTATAATGGCCAGTATCAAGGCAATTACATTTCTGAATATACATTGATATTGCAAGTTAATAGAGTAAAATATTTATCTTCAATATGGTTGGACATGTTATTTTATTTAATTGTACTTCAAGTTGTTTTTAAATTAGTCACAGTTGCCATGGCTACAAATAGCTATAAAGGGAAGTCAAAAGAGCATGGTGGTGACCCCTGATGAAATCTTGAAACGTGTATCGGGTCAGACGCAGGCAAGTACGCGCCCGTCTATGACGTCATCTCAAGGCATCTAAACAGTGTTGTATGCAAAATGGAGGCAACTTTGCTATTCAATTGCTCCCATTTTGCAACCTCGGATCGGGTTCCGAGTGACAGCCCTGCGAAAATGGCCGACCTGCAACTCAAAGCTGACACCACTCTAAGGCCTTTGATCTATCACTTTCGCTGGCCAATTTACGCAAATCCCTATTCAATTGCCCGATATCTCCCACTCCGAAAAAGTATCCTAGCTCGCCATGCGCAAATGCAAACTGCTTGTGCTCAGGAGGACTTGCAAGGGCTTTAGAAGCCCTTATGTGTGGTCGAATGTCCCCAGTGCACCTAACACCTCCCCACACTCCTACACTAGACCCCATTAATGCTGGGGTTTCTACTGGGACCCCGGCAGGGTCCCCAAATGAACCCCTTGCTGCATGGGTCCCGATTGGTCCCCACACAGTGTGCCCACATTAACCCCATGCTGCAGGTCCTCAATGGGTCCCTCAGAGGGTCCCCACATTAACCCTTGCAAAGGGGGTCACGATCATGTTACCCACTTCAATTAAAAAGTTTACATTTCTCTCCATGGGTCCTTAAAGGGCCGGCAGCACACTAATAGATAAGGCCGGCAGCGGGGGTACTGTAAGTACCCACACTGGAACCTAGAATTAACCCCAATGCTAGCCCCCCCCCCCGGACCCCCACAAATTTCATAAAGGTCCTTAAAGGACCAGCGCTAGATAAAAATTCAAAATAAAAATATACAGAGCCCCATGAGCCCCTAATTAACCCTGTCACTCATGGGGGGTCATTACAGACCCCCATAAGCCTCTGATAAACCCTGTCACACATAGGTGTCAAAACAGACCCCCATAGGTCCCTACTTAACCCTGTCACGCATGGAGGTAAATACATAGCCTCATGAGCTGCTAATTAACCCTGTCACTCATGGGGGTCAATACACACCACCATAAGCCCCTAATTAATCCTTTCACTCATGGGGGTCAATACAGACCCCCATAAGCCCCTAATTAACCCTGTCACTCATAGGCATCAAAACAGACCCCCATAGGCCCCTACTTAATCCTGTCACTCATGGGGATCAACACATAGCCCCATGAGCCTATACTTAACCCTGTCACTCATTTGGGGTCAATATAGAGCTCCATGTGCCCCTAATTAATCCTGTCACTCATGGGGGTCAATACAGACCCCCATAACCCCCTAATAAACCCTGTTACACATAGGCATCAGAACAGACCCCCATAGGCCCCTACTTAACCCTGTCACTCATGGGGGTCAATACATTGCTTCATGAGCCCTTAATTAACCCTGTCACACATGGGGGTCAATACAATCCCCGCAAGGCCCCTATTAGCCCTGTCACTCATGGGGGTTAATACAGAGCCCCAGGAGCCCCTAATTAATCCTGTTACTATTGGGGTCAATACAGACCCCCCATAAGCCCCTAATTAACCCTTTCACTTATGAGGGTCAATGCAGTCCACCATTAGCCCCTAATTAACCCTGTCACTCATGTTGGTCAATACAGCCCCCCCTTGGCCCCTAATTAACCCTGTCACTCATAGGCATCAACACAGACCCCCATAGGCCCCTACTTAACCCTGTCACTCATGGGGGTCAATACATTGCCTCATGAGCCCCTAATTAACCCTGTCACACATGGGGGTCAATACAGGCCTCCCAAGGCCCCTATTAGCCCTGTCACTCATGGGGGGTTAATACAGAGCCCCAGGAGCCCCACATTAATCCTGTTACTATTGGGGCCAATACAGACCCCCCATAAACCCCTATTTAACCCTTTCACTTATGAGGGTCAATGCAGTCCACCATTAGCCCCTAATTAACCCTGTCACTCATGGGGGTCAATACAGCCCCCCCTTGACCCCTAATTAACCCAATCACTCATGGGGTCAATACAGAGCTCCATGAGCCCCTAATTAACCTTGTCACTTAGGGGGTCAATACAGACCACCATAGGCCCCTAATTAACTCTGTCACTCATGATGGGCAATACAGAGCCCCATGAGCCCCTAATAAACCCTGTCAGTCATGGGGGTCAATACAGAGCCCCTAATTAACAGTACCTATCTAACCCTAACAGTGCCAATTTAACCCTATCAGGACCCAGTAATACTATCTAGGCCTATTTAATCATAACTGGTTCTATATAACCCTAACTGGGCTTATTGAACCCTAACTGGGCCTAATAAACCCTAACAGTACCTATTTAACCCTAACAGTGCCTATCTAACCCTACAAAATATAATACAGTAATATACACAATAAGTACAGTGGAAATATACCCCTATCTACATCCATTAACCCCTATCTAAAATACATTAAACTCTATCTACAATACAATAACCTCTATCTAAAATACATTAAACCCTATCTACAATACAATAAAAGCTATCTAAAATACATTAAACCCTATCTAAAATACAATAACCCATATCTAAAATACATTAAACCCAATCTACAATACAATAACCTCTATATAAAATACATAAATCTAAATCTAACCTATAGAATAAATAAGACTACTTACCTTGCCTGGATGTCCCTTCAGTGATGATGGGTTTCATGGTGCAGGTATCACCCCTAGGAAAAAAAAGAAACATCAAATTAGTACAAAATTCGACACTACATAGAAAAAATAAACATTCTAAATATTCTAAATATTCAACTTACCATTCCAGCATGTCCCCGTCCTTCTTATTGTCTTCTCCTGCTCGGCCCCTGGAAATAAATAAATATTACATTAGTCACAAATACACATACACATAAAAATAACAATAAACAAACTATAGATTAAACTTACCTTGGCGCAATGTCTCCATCCTCCTGGAAGTCTGCCCCGGCTGGGCCCTCTAGAAAAAAAAAAAAAAACGGCTTCTGCGCCCTCTGATTGGCTGCAGTCTGGTTGATAGTGACAACAACCAATCAGAAGGCACACATACCTTCAGCTAATCACCCTGTGGGGGTATATACCATTTTGATTGGCTGAAGGCAATAGTGCCTTCTGATTGGTTTAAAAAAGATTGACAGGTAGGTCCATTAGCCAATCAGAATTGGATATTGAGGTGTATCCCATTCTGATTGGCTTACACCATGATGCCTTCTGAATGGCAAATTTTTTACCGGAAGCAACACTAGAAGCCTCATTAGCGTCGGGGAGCTCCTTCAGGGAGGAGCTCCGTTAGTTCTTCAAGGGCCCAGACGGGGCAGACTTCTAGGAGGAACGGGGACATCGCGTTGAGGTAAGTTTGATGCATAGTATGTTTATTGTTGTTTTTATGTGTATTTGTGACTAATATAGTGTTTATTTATTTCCAGGGGCTAAGCAGGAGAACAAAATAAGAAGAACGGGGACATGCTGGAAAGGTTAGTTGAATATTTAGAATGTTTATTTCTTCTATGTAATGTTGAATTTTTGTACTAATTTGATGTTTCTTTTTTGAGACCTGTACCATGAAACCTATCATCACTGAACAGATTTCTAGGCAAGGTAAGTGGTCTTATTTATTAAATTTTAGGTTAGATTTAGGGTTTTTAATGTATGTGGATAGGGTTTAACGTATTTTAGATAGAGGTTATTGTTTGTAGATAGGGTTTAATGTATTTTAGATAGGGGCTATTGTATTGTAGATAGGGTTTAATGTATTTTAGATAGGGGTTAATGTATGTAGATATGGTTAAATAGTATGTAGATAGGGGTATATTTGAACTGTATTTATTGTGTATATTACTGTTTTATATTTTGTATGTATTGTAATGTAATCTATATACTGTATGTGTATGTATTTGCTTTTCAGGTGTGTAATTCTTTTTTTTTTTCTTCCTGTAGTTGGGGGATTGTAATATTCTTTTTTTAATTTTTTGTGACATAGCTTTTTTATTTTCTGTATAGGGGGGGTTGTAATAATTTTTTTTTTTGTAATGTAGGTTTTTTATTTACTGTGCCTTAGTTTTTGTAATTTTTTGTAATTAGTGGTATGGGGGTTTAATAGGGGTTTAGGTAGGTAGTGTTTGTGTTAAAAGTTTAGGGTAAAGGGGGGTTAATTTAGATTTAGTGGTTTATAAGAGATGGGGTAAATAGGCTTAGTTAGGGTTAGATAGGTACTGTTAGGGTTAAATAGGTATTGTTAGGGTTTAATAGGCCCAGTTAAGGTTAAATAGGCCAGTTATTTTAGATAGGGGTTAATGTATATTACTGTATTATATATTTTTGCAGTATATTTCAACTGTATTTAATGTGTATATTACTGTATTATATTTTGTATGTAATGTAAGGGTTAGATAGGCACTGTTAGGGTTAAATAGGTACTGTTAGGGTTTAATAGGCCCAGTTAGGGTTCAATAGGCCCAGTTAGGGTTAGATAGAACCAGTTAGGATTAAATAGGCCTAGATAGTGTTACCGGTTCCAGATAGGGTTAAATTGATACTGTTAGGGTTCAATAGGCCCAGTTAGGGTTAGATAGGTACTGTTAGGGTTAAATAGGCCCAGTTGGGGTTAAATAGGCCTAGATAGTGTTATTGGGTACAGATAGGGTTAAATAGGCACATTTAGGGTTAAAAAGGCCCAGTTAGGGTTAGATAGGTTCAGTTAGGGTTAGATAGGCCCAGCTAGGGTTCAGTAGGTACTGTTAGGGTTAAATAGGCCTAGTTAGGGTTTAATAGGTACATAGTTATATAGTAATTTATTTTGGAAAAAAAACTTTAGTACATTAAGTTCAACCTTTTTAGATCTCCTCTGATCTGTAATACACAGATGTATTGTTAATTGATCCAGAGGAAGAGAAAAAAAGAGAAAAAAACAAACAAACAAAAAACAATGAAATTGTCTCAACAGGGAAAAAATATCGAATTCCTTCCTGACCCAGACACTGGCGATCGGATTCATTCCTAGATCAAAACTCCCTCTCTATTTACCCAGGATAGCCCTTAATGCCCTTTTTATTTAAAAATATATCCAATCCCTTTTTAAAGTTATCTATCAAATCCACTGTAACCAGCTCCTTTGGGAGAGAATTCCACAGATTAACCACCCTTACTGTGAAAAACCCTTTTCTTTCTTTAAGGTGGAATCTTTTTTCTTCTAACCTCAACGGATGTCCTCTTGTCAGTTGAAAACTTCTTGGCACAAAAAGCTCCCTTGACAAATCTTTATACTGACACTGGATGTATTTATATAAGGTAATCATATCTCCTCTTAGACAGCATTTTTCTGGAAAAAAAAGTTTAATTTTGTTAGTCTTTCTTCATAACTTAGCCCCTCCATTCCCTTTATTAGCTTTGTTGCCCTTCTTTGTACTTTTTACAGCTCTAATATGTCCTTTTTATGTAGAGGTGCCCAAAATTGTATTAATATTCCAAATGAGGGCGTACTAGGGATTTGTATAGTTGAAGAATTATATTTACTTCCCTTGCTTCTATACCCTTCTTAATACATGATAATATTTTACTTGCCTTTGCAGATGCTGCTTGGCATTGAGCACTGTTACCTAGGCGGTTGTCCACAAGTACAATGTCCACAAGGGACATTGCGAGGGTCCCCGATGGGGACCACCAGCATTGGGGGGTCAATTTTGGGTGACGGTGGGGGTATTTACAGTAACCCCCTGCCGGTCTAACTATTAGTGTGCCGCAAGTCCTTCTAGGCAAGCCACCATTAAAGTGTTCTAGGCAAGCCACTATTAAAGTGCACAGTTTGTCCGGGTAGAGGGAACCTGCCATACATTGACCTCCATTGTGGATGCGGGTGCTCCCCTGTGCTATTATCTATTATTTACTGTTTGGTAACAAAATGCATCCCCTTCTAGATCACTACTTTGTTGTGGTGAAGGGGCTTGTATACCTCAATGAAGCTGTGAGCTATAACTTTATGGATTAGCATGACAGATACATAACTATAGATGTTCCTGGCATGCTGCAGTCCATGGTGTCACATAGAATAAGACACAACTGAATAACAACAAACCAAAACAAACTATATGTGAGATTACAAGTATTAGTTAAATTATCCCTGCCCTAATCTGTTCAGTCCCATTTACTTTGGTGAAGTACAAAAAGACCAATATATACCTCATGCATTTAGTTTGAGTACCCCTTCTGGATCGCTACCTTGTCATGGTGAAGGGGCTTGTGTTCTGCTATCGACCTTCTTTTTTCCTCCTCTCTTATCACCTCCTCTCATTCCCGCCTTCAGGCCTTTTCTAGTGCTGTCTCTATTCTGTGGAACTCCTTGCCTCACTCCACTAGACCTCCACCTTCAGCCTTAATATGCAGAATGTATTGTACCTCACCTTTCTTTACCTAACTCATACCCTCTAGCCTGTAAGTTTGTGAGTTTTCTATCATATTAGGTGCTTTAGAGAAATAACTTTGTATGCTTGATTTTAAACTCAATAACAGGGCCCTCCATTCTTTTGTAATTTGTTAAAATTGTTTTTGACTTGTATCTACCCTGTTTAGAGCTACAGAATATGTTGGCACATTACAAATTAAGGTTAATAATAAGCATTTTAAATAATATCAATAAATGTGCAAAAATAAAACATGGTAACACACATGCATACAACTATTAACAAATGAAATAGGTTGATAGATCTTTTAATTATAAAATACTATAAGCCTCTGTTCTTACTCATGACCCTTTACAAAGTGAGTCACATTTTTTTACAGTAAAGCTAAATTATCAATGTTTTAAAATTAAAGTGAATTTTCATAAAACAATATTTCATTTACTTTTACTACATTGCAAAGTCTAAAAATACTTGATAGAAAGGCCAAGTACTTTTTGGGAATATTGAAAAAATATATTTATTATATTTTCAATTTCTTGTATTGCTTAAAGGACTACTGAAGTGTCATCTTTATAATATGCTGTTATAAAGGAGTTGTAGCTGGAAGGTAAGATGTTTTTAGAAGTTTAAACTGTGAAAGTTTTTGACTGCACAAGGTAGGGAGTTACACAGAAAAAGCAGAAATTGGGCCCTATTCTATTGCCCAATTTGTAAATGTATACACACTTAAAATCACTCTTAATATTGCTACATATTCGGCAAATATTACTTATTGGCACTAATTAATTCTTTAGTTAATAGAATGCATATAAACATTTATAAAAAAAACACCCAAAGCCAAATTTATGAGTTTGAGGCATAATAGTATAGTTCAAATAGCTTATAGAATATAGCCCAAAGAAAAATGTCCTCCAAGAGGTAGTGGGGTGGTGATGGAAATAGAGAGGCATTGGTCATATTGCTAAACATATGCTTCATTTTTTATTTTCCTTCAAGATTTTGAATGACAACTTTAAATGCACCGTTTATCTTGATTTTGCATTACGTATATAATTTATTAGCAATATGGCACATTTAATACAATTATGAAAATATACCCTGTGTAGATATAAATCCCACAATTGTCTAAACATAGATCAACTGTTTTACCAGCTTATAGAACAATACCCTTTTGTAAGTAAATTGAAAGCAAAGTCAAAGCATCATTTTATTTTGATTGTTTAGGATAATCAAACTAGTGGAGAGATGTTTCACCTTGGCAATAATTGTCAGTGAGGGAATAATACAATTAAGTCTATAGTTGAGTGTAAGCATAATGAAATTAAGCATACAACTTCAAAGCTCATCAAAACTTAATGAAAAGAATACTCATTACAGACTACTTTTCAAGTTCAATATGTAATAATTATTTTGGAATATAAAAACTAAGCTCTGTGGGATTTTGTATTCAACACATTGTTATTAGCTACTAATTAGAAATGAGTGAAGTATCCCAAGACATTGGAAGAACATTTATTGCAAATGTAACCACATTGGACTTCATTGGCCATAAGAGAAATATATTTTGTTTTTATTAAATGGACATCTCTAATATTCAGTGTAGGTTGCTGTGCAAATGGAGGATGTGCATGTAGTTTACAAAGGTTTTAATAACACTGTTAATGTTAAAAACACTCATTTAAAAAAAATAATTGACTGCTCTTTGACAGCTACGTAAAGAACCACTTATAAAGGGCTCGCTAAAGAATAGTTGAGTAGGGCATGTTAAGGAAAACAATTTTATTACTATGAATTTAAACAATGCATTACTTTTTTAAAAATCATGTTCCAGGCAGTATGAGCTCAGGATCTCTCCACTCTCTGAATGATGCATTCTCTTTGAAGTGGCCCCAACCCAAATTGAAAACTTTTATAAACTAGATATTTTGCATTATGTACAAAAACATGTGCAAAATCTGCACCAGAGAAATGTACGTGCTGTGTGTTTTTCAAATATTTTTTACTTGCGGTTTCTTGTGGCAAACAATCAATGTCATTAGCTGAGGCTTTAAAGGGGTATTTTACAGGTGATTTTTCTTACCATGGACCATTTAAGTAGGAGTATTTTCTAATATATAGTTGTGCATCGGGTGAAGTAAAAAAAGTAATTCATGAAGCCCATTCTTTTAATTATATAATAATTTGATTTATGTAATCTGTTTAGAATAAAATATATTTATATATACTCAAAAAAAATTGCTTTTTTCTATGAGGAATAAACTTAACTCTTTTGAGGCTCAGCTTCTAAAAGAGTCTTTCTGTTGCACTTACTAATTAATCATCCTTAGTTCCTTTCTAGTTCCATTTACTACCATGGCAAGAGCACAGCTCGCTTACACAATCTTACTGAAAAGTCTTTGCATGGTACACTTTATCCAGTCATTTTATTATCTCATTTGTCTTTTTGTAGCTTAGCCATCCATTCCCACACTTATTTGAACAAACGATTGCTGAACACTAGTGGTAAAGTCAAGTGTGTATAAAGCTCATACTGCAATACAATGATATCAGTATGATGTGTCATCATGATATCTCAATATTAATTCCTTGTGGCCATCTACAAGTACATATGACACTAGGACATGGGTATATTGGTAAGGGAAGATATGTAAAGAAGTGTATATTCTTTCATAGATCAATTGTGTTATTTGCTTCATTTGTGAAGAAAAAATGTTATGCAACATTTTGTATTCTAAATATTTTGGAAAGATCACTGTCTGAAACACTAAATAGGAAAGAACCAACATGTTCATACATTCTATCCATTCTATATATCTAAAAAGGCTTTATTAATTACAGGATGGTCTCACGCTTATCTCTGGCATCATTAAATTCCTTTATGTTATTTTTTCTTATGACAACCGCTTGAAGTTTTTTTTCCAGTTTTCTGTAAAGCAGTACTTTCAAACATTATTCCGAGAGCATTCCCCTTCCAGTTCCAGTTATATGGCTCCTTGTTCTTCCTTTCTTCTTTTTCTGGAAGGAAATTCTCTTTTCAACTTTAATTTCTCATGTGAAGGTGCCAGTGAAGTCACCACACTCCTTCTGCCTGGTTGTATATACTTTTGTATTGCCTTACAAGTTTTTATCTTTTTTGGGGGGGCTATTCACCATTTTAGTCAACCTCCTTTCAAAGGCGTATTTAAGTTTCCTGGATTATGAATGCATCTGATAGAGGAGAATCAGTAGTGTATGAAAACATTTTTTTGGAAGAAAAAAATAACAAAATAAACATTATTGCAGAGTTAACATCCTTGGAAATCCCTCCTAGAATTAGCTTAAAATTCATACTTCCTTTTTTTGGCAATCACAGGCAGCTAATACATTGTATCAATATGTGAAAGCAGTTTGTGCAGTAAAGAATCATGGGATGTGTAGTACCCTGCACAAGGAAGCAGGAGGAGTCGGACACTTGTCTGTAGATCTCTGCATTGTGCTGCTGTTGGCTTGAAGGTTAGTAAAGGGTTCAATTCCATACCAACATGCAGTGTTTCTATTGGGAGGTTCACTGTGCCTATTTAAGTAACTCTGGGGTGTGGACAACAAGTTTTATTTTTAAACTAGCGAATTGCCCGTCCAAAATGACTGCATGATATAGTGTTATACATTGTGTTTCCTGTCTGTTTATGTACTATCTGTTTGTCTCTTTCCCACCTCTCCCTCCCCTATGTCTCTTTGTCCCCTCTCCCTCCCCTGTGTTTCATTTCCCCCCTCATCCTCCCCTGTGTCTCATTGCCCTGCTCTCCCTTCCCTGTGACTCTTTCCCTCCTCTCTCACCCCTGTGTCCCTTTTCCCCACACTCCCTCCAGTGTCTCTTTTTCCCCATATCCCTCATTTCTCACCCTGTCTCTTTTCCCCATCTCCTTCCCCTGTGCCTCTTTCCCCCTCTCCCTCCCATGTGTCTCTTCACTCCCTCTCCGTCCCCTGTGTCTCTCTTCCTCCCCTGTATCTCTTTCCCTCCTGTGTCTCTTTGCCCCCTCTCCCTCTCATGTGTCTCTTTACCCCACACTCCCTCCCATGTGTCTCTCTGCCCTGCTCTCCCTCTCCTGTGTCTCTTTCACCCCTCTCACCCCTATGTCTCCCCCCCCCACTCTCTCATGTGTCTCTTTTCCCCTTCTCCCTCATTTCTCACCCCTATGTCTCTTTCTCCCTCTCCCTCCACTGTGTCTATTACCCCCTCTACTCCCTCCCCTGTGTCCCCTCCCCCCCCACTCCTTCCTATGTCTCTTTTCTCCCCTCTCCCCCATTTCTCACCCCTGTATCTCTTTCCCCCTCTCCTTCCCTTGTGTCTTTCCCCCCTTTCCCTCCCCTGTGTCTCTTTCCCTCTCTACTTGTTCCCCTGTGTCCCTTTCCACCATCTCCCCAATTTCTCACCCCTGTGTCTTTCCCCCTCTACTCCCTCCCATGTGTCCCTCCCCCCCATTCCCTCCCATGTCTCTTTTCCACCTCTTCCCCATTTCTCACCCCTGTGTCTCTTCCCCCCATCTCCATCCCCTGTGTCTCTTCCCCCTCCCCAACACTCCCTCCCCTGTTTCTCCACCCCCCCACGTCTTTTCCCCCTCACTCCCCCCTCATCCCTTTTTCCCTCTCTGTGTCTTTCTCTCCCTTCCCTGTTCTCCTTTTGCCATTTACGGGTGTGAAAACATTTGTGGGCTTGGGGAAATTTATCAATTTTTCCAAGCCCGTAAAGGGCTTCCGAGTTATGGCCTTAAAAAATATGTTACGGCTCAGTATTTTTTCAAGTCCGTTACTTAAGCCATTCGAAGCCCACAAAAAGCCTCTAATTGAATAGCAAATTTGCTTGCAGGGACCTAATGGGCACAGGGGGAGGCAAGCTAACTTGCTAATCAACTGGTGTCTTTTTGCAGCCTCTGAACGGCTTCTGAGTTACGTGCTTGAAAAAAAAAAAATGTCAAGCCTATAACTCAATTTTAACTTTCGCCATTTTATTTCAAGCTCATAACTCGGAAGCCAATCAAAGGCCGCAAAAAAATAGCTTTCAGCCTCACTTACGGGCTCCCTGCCTTCCCCTGCTCCCATTGCAGCCCGCGCCTGTCCCCCTCGGCCTATTGCGGTCATCGTGATGAGAGCCTTGGGCGCTCATTGCGAGCCTCTCCCCCCTCTATATTGCGGGCCGAAGGCGCCCATCGTGGGCCCTGCATTGAGCGTCTTTGCCACTCATTGCCGGCTCTTGTCAAACCCGCAATTTGCGGTCCTCACGATGAGTGGCTTCGTCTGCTCATTGCAGGCCGGGGCATGCGATCTGCGCATGCGCAAGCCCGTAACTTTGCAAGAGTTACACACAAACTCGCAATTACAACAACTATATATATGATAAATATGTATCACATATATAGTTGTGAGAATACGAGCCCACAAGAACTGCATCCTCGCGAAGCGAGGGAGGCAGTTTGCTCCGCAAATGCGGACCCTCGCGAAGTGAGGGGCCGCATTTGCGGAAGGTGGAGGCTCCAATGTCGGCTGTGTTTGTCCGCAAATGCCGTCCATCGCAAAGCGAGGGTCCACATTTGCGGAGGTGGAGGCTCAAAGGCGCCTCACACGCGGTTAAAAACACACGCACAACTTAGAAAAAAAAACGACCTCGGAACCAAACCTAATGGAACAAACACGCACGAAAAATACGACCATAAGAGCCGAACTGCGCGCACCTAAAAGCAGTCAAAACAAACCAAATACAAAAAATAAATAAAAAGCTTACCCATTATTATTATTATTATTGTTTGTTTGTAATGCGCCAACATATTCCGTAGCGCTATACATAAGTTAAGTTATAGGTAATGACAAGTTCAAGATTCACACATTGCAATGAATGGAGGGCCCTGTCTTTGAGCTTGGAATCCGGTGTCCATAGCGCTTTCCCTAAAGCACCTTGCAGGATTGAAACTCGCAGACTTACAATCTAAACGTTGAAGTGTGTATGTGGTACAGTAGGGAGAGAGTAGTGCTGAGCATGTTAGGGAGGAAGGTTATAGGCTTCTTTAAAGAGGTGCGTTTTTATTGATGTTTTGAAGGATTTAAGGCAGGAGGATTGTCTGGTGAAGCGAGGCAAGGAGTTCCAGAGAATAGTGGCAGCGAGAGGAAAGTCCTGGAGGCGGTAGGGAGAGGAGGTGACAAGAGTGGTAGAAAGAAGAAGGTCGTTAGCAGAACGAAGAGGGCATGTGGGGGAGTATTTGGAGATGAGAGCAGTGATGTATGGGGGTGCGCTGTTGTTGAGGGATTTATAAGTTAGGGTCAAGATTTTAAACTTTATTCTGGAAGCTAAGGAAAGCAAGTGAAGTGATTGACAAAGAGGAGCTGCCGACACTGAACGATGTGTACTGAAGATGAGTCTGACGGAGGCATTTATTATGGATTGAAGTGGGGAGAGGCGAGTGATGGGCAGGCCAACAAGGAGCGAGTTGCAATAGTCAAGACGAGAAATGATGAGAGAGTGTATTAGAATCTTAGTAGTGTCTTGTGTAAGGTAATGGCATATTTTGGATATGTTTTTTAGATGGAAAAGACAGGATTTGGTTAGAGACTGTATGTGTGGGATGAAAGAGAGGGCAGAGTCCAGAAGAACCCCGAGACAACGGGCTTGGGAGGTCGGAGTGATGATGGCATTATTGACAGAGAGAGAGATGTGAGGAATTGATGCTGTAGTAGAGGGTGGGAAGATTAAGAGTTCAGTCTTAGACATGTTCAGTTTCAGATGGTGGGAGGACATCAAAGAGGATATACTAGAAAGGCAGTCGGAGACGTGTGCTAGAAGAGAGGGGGATAGATCTGGTGCAGGGTTTGTGACAAGTGATGGGTATCAAATTCTGTGTTTTTCTGCCCTTGGAGTAGATCGTGGTTGAAAGCAGGTAGAAATGAGGGAGGGACCTGGGTTAGGGGATATGTCTCCAGCAGCTAGCAGAAGGAGGAGTGAGAGTGAGAGAATATGGGAGTGGGACTTACAGTGATGTTTCTGCTTATGAGTGTTGGGGAGGGGATGAGATTGTGATTGGAGGAGAGAGAATAGCTCATGGGAGCAGACAAGAGGAGAGGAAAGCAAGGAAGGTATAGTATTAGTGGTGTGATAGGCTGCAAATTAAAGTCTGAGAGAGAGGCAGTAGAAGATGAGGAGGAGAAAAAAGTGAGAGAGCATTGTGACACAGTGTGTAGGTGTAGGGAGTAGATGAGATAAAGGAATGAGAGTAAAAGAAAAATTGTTAGTGGCCGAGATGGGAAAGTAGCTGGGTTGTGTGTAATTATATATATTTTTTTGGGTGCATTAAATTAGTTGAATAATACCCATAGCAAGGGGGGGGCATCCAGGACCTCTGAAAGTGAAGTTACACCTCCATTTAAGTCCAAATTCCCGAGTTCAGACACACGAAAATCCCCTAAGCGAGAGAAAAATAGGCCGCCGAAAAAAACGAAAATGAGGCTCAAAGCCCAGGACTGCCCAGCCACACACACACGCGACCTAGGAACCAACCTTAACGGAACAAACACCCACACGCACGAAAAATACGACCATAACGCGCACCTAAAAACAGTCAAAATCCACCAAATACTCACAAAAAATAAATAAAAAGCTTACCCATAGCAAGGGGGGGGGGGGCACTCAGGACCTCTGAAAGTGAAGTTACACCTCCATTTAAGTCCAAATTCCTGAGTTCAGACACACAAAATTTCCCTAAACGAGAGAAAAAAAGACCCAGGACCGCCCAGCCACTTACAACTTACCCAAGAAGGGATCCGAGATAAGCTCGGAAACCCGCATTAACCCCATGGGATCTGAGAAAAGCTCCGAGACCTGCATTAACCCCACATTAACCATCGCAGTGGAGGTCCCGATCGCACGTGAACGGGGACACCTGCTGAAATGAAAATTCTAAATTCCTGCATTACGGGTCTTTAAAGGATCGTAAAGGTCCTTAAAGGACCCGTTATAAAAGAAAATAAATATACACTATCACCCTGTCACTAGTGGGGGTCAATACAGACCCCCATAAGTACTTAATAAACCCCCTAACTCATGGGGTCAATACAGCCCCCCATAAACCCCTAATTAACCCTGTCACTCATGGGGGTCAATACAGGCCCCCATAAGCACTTCATTAACCCGGTCACTCATGGGGGTAAATATAGACCCCCATAAGCCATTCGTTAACCCTATCACTCATGGGGGTCAATACAGACCCTCATAAACCCCTAATTAACCCCCTCACTCATGGGGGTCAATACAGACCCCCATAAACCCTTAATTAATCCCATCACTTAGGAGGGTCAATACAGCCCCCCATAAGCCCTTAATTAACCCCCTCACTCATGGGGGTTAATACAGACCCCCATAAACCGCTAATTAACCCTGTCACTCATGGGGGTCCATACAGACCCTCATAAGCCTCTATTTAACCACATCAGTCCCATAAGGTTATATTAAGTCCATTATGGGCCTGTTACAACCCATCATTAAAGACATAAGTGCCATGAAGGTCCTCAAGGACCATCATGACACTAAGTATAAACACTACAGTGCACTATATCCCCCCAATAAAACATTAAATATCAACTAAACAGCCTCTACACTAACCTATTAACACCTACACTAGCTACCTACACTACCTACCTACCCCCTAATAACCACCACCACTCTAATTACAGAAAACAAAAAAAAACTAGTCACAAAAAATAAAAAATCTACATTGCATAAAATAAAAACCTAAGCCACAAAAAATAAAAAACCTACATTACAGAAAATAAAAAAAATAAAAAAGGAACAATAGGACCACTTACCTTTGCAGATGTCCATTCAGATCAGCCACCTAGGGGAAAAAATAAAAACAATTAGTGCAACACATTTACAGTACATAAATAAACATTCTAAACATTCTAAATATTCTACTCACCTTTCCGGCATGTCCTGTCCTTATTCTTTTCTTCCCGTTGCGGCATCTGTTAAAAAAAACATAACATTAATACACTGCTGTTTACAAGTGGATTTACCTTACAAGTAAAGGTTGATAAACTGCAGAGTGCACTAATTGTGCCCAGGTGAGAAGGCAGAAGTTAATATAAACAGGAGAAGGGGAACTTGTGAGCTTGCAAACATTTTCAGTATCATCAAGTGCAATTCTAGTAAAAGCCTAGAAGTTTAAATAAAAGGAGGGACTTCAAAGAAAAGGGAGGGCAAATTTATAGTGCAAAGGAGGAAAACTTTATATAAATATATTATTTTATATTCTTTATTTTTCCCACTGAAATTTTGTATACAATAACAATAATTATGAGTCAGTCCAGTGGCAACCTTATTCAGTGTACATCCTGTCATATGTATGCAATACTGGAACAGATGATCCAGGGTCCATACCTCTGTGAGAGGTGTGAGCATGTTGCCTTTCTGGAAGCTCAAATTGGAGATCTGGAGAGAAGAATTGCAGCACTTAGTGATATTGCTCCACTGGAAAGGGGGTTGGTGCTCACTGAGCATAGTTTAGCTGGGCCTAGCATGGAGGGTGGAGCTGGGGCTAGTGAGGATGTCCAGGGAGGCAGCTGGGTTACAGTTACAAGGGGAAGCAGGGGGAACAGGAGGAGGCAGGCCAGTTCTGAGTTGGCAAACACCAACAGATTTGCCAGATTGAGTGAAACTGTTGGGGATGTCCATTCAGGAATGGCAATGCCAGATAGAGCTTTTCCCTCTAACAGCCGGGCGAACAGCTCTACTGGAGGAGAGGGAGGGCAGCATAGGCAGAACAACAGACAGGTTTTGGTTGTAGGGAACTCTATTGTTAGGAAGGTAGACAGGGTGATTTGTCACCCAGATCCCAGCAATCGAACAGTTTGCTGTCTCCCGGGTGCTCGGGTTCGTCATGTTGTGGATCGGGTAGACAAATTATTGGGAGGGGCTGGAAATGAACCGGCGGTCTTGGTATATATTGGTACCAATGACAAAGTTAGTGGAAATGTCCTAAAGAATGATTTTAGAGAACTAGGTAATAAGCTGAAGGCAAGGACCTCCAAGGTAGTATTTTCCGATATACTACCAGTGCCACGTGCTAGCCCAGGGAGGCAGAAGGAGATTAGGGAGGTTAATGTGTGGCTAAAGATGTGGTGCACTAAGGAGGGGTTTGGCTTTTTAGAGCACTGGGCTGACTTCTCACTTCGGTACAATCTCTACAGTAGGGATGGATTGCACCTTAATGATGAGGGAGCTTTTGTACTAGGGGATAGGATGGTATAAAGGCTGGAGGAGTTTTTAAACTAGTATTTGGGGGGGAAAGACTACATATAAGTAATGGGGTAGAAAGTGTAGAGGGTATAAGGGATGAATTAACAACTCATAGGGGAGGAGATGGGGGAGGGGTAGTATAGTCAATAGGGAGGTAGTACTAAGTAATTCAAATACAGTGGCAGGCACTTCAGAACTACAGACTCATAACATAAGGTGTATGCTTGCTAATGCCAGAAGCTTGCCAGGAAAAATGGGAGAGCTAGAATTATTAGCAATTAAGGTAAAATGGGATTTAATAGGCATTACCGAAACGTGGTGGGATGAATCTCATGACTGGATTGTTAATCTGGATGGTTATAACCTATTTAGGAAAGATAGAGGCAATGGTAAACAGGAGGAGGGATTTGTCTGTAGGTATAGCCTGAATTTAAGGCTATAGTCAGAGAAGATATTTATGGTGGACCTAGTGATAAAGTTGTGGGTAGAGTTAAATAGCGGAGCAGCAAATTCCAAAAGAATATTAGTAGGAGTATGCTATAAACCCCAAAATATAGCTGAAAGTGAGGAAGTACAATTATTGTTACAGATTGGAAATGCAGCTAAGCACGGGCAAGTTCTAATAGTGGGAGATTTTAATTACCCTGAAATAAACTGGAGAAATGAGACCAGCAGTTCAGCTAATGGGAACAGGTTCTTGAGTACACTCAGGGATCATTACCTGGCCCAGGTTATACAGGAGCCTATTAGAAATTAAGCTATCTTAGATTTACTCATCACAAATAATATTGATATAGTATCAAATGTTGAAATAGGGCAACCTTTGGGAAATAGTGATCACAACACAGTCTCATTTGAATTAAAAAAACAACATTTTAAGGGGCCAACAAAAACGCTTAATTTTAAAAGGGCAGATTTTAATGGTCTAAGGTCAGCAATACAAAGTATAGACTGGGACAGAGAACTGATAGGTAAAAACACTGAACATAAATGGACAGCATTTAAATCCTTACTAAATATACATACACATCGGCATATACCGTGTGGAAATAAAAGTAAAAGGAGTAAATCACAACCCATGTGGCTTAACAATGATTTAAAGATCAAGATACAGAGTAAAAGACAGGCATTTAAATTATACAAACAAGAGGGGACAGAGACTGCTTTACGGGAATACAAGGAAATCAACAAGGCTTGCAAAAGCGCGATTAGACTGGATAAATAGAAAATGAAAAATGTATTTCAAAAGAGAGTAAGACTAACCCTAAAATATTTTTTAAGTATATTAATGGGAAGAAGGCGAGGAAGGAAGCTATAGGAACATTAGAATGTGAAACAGGCTGTCTGAAAATTAGTGACCAGGAAAAGGCAGATGAGCTATATAGTTTATTTTCTTCGGTATACACAAGGGAGGTACAAGTGGTTGGGACACTGCAACATAATGGGGCTACACTACCTTTGCCAAATAATTGGTTAACACAGGAAGTAATCCAAAAGAGGTTGGAAAAAATAAATGTCAATAAAGCCCCGGGTCCTGATGGAATACATCCAAGGGTACTAAGGGAACTGGGTTCTGTAATAGCCAAACCATTATATTTAATTTTTCAAGATTCACTCAACACAGGGTCTCTACCAGATGACTGGAGAAAAGCTGATGTGATACCTATATTTAAAAAGGGAGCAAGAGCAAATCCAGGGAATTATAGACCAGTGAGCCTCACTACTGTAGTGGGGAAGCTTTTAGAAGGGTTAATAAGGGATAATATACATGAATATGTCTATTTGAACAGGATTATAAGTAGGAGTCAACATGGATTTATGAGGGATAGGTCATGTCAAACAAATCTAATTAGTTTCTATGTCGAGGTTAGTAGGAACCTGGATCAAGGCAACTCAGTGGATGTAGTCTTTTTGGATTTTGCAAAGGCTTTTGATACAGTGCCACATGGGAGACTATTGGGCAAACTAAGGGATACAGGAATTGCAGTAAATATCTGCTCATGGATTGAGAGCTGGCTAAAAGACAGGAAGCAAAGGGTTGTTGTAAATGGAACATACTCCGATTGGACTAATGTGGTAAGTGGGGTTCCTCAGGGTTCAGTATTAGGTCCTCTCCTTTTTAACATTTATTAATGACTTAGAGGTAGGATTGGAGTCTGGGGTCTCCATTTTTCGCTGATGACACAAAGTTGTGCAAGGTAATTAAATCAGATAATGCTTTCCCTCCAAGGCGATTTACATAAAATTGAGGAATGGGCATCTAAATGGTAGATGAGATTTAATACGAATAAATGTAAGGTTATGCATCTGGGAAGGAAAAATAGCCATGCAATTTATAATCTTAATGGAGCAAATCTAGGTGTATCAGATATTGAAAGGGATTTGGCATTGCTTGTGGACAACCACCTAGGTAACAGTGCTCAATGCCAAGCAGCAGCTGCAAAGGCAAATAAAATATTAGCATGTATTAAGAAGGGTATAGAAGTCAGGGAAGCAAATATAATTCTGCCACTATACAAATCTCTAGTACGCCCTCATTTTGAATATGGAGTACAATTTTGGGCACCACTTCATAAAAAGGACATTTTAGAGCTGGAAAAGGTACAGAGAAAAGCAACAAAACTAATAAGGGGAATGGAGTTAAGTTATGAAGAAAGACTAAAGAAATTAAACTTATTTTCTCTAGAAAAAGGCGTCTAAGAGGAGATATGATTACCTTATATAAATACATCCAGGGTCAGTATAAAGATTTGTCAGGGGAGCTTTTTGTGCCAAGAGGTTTTCAACTGACAAGAGGACATCCGTTGAGGTTAGAAGTAAAAAGATTCCACCTCAATGAAAGAAAAGGGTTCTTCACAGTAAGGGTGGTTAATCTGTGGCATTCTCTACCAGAGGAGGTGGTGACAGCGGATTCGATAGATAACTTTAAAAGGGGACTAGATTTATTTCTAATTAAAAAGGGAATTCAGGGTTATCATGGATGATTAGAGAGACAGTATTGATCCAAATTGTTTACATTTCCCTTTGAGACAATTGGCTAAGTCTCTCTTGTGTTTTTTTTTCTATTTGCCTTCCTCTGGACTAATTAATAATTAAAAAAAAAAAAAAAACATAAAATAATGGATTAATAATTAATTAACAACTAATTAATAGTTAATCCGCATATTGCAGATCAGAGGAGATCTTAAAAGGTTGAACTTGATGGACTGAAAGTCTTTTTTCAACCTTAAATACTATGTAACTATGTAATTATGGAACACATACATAAACATAACATTAAAATAAACATAATCTACATTGTACTTACCTCCCCGCGTTGTCTCCGGCCTCCTCCTCTTCTGCCACGCCCTGTAAAAAATATTTTAAAAAATACATCCGCACTCCCGGACATCCGACGCTAATGAGGCTCCCTGAGACTTTTCCGGAAGAAAATAGGCAATGGCACCTTCTGATTGGGTGAATTTGATAGACAGCGTTTTCAACCAATCAGGAGGCGCCAATGTGTGAGCCAATCAGAAAGGGATATACCCAAAAATCCCACTCTGATTGGATAATGTACCTGTCAATCTTTATTTAAACCAATCACAAGGTGCAGATGCCTTCAGCCAATCACAATGGAATACACCCCCACAGGCTGATTGGCTGGAGGCATCTGCGCACTCTGATTGGTTGCACTGACAATAGCCAATCACAATGGAATACATCCCCACGTACTGATTGGTGAAGGCATTTGCACCTTCTCATTGGCTATTGTCATGGTCAATCAGTATTACAGCCAATGGGAAGGCGCAGATGTCTTCACCAATCAGTACGTTGGGGTGAATTCCATTGTGATTGGCTGATGGCAATAAAGCCTTCGGATTGGTTCAAATATAGATTGACAGGTGCGTTATCCAATCAGCGTGGGATTTTGGGGTGAATCCCTTTCTCATTGGTTCACAATTGGCGTCTTCTCATTGGCTGAATTTGATAGACAGCGTTTTCACCCAATCAGAAGCCGCCATTGCCAATTTTATTCTGGAACACTCCGTAGGAAGCTCATTATCGTCGGGGACATCCGCCAGGGTGGCTGTGTGTTTTTTTTTTTTACAGAGCGCGGATGCTTCCAGGGCCCATCCGGGGCAGAACACCAGGAGGCCGGAGACATTGCAGGGAGGTAAGTACAATGTAGATTGTGTTGATTTTACTTTGTTTCATGTTTATGTATGTGTGCTAATGTAATGGTTTTTTTTTAACAGGGGCCGAGACGGAGAATCAAAGATGATGGAGGACGTGACATGCTGGAACGGGACATGCTGGAAAGGTGAGTATAATATTTAGAATGTTTAGAATGTTAATTTATTTTATGTAAACGTGTTGCAGTAATTTTGTAAGTGTTCTTAATTATTTTATTGTAGCTTAGAATTAGGGTTTCTATTTAGAGATAGCATGTACTGTATATTAGAAAGATAGGGGGATGTATAGTACATAGATAGTATTTATTGTATATTAGATAGGGGGATGTATATTAGATAGATCGTATTGTATATTAGATAGGGGTGTATTGTATTGTATTTAATTGTATTGGAGGGGGAGGGGGTTATTAGGGGGTAGGTAGGTAGTGTATGTGTTAATAGGTTAGTGTAGAGGCTGTTTAGTTGATATTTAATGTTTTATTGGGGGGTTATAGTGCAGTGTAGTGTTTATCCTTAGTGTCATGATGGTCCTTGAGGACCGTCAGGGCACTTATGTGGTTAATGTTGGGTTGTAACAGGCCCATAATGGTCATAATATACCCTTATGGGACTGATGGGGTTAAATAGAGGCTTATGAGGGTCTGGATAGACCCCAATAAGTGACCGGGTTAAAATCGTGTAGTGCTTAAGACCCTCATGGCACTTATAGTGTTATTACATGCGTTTATTACTGTGTTAGAGGGGTCTATATAGTTGAGGCACACAGTACACTCACATTGTGTGGCAAACAGCATTTCAACACTTTCTTTTACTGACCGTCATTTTTTGCCGGGCAAGTCGCTAGTGTATATAGAATGACTTAAAGCAAGGTGTTTTTCTGATATAAGCAGTATGTGTTAGATTAGAAAAAGGTTTGTTAATATGCTTTTGGATATATGGTAAAGTGTAATATATGGATTGCTACCTTGTCGTGGTGAATGCATTTGCTTATCTCAATGAAACTGTGAGCTATACCATGTAGGGTTATCCAAGATGGGCACGTCATCGCAGAGAGGTGAGACAAATTGTGGTCCAGTTGAAAAGGAATTGACAACAGACTTCAGTCTCTTTGCCACAACTTTAACGAATGAACAGCAACAAATAGGCATATGGATCTGTTAATACCGTCCTATAATATAATTTGTAAGTTTGCATAAAGGTACATAATTAATATACTTGAAAGCAAAATGTTGATCCTCCTTTAACCAACATTGATAGAATAAAATCTCTATGTTTAAAAAAAGCTATTGAAGAAAATATTACCAACCAGTATTGCTAATATTACATCAAAATGGGTGCTATTATCATTATTTTACTTGTACAGGAATTATAAGACACATTTAACTTGTATATGCTATGTTGGTGGGCAATACATGTTTGAAATGGCAATACTACGAAGTCCAAGATTTTATATCCCATGGATCTGCCAATACTTCTTTAAGAAGGATTAAATAAAGGTTTGAAATCACACATCTTTATGCAATGTCATTACCTACCTGTATCTCAACTGAGCTATTGCTTATACCTATATTAGAATCCTAAAATTAAAAGTTTGAAGTTATGATTATTCTGTAAAAAAAAGTGGGGTATAAATATGTGTACTATGCTAACATTCAAACTGTCAGTTACCAATACCTGCTGACACTGAATTCTGGGAGTTTCATACACACCATCACCCCCAAATTTTACCTGCATCCTGGTTTCAGTAGGCCTCACTGGTTACACTGAATTCTGGGAGTCCTGCCCTCCCTCCCCATTTCTGATTAAATTTATAGTGAAATGGGAATCACTCCTACTTGCATATATTATCTCACCACTAGGGGAAGACAACATATAGAATGCTAGAGCCCTCACCTCTGTTCCTTCTCTCTTCCTCTAAATGAAAAAACCTTTCTATCTTTCACTTCTCTTCTGACCCTTTTGATTCCTTATCTGTTTAATCTTTCCCTGATTTCTGCCCCTTCCATTCTCTTTAGATTGCAAGTGGCGAGTTTTCAGTCTTCTAGGATGCTTTGGGAAAAAGCACTTTCTGCAAAGATTCTAAGCTCAAAACAGGGTCCTCCATTTTTGAAAGGTTGTTAATGCTGTATTTTTCCTTGTTTTTTATCCCCTGTATTGCGCTATGGAATATGTTGGCACGTTAATAATACGTATAATAATAATTGCAACTGAAAATCACTTACAAAATGTGTCCTTATCTCACACAAGAAACAACCAAAATCCTGATATATTCACTGATCATTCATGTATTGACTACTACAATTAACTCCTAATCAGCCTCCCCTTCCGTTACTATCCCCATTCTAATCCACCTTAAATGCCTCTCCTCGGCTCATATATCTAACCAGTCATTTCTCATTGTTTTCCCCACTCCCTCACTGCCAATTCCCTCACTGGCTTTCCACACCCATTTTAGAATTAGGTTCAGACTACTGACAGTCCTACAAAGTCATCAACAACACTGCAACTACATATCAGATCTACCCAAATATACATCTCTTGACACCCATTATCATTATCTGGCAGAAGATAAAGTGTTCTTGAAGTGGGGAGTTCAATTTGTCTCTCAAAGTTTCAAAGGTTCATAATGTCTCATCTGAAATCCAAGAATATATTTTGGTGAGTTTGTTTATTTTCCACAAAGTGGAGCTCTTATGTCGGTGTCCTGGTGGGAATTATGGATATTGTAAAATGTGAGTTAGGGAATAAAGGGTAGATCTAAATTGGTCTTATCCTTTCATTTTTCTATTTGAATGTTAGTATTCCTTTGGCCTGGAAGTTTTAAAATTAGCAATAATATTTCTGTATCAAATGTTCCTTTAATCCCAAATGTTGTTAGCCTTTCAAATAAATAGGGCCATTCTGAGGAGTCAGATGCTTTTCTAGTATCTAAGGCAGCAAAAGGCCGAAGTTTTTAGGATTATGTGGGAAATATTAATAATTATTCTAGTGTTATCTCCAGCTTGTCTGTGAGGGATAAATCCAGCCTGATCCTTGTGTATTATTTGTTTTAGGAATAATGCCATTCTGTCAGCCATAATTTTTGGCAATATCTTTATATCTTCATTTAGTACGGATATTGGTTTGTAATTTTTAACTTCTGAAGGATCTTTGTTTTCTTTAGGGAAGAATGTTATATCTGCTAAGTTCATCTTTGAAGATATTGAGTTTATTTCCAGTACGTGATTAAAGAGAAGAGTTAACTGTGGGCATAGAAGACTTATAATTTTTTTTAGTAAATATTGATTAGGCAATCTGGGCCTGGGGATTTCTCAACCTTTAGTTTATTTATGGTTTCTTTAACCCTTCAATCATTATCTCTGAGTTTAGCATGAAAAGTTCCTTGTATGTGAGCTTAGGGAGGTTACAGGAGGCTAAAAAGGAGCGTATTCCATTTAAATTTATTTTGTTTAGAGGTAGAGTATAGTTTTTGGCAGTATGAATGGAATATTTGTTCTTATTTTGTCAATTTTGAATTTAGATATTTTAGATGGATTCTATTAACTAAAAGAGAACCAGGTTTATTCACTTTCATAAAGTACTCATGTTAATCTTATAGTATTTTCTGGGTAAGTTCAGTCATAATATTATCAATATTTTGTCTTGTTTGGGTGATAGCTTTGTTTTGGTTTATTTATTTATTTTTTGTAATCTAGTTAGCTCTTCCTGTAGCTTTTTTTTATTTGAAGTTGTTTTTTGTAATCATTGGATGCTAGTTTAATGATAGTACCTCTGATACTGTGTGTGCTACCCAGAGCCATTCTATGTTGTGGCCATAAAAATAACTGGATTACCAATATTCCATATGGCCAGTTCCAGAGGGTTAGGCGGAACTGTTCCAATTTTGCAGATTTTGAGGAAGACAGTACCTCTATGAAGAGGAACTTTAAGGCAAGAGGGTATAGAAACCATACTATTAAGGAAGCCTTCACTAGAGTTAGTGAACTTAAGAGAGAGGACCTTCTGGATAGAAATAGAAAAAGAGGTACACATATACCATCTAAAGATACATGTAGATTCCTCACTAAATATAATCAAGCTCATGGAGAATTAGCCAGGATTTTTTAAAAACACTGGCATATTTTACAAGCAGATAGTGTTTTAAAAAGATCCTTCCTGCCAAACCTGTTTTAACATTCAAAGGGAATCACAATCTAAAACAAATCTTGGCCCCCAGCGAGTTAAAAAACAGGGCCATTTGTAGGGAATCTAACTGGCTACAGCCTTTGAAAGGATGTTATAAATGTGGTACTAAGAATTGTAATAAGTGTACATTTTTGAAGCCTTCTAATAAGGATATTGTTACGTCTAAACATCTAGGTTCAGAATTCAAAATCAAACATTTTCTAAATTGCAAGAGTGAGTTTGTGGTGTACGTGATCACGTGTTCTTGTGGTAAACAATATACTGGTCGAACCACAAGGTCTCTTAAGAGACGGTTTTATGAGCATTTGTACAATGTGGAGAGGGGGTTCTTACAAATGCCTTCTCTTCACACATTGTGCAAGAACATAATAAAGCCATTGAAGGAATATCTATACAAGCGGTTGATCACGTACCACACAACAAAAGGGGAAATCGTGTTTTGCAACTAAGAAAGAAAGATATATCTAATGATATTATCTTCTTTAATGAGGTTTTTAATATTTGATATTATTTTTTTTTCTATTTTGAGAATCTATAGACATATATATTTTTTGTTAGTTTAGGATTGGTGGGGTTTTGATGTAATGTAAGCAACTCTTATATTTTATTTGATCTCTCTGTTTTGGGGATTACCTCTGTTTATACATATTTATACATATATGTACACATGTGTAGGATATTCTTTTTATATATATATAGGTGTACATTCTCTGTGTACTTATATATATATATATATATATATATATATATATATATATTTTTTTTTTTTTTTTTTTTTTATTGTATATTATGACATTGTGTTATGTATTTTTAATTTATTTATTTAATTTGTTATTTTTCTTCGCCATTGGTTTATACTAAGCCCCCCCATTTTTGGGCTGAGGATGGGTTTCCTAGTATCAGGACCCCCCTCTTGAGGCTATCCCCCGTGTGTGGGTTATTCCTTTATGATGGTACAATCATCTCCCCTCCCTTTGAGATTACCACTCTCCATATAGACAGAGTGGATGTGTTCCACTAGCTCATATGCTGTCTATATCACTTACGAGATTCGGGTGTGATGTGATGACGTCACCGCGCATGCCGTGCACCGCTGTGCATGATGGGAATGACTCGGTGATGTTGTCAAGAACCCCGGAAGACCAGGAAGCGGGCCTAATTGAGTTGGAACTTGATGGGGACATGCTGAACAGGTATAAAAAAGGTCAGTTATCTCATGTATACCTTAAATACCATTGATAAAGCCCAATAGATGGGCAAAACGCGTTTGGTGTGATACTATAGATAGATACATTGGTGTCTTGTCTCTTTTTTACTGTCATTGGGCAGTATTAAATTATCCCTTGTAGTTCTCTCGGTGCTCGCAAAAGGCAGTCACTCATGGTGGTCAATACAGACCCCCATAAGGCCTTAATTAACCCTATAACTCTTGGTGGTCAATACAGACCCCATAAGCCTCTATTTAACTCCATCAGTCCCATAAGGGTATATTATGACCCTTATGGGCCTGTTACAACCCAACATTAATCACATAAGTGCCATGACGGTCCTCAAGGACCATCATGACACTAACACTACACTATAACCCCCAATAAACCATTTAATCTAAACTAACCCCCCTCTACACTAATCTATTAACACTTACACTACCTACACTACCTACCCCCTAATAAACCTCCCCAACACTCTAATTACAAAAATAAAAAAAACCTACCTTACAAAAAATAAAAAGAACTACCTTACAGAAAAAAAACCTACAGTACAGAAAAAAAAAAAATACATTGCAACCCCCCGCCACTACAGAAAATAAAAAAAATACACACCTGAAAAGGAAAGGCAGATATACACAATACATACATACATATAATACATTACATACAATACATTACATACATTACATATATTACATATAATATATTACATATAATTCATTACATACATTATATATATATTACATATAATATATTACATATAATACATTACATACATTACATTAATTACATATAATATATTACATATAATATATTACATACAATACATTACATACAATACATACAATACATTACATATTACATATAATACAAATCAGATAATATAAATCCTAACTATATCAAATACATCCCCCTATCTATCTAATATACAATAAATCCTAACTACATACACAGACCCTTATTCTAAGCTAAAATTAAATAATTACAGTCCTAACTACATACACAGACCCTAATTCTAAGCTAAAATAAAATAATTAAGACCACTTACCTTTAAGATGTTGCTTCAGATCACTAATCTAGGGGAAAAACAAAACAAAATAATTAGTACAAAACATTAACATGAAATAAATAAACATTATATACATTCTAAATATTCTACTCACCTTTCCAGCATGTCCCGTCATTGTTCAGCTTTTCCGGCGCGGCCCTGTTAAAAAAACACAATACATTAATACAATATACCAACAAGAAATAAAATAAACATATAAACATCTAAATATACATTTAACTTACCTTCTTGCGATGTCCCCGGCCTCCTCCCCTTCAACCCCGGCTGGGCCCCAGAACCATCCGCGCTCTAAAAAAAAAAAAAAAATCTAACGGAGATCTGCACTCGCAGACCTCCCCGACGCTAATGAGCCTCCCGGAGTCTTTTCCGGGAGGAAATTGGCAATGGCGGCTAGCTTAGAATTAGGGTCTGTGTAGTTAGGACTGTAATTATTTTATTTTAGCTTAGAATTAGGGTCTGTGGGCCTCATTCAATTGCGATTTGGCCAATTGAATAGGGCTCTAAATAAGCACATAACATATTTTTTTAAAGAAGTTTTTAGTTAGCGAAAACCTCGCTTTAGGATAGATGTTAACTAACTAAAAACTTCATTAAAAAAATATGTTATGTGCTGATTTAGAGCCCTATTAAATTGGCAAAATTGCAATTGAATGAGGGCCTATGTATGTAGTTAGGATTTATTGTATACTAGCGAATTGCCCGTCAAAAAATGACGGCAATGAAATTGTAAGGTAGCTAATGTTGTTTGGTGTGTAGATATAATCCATTAATAAATGAATATACTTTACCTATTTGGAAGCATTGTGTTGAAGAGATGTGAATGTGTTTTGACATTGCTGCAGCATTAGTGTTGTGGAGCTGCTCTCTAAGCGTGGTGAATGTGTGCAGTGTAATACTGTGCGTGCGCGAGTCGAAACCGTGCGCGTAGTGTCGTACTTCCGCATTTGCGTTAAATGGCGGTTTATGTGTGTTGTGCGTCTTTGCGTATTGTCCGTTGTTGGTTTGTAGTGGTTTTCGAGTTTCGTGTGGTGATTTGCGAGTGTGGTGTGGTGTTTTACGTCTGGAGAGTGCTGTAGCCTCGTTTTCGTTTTGTCCGTCGGCCATTTTTTCTCTCGCTTAGCGATTTTATTAGTGTCTAAAGTGTTTTATTTTTATTTAAATGAATGTGTAACTTGTTTTTTTGAGGTGCTGGATGGTTCCTCTTGCTGTAGGTAAGCTTTTTATGTGTGTGTTGTGTGTATTTATTGTGTTTTAAATGTTTGTATGTCGGCGTGTTGCGTCCGATGTTTGCGAGGTCGTAATGTGTGGTAACGTGTTTCGCAGGTTGTTTGCGTTCCTCGTAAAATTTAGCTAGTGTCGTAATTTGATTGTCGTGTTTTTTGAGTAGCGACGTGAAGTTTGCGAGGGTTTGAGGCCCTTGCCCAGTGACCTCGCCAGCAACTGAGGCCCTCGCTTCGCGAGGGGCCTCAGTTGCTGGCATGGAGCGCCTTCGGCGCTCCATGCCAGCAACTGAGGCCCTTGCCCAGTGACCTCGCCAGCAACTGAGGCCCTCGCTTCGCGAGGGTCCTAGGTTGCTGGCATGGAGCGCCTTCGGCGCTCCATGCCAGCAACTGAGGCCCTTGCCCAGTGACCTCGCTACGCGAGGGCCGCGGCTCGCTAGGCGAGCCCGCAAGCGCGAGCAACGACCCGTACGCTCACAACTATATATGTGATTAGATAGATAGGGGGATGTATTTGATATAGTTAGGATTTATTTTATATTAAATAGATTGTATGTTAGATAGATAGGGGGTATTTGATTTGTATTATATGTAATATATTATATGTAATATATTATATGTATTGTATGTAATGTATTGTATGTAATGTATTGTATGTAATGTATGTAATATATTATATGAAATGTATGTAATGTATGTATTGTATGTAATGTATGTATTGTGTATATCTGGCTTTCCTTTTCAGGTGTGTAATTTTTTTATTTTCTGTAGTGGGGGGGTTGTAATGTATTTGTTTTTTTTCTGTACTGTAGGTATTTTTTTCTGTACTGTAGGTTTTTTTTGTTTGTAAGGTAGGTTTTTTTTTATTTTTTTGTAATTAGAGTGGTGGGGAGGTTTATTAGGGGGTAGGTAGTGTAGGTAGGTAGTGAAAGTGTTAAAAGATTAGTGTAGAGGGGGGTTAGTTTAGATTAAATGGTTTATTGGGGGTTATAGTGTAGTGTTTGTAGTTAGTGTCATGATGGTCCTTGAGGACCGTCATGGCACTTATGTGGTTAATGTTGGGTTGTAACAGGTCCATAATGGGCCCTTATGGGACTGATGGGGTTAAATAGAGGCTTATGGTGGTCTGTATTGACCTTCATGAGTGACAGGGTTAATTAAGTGCTTATGGGGGTCTGTATTGACCACCATGAGTTATAGGGTTAATTAAGGCCTTAGGGGGGTCTGTATTGACCTTCATGAGTGACGGGGTTGCTTAAGGCCTTATGGGGGTCTGTATTGACCTTCATGAGTGACGGGGTTAATTAAGGCCTTATGTGGGTCTGTATTTACCACCATGAGTTATAGGGTTAATTAAGGCCTTATGGGGGTCTGTATTGACCTTCACGAATGACGGGGTTAATTAGGTGCTGATGGGGGTCTGTATTGACCACCATGAGTTATAGGGTTAATTAAGGCCTTAGGGGGGTCTGTATTGACCTTCATGAGTGACGGGGTTGCTTAAGGCCTTATGGGGGTCTGTATTGACCTTCATGAGTGACGGGGTTAATTAAGGCCTTATGTGGGTCTGTATTTACCACCATGAGTTATAGGGTTAATTAAGGCCTTATGGGGGTCTGTATTGACCTTCACGAATGACGGGGTTAATTAGGTGCTTATGGGGGTCTGTATTGACCACCATGAGTTATAGGGTTAATTAAGGCCTTATGGGGGTCTGTATTGACCTTCATGAGTTATACGGTTAATTATAGTTGCCTGGGGTTAATATTTTTAGTGAGAGTCCTTCCAGGACCTTTACGGTCCTTTAAGGACCCGCGAGGCGGGAAATTTAAAATAGAAATGCAGCAGGGTCACGATCAGTGCTGATCGGGGACCCCCGCTGCAGGGCGTTAATGTGGGGAGGCTACGGGGGTCCCTATGGACCCCTGCAGTAAGGGGTTTATATGGGGACATTTCGGGGGGTTAATTGTAGGTGCCGCGGCCGGGGTTGCGTAATAGTGTGCCGCGGGCCCTTTAAGGAGCAGCAGCGGGTAATTTAAAAGTATTAAATGCAGCGGGGGCCTGATCGGTGCCGATCAGGGAACCCCGCTTCAAGGGGTTAATGTGTGGGGGCTGCGGGGGTCCCTACGGACCTCTGCAGCAAGGTGTTAATGTGACCCCCGCATAGAGGGGGGGGGGTTAATTTTAGGTGCCGGGGGGTATTTGGAGTACCGCCCACGGCAGGGCTTGTGTGTGGGACTGCCGCAGAGGTCCCGTTTAGGACCCCCGCAGCAATTGATGAGGTGTGGGAGCCTGCAATATCATATCGCAGGCTGTCACTCCTCATGTACATTTACACAGTGTTGATACGTACGGCCCTGATACGTACGTTGCTCGCAGCAGGGCTAATGTAATAGCATTGTACGTTAGAGAAACTTTGCAGTACGTAGGGCTTAAGTAGAAGCCTCTTATTTACGAGGCTGGAATTTAATAGGGCCCATTATCTTTATATTTTAATTTATTTTATTTTATTCTACTGCATTTGATTTCATCAGATTTTATTTTATTTTGTTTTCCCTGCTTTTCAGTGTATGTAATTTGGACACTTGGTTTCTTTCCATATGAAACCTTGATTGGACTTTTTCTCTCCTTTCGTTTGGTATTATGCAACCTTGAGTATTTTATCTGAATCTAGATATTAGCCAGTCACTCTTAGTAGAGATCTGGCCACCTCTCTGACCACTAATATACTCTGGGCTGAGTATCCTTGAGTGAATGGTATCAGATTTGATCATTCTCTAAAAAAGCTATTACCATTCTTGGCATATATCAGATATATACAAGGTGCCTTCTACTTTTGGGATTATACGCCAATATTTTGCGAACAAGGACTGTACTATGCAAGCAGTTTTCTGAGTGGATGTGGAGGATTTGAATATAATCCTATGTACTCATTTAATACCTCTGATATAGAAGATAATACATGTGAGTGTCCACTTTTGATACTTGAATTCTCTCAAATAAATTTTGATTTGCACTAGGAAGTGGCGTGCGATCTTCCCTTTTCTTTCTTGGATTTTCTATACTTCATGGACTCTGTAGTGACTAGAGTAAATGGATACGGCTGCCCCACGATATAATCAAGACTGATTTATCGATGGCATCTTCGTCGTTCTACTTCGAATTTGGAGAGAGAGTATAAAGAAGGAGAAAGATTTCGAAATCTGATTCAAGTACTACGACCTTCATTTCAACTTTTTTCTCTTTGGACTTAAGTATTATTTTTATTATAACTGTTGTTTTTTTGCTTTTTAGGTTTATGTTTTTTATGTGGTCTTTATTATAACTGTGTAATTCCTATTTTTATTTGGAATTTATATTAGTACTAGCGACTTGCCCGTCAAAAAATGACGCCAATGAGATGTGTATGTTTTGAAAGTTGTTTAATTATTAATATCCATATTTGACATTTCAGGAACCGTTTCTAAATCATTTGTTTACTTATTATTAAAAAATGATGGTCAATAAAAGAAAGTGTTGAAATGCTGTTTGTCACACAATGTGAGTGTACTGTGTCATCAAAAAAAAAAGAAAAGGAACATTACAGAAAATAAAAAAAATACATTACAACCCCCCCTCACTACCAAATTTAAAAAAAAATTACACACCTGAAAATGAAATACATATAATACATACATATAAAATAAAATAAACTAAAATACAATACAATCCAATGAAATAAAATACAATCCAATTAAATAAAATACAATACAATACAATTAAATAACATACAATACACCTCTATCTAATATACATGCAACTATCTAATATACATGCCAGTATATAATATACATGCCACTATCTAATATACATTCCACTAATATACATGCCACTATATAATGTAATATACATCCCAGTATCTAATATACAATACTATGTAATAATACATCCCCCTATCTATCTAATATACAATACATGCTATCTATATATATATAGCTCCTCTAACTGTAAGCTACAATAAAATAATTAAGACCACTTACCTTTGAGATGTTTCTTGAGATCAGCAACCTACGGTAAAAATGATTCAAAAAATGAATACAACACGTTTACATGAAAGACCTAAACATTCTAAATATTCTAAATATTATTCTCACCTTTCCAGCATGTCCCGTTCCAGTATGTCACGTCCCAGCATGTCACTTCCTCCATGTTCCGTTGTCCATCTTTGCGTCTTGTCTGGCGATACTCCTGTAAAAAAAAACATTAGTAAACATAAACCAAATTGAAATAAACACAATGTACATTATACTTACCTTTCCGCGATGTCTCCGGCCTCCTCGCATGAAAAAAAAAAAAAGCGACACACATCCGCCCTGGCGGATGTCTCAGACGCTAATGACCTTCCTACAGAGTTTTCCATAATAAAATTGGCAATGGCGGCTTCTGATTGGCTGAAAAGGCTGTCTATCAAATTCAGCTAATGAGAAGACCCCATTTGTGAACCAATGAAAAAAGTATACACCCCAAAATACAACGGTGATTGGATAAAACACCTGTCCTTTTTTATTTGAACCAATCCTAAGACTTTATTGCCATTAGCCAATCACAATGGAATATACCCACACGTACTGATTGGTGAAGACATCTGCGCCTTCCCATTGGCTGTAATATTGATTGATATTAAGAATAGCCAATGAGAATGCGCAAATCCTTCACCAATCAGTACGTGAGGGTGTATTCCATTGTGATTGGCTATTGTCAGTGCAACTATTTAGAATGTGCAGAGGCTCCAACCAATCACCATGTGGGGGTGTATTCCATTGTGATTGGCTGAAGGCATCTGCGCCTTGTGATTGGTTTAAATAAAGATTGATAGGTGCATTATCCAATCAGAATGGTATTTTAAGGTGTATCCGTTTGTGATTGGGTGAATTTGATAGACATCGTTTTCAACCAATCAGAAGGCACCATTCCTTGTTTTCTTCCGGAAAAGTCTCCTGGAGCCTCATTAGCGTCGGGGATGTCCGGGAGTGCGGATGTAAGGATACTTTTTTTTTTTTTTTTTTTTTTTTTTTTTAAAGGGGGTGGCAGAAGAGGATCCGGAGGAGGCCGGCGACATCGCGGGGAGGTAAGTAGAATGTAGATTATGTTTATTTTTTTATGTATGTCTATTAATGTTATGTTTTTTTTTTTTTAACAGGTGCCGCGTCGGAGAAGGATTAAAAGAATGCCGGACGGGACATGCCGGAAAGGTGAGTAGAATATTTAGAATGTATAGAATGTATAGAATGTTTATTTTTTTTTTCCTAGGTGGCTGATCCCCATGGGCATCTGCAAAGGTAAGTGGTCTTAATTTTATTTTAGCTTAGACTTAGATTAGTTAATATATAGATAGCATTTATTGTATGTTAGCTAGGGGTATGCGTTTTATATAGATAGCATAGGATGTATTGTATATTAAATTGTGTTATTTATTTAGATAGATTGGGAATGTATTATTATATAGATAGCATGTATATTAGATTATGCTATTTATTTAGATAGATTGTGTGATGTATATTAGATAGGGGTGTATTGTATTGTATTTGTATGTAATTGTATTGTATGTATTTCCTTTTCAGGTGTGTTTTTTTTTTTCTGTAGTGGGGGGGTTGTAATGTTTTTATTTTTCTGTAATGTTCCTTTCTTTATTTTTTGTGAACTTAGGTTTTTTTATTTTGTGTAATGTAGTTTATTTTATTTTGTGACTTTAGGCTTTTTTATTTTCTGTAATTAGAGTGGTGGGGGTTAATAGGGGGTAGGTAGTGTAGGTGTTAATAGGTTAGTGTAGAGGGTGTTTAGTTGATCTTTAATGTTTTATTGGGGGTGGTATAGTGCAGTATAGTGTTTATACTTAGTGTCATGATGGTCCTTGAGGACCATCATGGCACTTATGTGGTTAATGTAGTGTTGTAACAGGCCCATAATGGTGTTAATATACCCTTATGGGACTGATGGGGTTAAATAGAGGCTTATGGGGGTCTGTATTGCCCCCCATGAGTGACAGGGTTAATGAAGGGCTTATGGGGGTCTGTATTGACCCCCATGAGTGACAGGCTTAATGAAGGGCTTATGGGGGTCTCTATTGACCCCCATGAGTGACAGGGTTAATTAAGGGTTTTATGGGGGTCTGTATTGACCCCCATGATTGACAGGGTGACAGTGTATATTTTTTTTCTTTTACAACGGGTCCTTTAAGGACCTGTAACGCGTTAATTTTGAATTTTGATTGCAGCGGGGGTCCCCGATCGCGTGCAATCGGGACCCCCACTGCGATGGTTAATGTGGGGTT